>MU249634.1:267475-839048 GCA_018977245.1 Lethenteron camtschaticum | reverse complement strand
CTTAGCCTAAGGTAAGAATTTAGTTTTCACTAATGCACTTTTTACGCTCTATTCATTATTCATCCATTTCCCAATTAATATTAATGTTTTGGTATTTTCTCTCAACGTTTCATTGATTAAAATTGAGTGCTTAACTATAAAATACTATGGGTTTTTTTAGGGATGAAAAGGGGCAACTTCCGATCGACTTGGAACTAACGAAGCCGTTTTAAAGCCTATTTCCTACGGTCGATTGACGATGATTTCCAATGACGGTGGTTTTCGTGGAACCAATTAACACCGTTAACCCCCGAGAAACCACCGCCAATGATGATGATGAACGGATCTAACGCAACACCAGTCAATCCCTTATCAGTGCCCCTACCTTACTGCAGACCAACTCACACCTTTTTGGTCACCGCGTGCCCCTTATACATCTCAACGTTCATCCTGCAAAGTCCCATCACAAGGGAGAAACACAAACGAATAGACACTTTTTATTTTGCCCGTATTGAATGGACCTGAAAACTCAATTTCCCTGTTCAAGAACATGCGGTAGACCGTGATGGGTTGACGCGGTATGATAACGGTGGTGGTGGTGGCGGCGGTGATGATGATGAGAGAGCGAGAGACACGCAAACTCCAAATATACAGCAGCAGGCGTTTGGGTCGGGATCGAACCCAAGACATCCTGTATACCAGGCGAGGTAGTTAACATCTCCTAGCCACCGTGATGATGATGAGAGAGCGAGAGACACTCAAACTCCAGATATACAGCAGCAGGCGTCTGGGTCGCGATCGAACCCACGACCTCCTGGACACCAGGCGAGGTAGTTAACATCTCCTAGCCACCGTGATGATGATGAGAGAGAGAGGCACGCAAACTCCAAACACACAGCAGGCGTCTGGGTCGGGATCGAACCCACGACCTCCTGTATACCAGGCGAGGTAGTTAACATCTCCTAGCCACCGCCGCGCCCCCTGACTCTGGTATCACGTACCACTCGTTACCGCTCTCCACGTCCCGGAATCAAACTCGGGTTTTCAGCCGCTCCGACCTCCGAGCTTCATCTCTTTTGTTCCGCCATCTCCCCCGCAAACCCCCCCTCGTTTCCTCCTCTGCTTCTCTGGGCCTCATAAAAGGGGGGCTGGTGACGTCGTCCAGAGACGCACCGTCGGGGTCTTGAGTCCGCCCCCCCTCTTTCCCCCCCACCCTGCCCCCCCTTCCCCCCTCCATCTATTACCACCCTGGCTCGCTCCCCCCCACCAAGCAATAGCGAGGCTCTGCAAGTGTCGGGTTTCCCTGCTGTTGACAGTGAAAACACGTGCGTGGATTTGATGACATTCGGCTGTTTATCTACCCCCATCCACCCACCCCGCTAACCCTCACCCACCCACCCTTACCCACCCACCCTCACCCACCCACCCTCACCCACCCCACTAACTCTCACCCACCCCCACCCACCCACCCCCACCCTCACCCACCCCCCACCCTCACTCACCCACCCCCCCACCCTCACTCACCCACCCCCATCCTCACCCACCCTCACCCACCCACCCCCACCCTCACCCACCCACTCCCACCCTCACCCACCCACCCTCACCCACCCACCCCCACCCTCACCACCCACCCACCCCCACCCTCCCACCCACCCACCCTCACCCACCCACCCACCACCACCCTCAGCCACCCACCCACTCACCCCCACCCACTCACCCACCCACCCACCCCACCCTCACCCACCCACCCACCCCCACCCTCACCCACCCACCCACCCCCACCCTCACCCACCCACCCTCACCCACCCACCACCACCACCCTCAGCCACCCACCCACTCACCCCACCCACTCACCCACCACCCACCCCCACCCTCACCCACCCACCCCGCCGTGTCTTCCCCGTGCCAACGGACCGAGGCCACTGCCGTTAATTTTCCCCGATCGTCTTGGGGGTCCAATCTCGCTCGCTCGCTCGCTCGGTCCGTCGTCTCTGTTCTGTGTTGTTGCAGTCGTGCTGGTATTCGTTTGTCTTTACTCCCTCCCTCCCTCCAACCCACCACATCCCCCCCACTGCCCCCCACCGCCGCCCCCCAATGCTTCCTGTCTTCCTCTAGCCCCCTCCCACGGAGGATCATCCTCACGAAGTTGCTGACTCGTATGTTTGTGTGCGTGGTGCGGTGTGCGTGGTGCGGTGTGAGTGGTGCGGTGTGAGTGGTGCGGTGTGAGTGGTGCGGTGTGAGTGGTGCTGTGTGAGTGGTGCGGTGTGAGTGGTGCGGTGTGAGTGGTGCGGTGTGAGTGGTGCGGTGTGCGTGGTGTGCGGTGTGCGTGGTGTGCGGTGTGAGTGGTGCGGTGTGAGTGGTGCGGTGTGAGTGGTGCGTTGTGCGTGGTGCGGTGTGAGTGGTGCGGTGTGAGTGGTGCAGTGTGAGTGGTGCGGTGTGCGTGGTGTGCGGTGTGCGTGGTGTGCGGTGTGAGTGGTGCGGTGTGAGTGGTGCGGTGTGCGGGGTGCGGTGTGAGTGGTGCTGTGTGCGTGGTGCGGTGTGAGTGGGTGCGGTGTGAGTGGTGCGGTGTGAGTGGTGCGGTGTGAGTGGTGCGGTGTGAGTGGTGCAGTGTGCGTGGTGCAGGGTGCGGTGTGAGTGGGGCGGTGTGCGTGGTGCTGTGTGAGTGGTGCGGTGTGAGTGGGGCGGTGTGAGTGGTGCAGTGTGCGTGGTGCAGGGTGCGGTGTGAGTGGGCGGTGTGAGTGGTGCGGTGTGAGTGGTGCGGTGTGCATGGTGCGGTGTGAATGGTGCAGTGTGAGTGGTGCGGTGTGAGTGGTGCGGTGTGAGTGGTGCGGCGGTGTGCGTGGTGCGGTGTGTGTGGTGCGTGAGTGGTGCGGTGTGAGTGGTGCGGTGTGAGTGGTGCGGTGTGAGTGGTGCGGTGTGAGTGGTGCGGTGTGAGTGGTGCGGTGTGGTGGTGCGGTGTGCGGGGTGCGGTGTGAGTGGCGCGGTGTGAGTGGCGCGGTGTGAGTGGCGCGGTGTGAGTGGCGCGGTGTGAGTGGTGCTGTGTGAGTGGTGCGGTGTGAGTGGTGCGGTGTGAGTGGTGCGGTGTGCGTGGTGCGGTGTGAGTGGTGCGGTGTGAGTGGTGCGGTGTGAGTGGTGCGGTGTGAGTGGTGCGGTGCGGTGTGAGTGGTGCGGTGTGAGTGGTGCGGTGTGAGTGGTGCGGTGTGAGTGGTGCGGTGTGAGTGGTGCGGTGTGAGTGGTGCGGTGTGAGTGGTGCGGGTGCGTGGTTCTGTTAGCGCGCCGCCCTTGCGAAGCCGGCGACCCCCGATTCCATTCCCGCCCGTGGCCCTCACCAACACGATCATCTGAACCGGTCATGGGCCTCCCCTAGGTCGACTCGGCGTCAAAATGAGTACCCGGTGCGGTGCGTAAACATCGCAACTGGGGAGTGGTGCCGTCCACCAAATCCCTCTTGTGTCGTGCCGGCCTTCATAGGTGCTAAACAGCACTTGCCCCAACAGTTTGTTGAGGCTACACGGGGGATCTTTGTCTTTGTATTATTATTATTATAGGAAATAATACTCGTCTGTCTACTTGAATTGGCATCGGCTCGGCTAAAAAATACACCGCGGCAGAGGTCGTTACATTGCTTTTGGGTTATTTCCATTTTAGAAAAATATTATAATGAAATACTAAAGCAACCTTTCGCGGCGGCGTTTCTTGAAAGAGAAATAACATTCGGGGGCGGGCGAAAAGAAAAAAACATTCACCGAGTTACCCCGCCGTTCGTCGTTCGATTCGCCGCGGCGAGAATAGTTTCTGCGGTGAGGTGCTGCTCTCACTTCCATTCGATTTCACCGTTGTCCTTTTTAAATCCTTTATATTAAGTTCGCTTGCTTGCTTGCTTGCGCGCTTACGACCGTGCAAATCTTTCGGTCGTTTTTTAACCCACTTCCCGTGATCCAATCGAGCTGACATTTTGCACACAGACTCGTTGTGCGTGACAATTTATTTTCGTGAAAATTTTTTCCTAAATTTTACACTTTTTAGGGAAAAAAAAAAGATATTTAATTACCAATTGCTTAATGGTGGCACAATCATCTGACCCATAGGTGGCAGCCATCTCAAGCCAGAGGACGAGAGGACTCTAGCCGCCACGCATATAAAGGATTTATAGTGAAAAACTTTGTTTTTACGGGTTCATTTTTTATTTTATTTTTCAACCGGTTGAGAGCCCGCCGAGTGCCTTTATCGGTGTTCAAAACGGAGTTCTTTTTTTCTCCCAAATAGTTTTTCACTCATTTCCCCCGCCACACCCTAACCACCACCCACACCCCATGCAACGGCAAAATAACGAGAGAGAAAAAATCAAGGAATTGGTGGAACAATCTTAGGCGGGCAGTGTTAACACCCATTCGGGCTTTCAGAGATGAATACATAACACATTTTCTCCACGGCCATGTTACCGTACAGCAGCTTTCGGATCCGTGAAAACCCCGATTGTTTGCGGAAATATTTCTGGAATGAACTCCCACCCCCTTTCCCCCATGTGGAGCGGTGCGCTACCTTAACCTCAATCTCGATTTGAAGTTTTCGTGACTGCAGGGATCCATACTCTTTGGTTCTTTTGGTAAATACTTTTTTTTCCGGTAAAGTCACGTAATTTTTATTATTAATTAAATGAAACAACTAAATTAAATCACGACGTTTCGGGCGCAACACAAGCGTCCTTCTTCAGGTGGGGACAACGCAGCGAAAGCACAACCGCTTAAGTGTGTCTAAGAGATGGCTGTTGCGAGGAATTACATAGTCGCATTATATAGTCTTTTGGTAAAGTCACGTAGGTATAAAATAACCTCCTTCCGATTTAAAGCTTTCGTGACTGCAGGGATTCATCTTCTTGGTTCTTTCGGTAAAGTCACGTAGAAGGGAAATAATAAATAATAAAAATAAAACATAATAAAATAATTCTCACGACGGCTGCTTGCGTTGTGGCCGAAACGTCGTGAGAATTATTTTATTATGTTTTTTTTTATTATTTCCTTCTACGTGACTTTACCGAAAGAACAAGAAGATGACCTCCTTCCGTTCCTCTCTCAAATCCTCGCCGCTGCTCCGTCGCCCCTTCCCTTCCCCTATCCCTCCCCTCGCCCCTCCGCTCCCTTCCCGTTCCTCTCCTACAGCCCCGTTCGTCGTCCCCTAAGTCACCCCCCTCTCCTGCTGACATTTGTTCCTTGAACCCCGTAGCACTGCCCCTGCCAGCCGCATCGTTCCGTTCTGCGTCGCCGCTTTGTAAGCCGTGTCATGGAGCGCCGTGAGTGAAGGAGGCCCTCTTGAAATGTAGGACGGATTAAGATTGTCCACGGTGTTATCCTTGATGCACAGCGAGGCGTCTTCGTAGAACCCACGTGGTTTTCCGCGGATAACAGGATGTCGCGCGGAAAATTGTTTCTAATTCCCGCTTCGGGCGATCCGCGAATGTTCACCCCATGAATAAAAGGTTCCGTGATATGGGCCCCCCCATATCACAACGGATTAGATTAGTTCTTAACATAATTCCATTCACCGCACCCGCTAGCTAAGATTCAGAGTGATGATTACATTCAAGAAATCTATCCACCTCCCTCCTATCTTCTTCGTTTCCTTTCGCTTCACTACGCCTTTAAAGAACAAACGCATATTGGAAAAGGATAGTCGTGCCATAATATTTTTTTAATTATTCATAGGCCGAGCAAGTGACCTTCCTCGCTAGATTTCCTGCCAGGCTCCCTGGGCCAGACCGCCCAGGCGAGAAGGCCGCAGGGCAAGGGTCAAGGCCTCCCCCGGCCTCTCTTGCTTTTTCAAAAAATGTTTATTTTATCTCCAACAACAATCATGGAGACATGAATGGGGGGGGGGGGCGGGTGAGACAGTCACCCCAAATGACCGACCAATTAGTGAATAATCGTGGCGCCTCCCCCCGGCCGTGACCTAGGGGAGACCGAGAGAGACACAAAGGGGGTTGAACACAACAAGGGAGAAAGAAAGGCGAGAAAATGTGAATGTTTAGAGACACGGCTTGTGATTGAGTTTTTAAACTACTTGTATTTTTAAATCCTTTATATTAAGTTCGCTTGCTTGCTTAGGACCGTGCAAATCTTTCGGTCGTTTTTTAACCCACTTCCCGTGATCCAATCGAGTTGACATTTTCCACACAGACTCGTTGTGCGTGACAATTAATGTTCGTGAAAAATTTTTCCAAAATGTTACACTTTTTAGGACAAAAATATTATATTTAATTACCAATTGCTTAATGGTGCAATGCAATCATCTGACCCATAGGTGGCAGCCATCTCAAGCCAGAGGACGAGAGGACTCTAGCCGCCACGCATATAAAGGATTTATAGTGAAAAACTTTGTTTTTACGGGTTATACTTATTTTTAACTATAAGCAATTGGAATTATTTTGCCATGTGAGGCCCACTGAACTACCTAGCTTGTTTTCAGAAACGACCTGGCTATCACAGCCAAATACTCTGAACACAGAGACCCATAGAGATGCATAGAGGCCCATGGAGACCTATAGAGATTCATAGAGATCCATATCGATGCATGGATACCCATAGAGATTCATAGAGACCCATATAGATGCATAGAGACCCATTGAGATGAACAGAGGCCCATAGAAACCCACAGATATGCGTGACGTTGATTCTAAATGTGGAGGGACAACCTGGAGGACCCGGAGAGAAATCTACGCGACCACGGGGAGAGAGAGAGTCACGCAAACTCCAAATATACAGCACCAGGCGTCAGGGTCGGGATCGAACCACGATCTCCTGTATACCAGGCGAGGTCGTTAACATCTCTTAGCCACCGTGATGATGATGAGAGAGTCACGCAAACTCAAATATACAGCAGCAGGCGTCAGGGTTGGGATCGAACCCACGTCCTCCTGTATACCAGGCGAGGTCGTTAACATCTCTTAGCCACCGTGATGATGATGAGAGAGAGAGTCACGCAAACTCAAATATACAGCAGCAGGCGTCAGGGTCGGGATCGAACCCACGACCTCCTGTACACAGGCGAGGTCGTTAACATCTCCCAGCCACCGTGATGATGATGAGAGAGAGTCACGCAAACTCAAAATACACAGCAGCAGGCGTCAGGGTCGGATCGAACCAACGATCTCCTGTATACCAGGCGAGGTCGTTAACATCTCTTAGCCACCGTGATGATGATGATGAGAGAGAGTCACGCAAACTCAAATATACAGCAGCAGGCGTCAGGGTCGGGATCGAACCACGACTCCTGTACACCAGGCGAGTCGTTAACATCTCTTAGCCACCGTGATGATGATGATGAGAGAGAGTCACGCAAACTCAAATATACAGCAGCAGGCGTCAGGGTCGGGATCGAACCCACGTCCTCCTGTACACCAGGCGAGGTCGTTAACATCTCTTAGCCACCGTGATGATGATGAGAGAGAGAGTCACGCAAACTCAAATATACAGCAGCAGGCGTCAGGGTCGGGATCGAACCCACGTCCTCCTGTACACCAGGCGAGGTAGTTAACATCTCCTAGCCACCGGATGATGATGAGAGAGAGTCAGCAAACTCAAAATATACAGCAGCAGGCGTCAGGGTCGCGATCGAACCCACGTCCTCCTGTATACCAGGCGAGGTCGTTAACATCTCCAGCCACCGTGATGATGATGAGAGAGACAGTCACACAACTCAAAATATACAGCAGCAGGCGTCAGGGTCGGATCGAACCCACGACCTCCTGTATTCCAGGCGAGGTCGTTAACATCTCTTAGCCACCGTGATGATGATGAGAGAGAGAGTCACGCAAACTCAAAATATACAGCAGCAGGCGTCAGGGTCGGGATCGAACCCACGTCTCCTGTACACCAGGCGAGGTAGTTAACATCTCTTAGCCACCGTGATGATGATGAGAGAGTCACGCAAACTCAAAATATACAGCAGCAGGCGTCAGGGTCGGGATCGAACCCACGTCCTCCTGTACACCAGGCGAGGTCGTTAACATCTCCCAGCCTCCGTTGGTGTTCCGTTTTAACGGCTCGTCAATGCCCAACTACGTTGTACAACAATCCAAAAATAGCAACCGATCTGCACGGTTCAACGCAGGACGTTGCTCAGCGTTCGCTTGAACGCAGCAGGGTTAATTGAGAGGAGATTAAACGGCGCGTGTCTTTGGCTTGGCTCCGTAAAAAAAAAGGGCCTCTGGAAACCCCACTGCTCGTTTGCTCACCCAGCCACCGGTCAAACTCGAGTTTATTTAATCCACTTTACAATAAGAATTGGTCACGACACGTGACCAATTCTTATTGTCGTTGGCCACGTTATAACTTGGCGATTATAATTATTGTTATTGGTATTACGCTTCACTTAAAAATGTTGATTCCCTTGCCAAGGAACCTTCGATTAACGCGGTGTGGCTACGTACGGTGCGAAAGACGTACAACGTACATACATGCACCTCCGGTTAGCACGGTGTGTCTACGTATGGTGTGAAAGAAGCTGAACGTACGTACATGCACCTCCGGTTAGCACGGTTGTCTACGTACGGTGTGAAAGAAGTTGAACGTACATACATGCACCTCCGGTTAGCACGGTGTGTCTAAGTACGGTGTGAAAGAAGTTGAACGTACATACATGCACCTCCGGTTAGCACGGTGTGTCTAAGTACGGTGTGAAAGAAGTTGAACGTACATACATGCACCTCCGGTTAGCACGGTGTGTCTAAGTACGGTGTGAAAGAAGTTGAACGTACATACATGCACCTCCGGTTAGCACGGTGTGTCTAAGTACGGTGCGAAAGAAGTGAACGTACATACATGCACCTCCGGTTAGCACGGTGTGTCTAAGTACGGTGTGAAAGAAGTGAACGTACATACATGCACCTCCGGTTAGCACGGTGTGTCTAAGTACGGTGTGAAAGAAGTTGAACGTACATACATGCACCTCCGATTAGCACGGTGTGTCTAAGTACGGTGTGAAAGAAGTTGAACGTACATACATGCACCTCCGTTAGCACGGTGTGTCTACGTACGGTGCGAAAAAAGTTGAACGTACAGGGACGTGTCTCAACGTGTAAGTAGCTTTTGACTTCTGATTTCTGCGAGATTTCGTTTCAAACCTTTTGCCAATCGTCAGTCCTCTCATATCCCGTTCACCAGACGGAGTGTAGGGGTGGAGTTGGGGGGGGGGTTTGCGTGTTTGCTTAAGATTCGAGATGTTTTTCCTGCAGCCTCGACTCTGAACGCTCGCGCCCAATCTCTGTTGTCCGTGTGTGTGGTGGGGGTCGGAGCGGAGTTTGACAATGGGCCCGTGTGTTGTGTGCTGTGTGTTGTGTGTGTGTTGTGTGTGTTGTGTGTGTGTTGTGTGTGGTAGTGTGGCGGTTAGCGCACTGCGCTATGAACCTGGCGACCCGAGTTCGATTCCCGCTCACGGCCAACACCAGTGACGATTATCTGAACCGGTCTTGGGCCTCCCCTAGTTCGACTCGGCCTCAAATGAGTACCCATTGCGGTGTGTAGACATCGCCACTGGGGGAGACAAAGGCGGTCGGGCGTGGTGCTGACCACCCACCCCCTCGTGTACCGTGCCGGCCTTCATAGGTGCCAATTGTTTTTTTCCTCCGCATTTAGTGTATCTGACTGCTATAAATGTCCACGCAATGATGATACTCCACCTGGTTTAGCTGTCGTTTTGCGGCAGCCTTGTCGCTTCAGACCAAAGATCTTCATAGCTCGGTGGGGCCTCGGCAGGTAAAATAGAAAATAGTTTTTCGTTTTAGTTCACTGCGAGGCCTTCGCAGAAAGTTAATCAATCGGCGTGTGGGATCCTGCTGGACACGGGCATCCAGAAACTACACTGAGCGTCCGTTTGTTTAAAAATCGGGAGCATTTACTTTGGCGCTCACTTCCCTCCGCCATCGTATAAATATTTCGTTCTTTTCTGCTCTGCTCACGACAAAGTGAGCGGCCCGATTTATTTTGGCCCTGGCATCGGGTATTGGGTTTTTATCAAAACATTTTTTTTACTGCGGCTAATTTCACGATGTGATGGGGGGACAGGGTGGGGGGGGCAGCATGGGGGGGGGGGGGGGGGTGGCGGTTGCTTCTTTGACGCCTGTTTTTGCCCATTGGACCGGAAAAAAATTCTAAAAATGCCAATAATTCCGCTCGCTCCCATCTATATATCTGTTCTTCTTGCAGGAGGGCTCTCGCAGCCAATATTTTTTGTAGCTGTTAACTCGACGGTATCTCCGACGAGCTACGCGAGAAGTTCCAGCGTGCGTACGTACTTGACCGTCAACTTAGTTTCGCACGGTTGGCTACGTACGGTGCGCGCCAGAAGTTCCAGCGTACGTACGTACGAGCGTTTCTCAATTCTGTGCACGGCGGTGGGGGTCACCGGTCAGCAGCGTGACGTGCTCGCGATCCGGAGGTCGCCGGGATTCGGTTCCATCTCCCGGCGGAACCATCGACTGGCACGCCCCCCCGCGGTGCGTCGGTGGGCAGCTCACGTGTGGTGGGGTGAAGTGTGGGCACTCCAACCTGCTCCAAGCGAATGTGCTCGGCGTTGGGTAATAGTGCTAAATAACCTCCATAGTCATCCCATCGTCATCGTCACCATGTATGTATGTTGAACTTCTTTCGCACCGTACGGAGCCAACCGTGTTAATCACCATCATCATCCTCGGGTTGAAGTTGCGTCGTTGAAGGTCAAAATAATTTGTCGGCGGTAATTATTCCGGAGCACAGAGGCGAAGCGGCGATTAGCGACGCGCTGCACCGCGAGTGCGGTGACCCGGGTTCAACTCCCGGCCCAGGGCGAGCGACGCCTTGAGGGTGAGCCGCCCGGGAAACTGCCGGGCGCCCTTCCCTTCGCCCAGCCGCACCGTCGACCTCACCGGCGGCGTGGCGGTGGCGGTGAAGCACGGTCGCACCCCACGCGGCGGTGGTGGCGGCCGGGGGGGGGGGCCTTGCCAAGAGTTAAACGACGGCGACACATCCAGCGCTGGCGTTTACTTAGAACGAACGTGAACGTACGTGCGTGCGTGCATGTGTGTGTGTGCGTGCGTGCGTGCATGTGTGTGTGTGCGTGCAAGCGCACGTGTGTGTGTGTGCGTGCGTGCGAGCGCACGTGTGTGTGTGTGTGCGTGCGTGCGTGTGTGTGTGTGTGCGTGCGTGCGAGCCCACGTGTGTGTGCGTGTGTGTGCCCGCGCGTGTGTGTGTGTGCGTGCCCGCATGCATGCATGTGTGTGCGTGTGTGCCCGTGTGTGTGTGGGGAGCGGTGGCGTAGCAGTTAGTTCGATCCCCGCTCACGCCCACCAACACCGTGACGATTATCTGAACCGGTCCTGGGCCTCCCCTAGTCGACTCGGCCTCGAATGCGTACCTGGTGCCATGTCTACAAACATCGCCACTGGGGAGACAAAGGCGGCCGGAATGGTGCCGTCCACCCAATCCCTCGTGTGCCGTGCCGGCCTTCATGGGTGATACGCGCTAACAACGCTTGCCCCAACAGTCCGTTGAGGCTACACGGGGGATCTTTGTCTTTGTGTGCGCGTCAAACTTCTTTCACGCCGCACGTAGCCAACTGTGTTCAGTCGGTTGCGTTACCGTTGGTTATTCTCGCCGTTGTTGTTATCCTTGCGACGAATCTTCGGCCTCGCGAGTTAGCAAGCGGTGTTCCCTCTCGGGACATATCTGGCCGTGTCATAAATAGCGGCTTTTTTTTTACCCCAATTTTTTTTTTTAGTTTTGGGGGGGGGGGGGTCGGGGGGTTGGGCGGGGTTGTGGGGGGGGTTAGTGGGGGGCACGGTCGCGAAACGCGACCCAGATGTGTTGACCCTTTGAAGTCTCGTCGGGTTTCCATTACAAGGTCCCTCCCCGAACTTTTTTGGCAGATGAGCGGAGAAAGTGGCTCGCAAATAACACTTTCTCCCCCTTTTTCCTTACGACATCGGTGACCCCACCATTCCCCNGCCCCCCCCNACCTCAAGGGTAACCTCCACCCCCCCTCCAACACCCCCCCCCCACTGCTCCCCCCCCCCCCATTGCCCCCAACCCCTCTCCTCCCCCTGTGCTGTTATGGACTGTCAGGCACCCCGCTGTTTGCGAGCGCCTATTAATGAGGCCGGCACGGTTCGTCAGGATCTCTTGGAAGCTGAGCAGGGAGCGGTGCGTCGATGTGCGTTTTGTACCGTACTTCTGTGGCCCCCTCACCTTCGCACAGCAGGCATTGGGGGGGGGGNCGAGGGGAGGCCGTAATCTAGCAGCGGATTGAGAAAGTGCCCTGCGTGTTTGTGTTATATCCGTGTGTGTGTGTGTTATATAGGTGTGTGTGTGTGTCATATAGGTGTGTGTGTGTGATACTCATTGGGGAGCAGTAGTGTAGCCGGGTTAGGACGCTGCGCTACGAACCCAGGTGACCCGAGTTCGATTCCCGCTCACGGCCAACACCCATTGACGATTATCTGAACCAGTCATGGGCCTCCCCTAGGTCGACTCAACCTAATGAGTACCTGGTGCGGCGTGTAAACATCGCCACTGGGGAGACAAAGGCGGTCGGGCGTGGTGCTGGCCACCCACCCCCTCGTGTGCTGTGCCGGCCTTCGTAGGCGCTACTCGCTAGCAGCCTGTTAAGGCTACACGGGGATCTTTTTCTCTGTCGAGTTGGGAATTCGCCAACTGTCAGCGCAACGGTCCGCAGAAGTTAACTTCCGAGAACTACCCCTGAAAGTCCTCTTCAGCAAGACCTCATGCACCCTACCACCAGAGGGGTTTGCCTCTCCGTGCGCTCGTGTACAATTAAGCAAAAATGTTGTACGGCGATAAAACCCGATAGGTTTCGGTCATCGGAGCTGGATTATGTCTGCTTACAGTTAGAGGCTCAAAAAAAAAATCCTAATTTTTCATTTTTTACCCTTGAGAACCCAACCCAGGTTTGAACCTCCCCCGCCACCCCACCCCCCCACTGACGTTAGTCAACCGGGCCTACGACCATCTTGAGCCTTCTCTTGAAGTGAAGTTAAAGAATAAGAGAGAGGCAGCCAGCCAGCCAGCGGCGGGAGTCAAACCCAGGTTTATCATCGGCGGTGGCCAGGGAGCCCCGGCTGGAGCCCGGCCTCAGCGCTGGAGGTGCCGCGACCGTCATGAACTCGATAATTGTTTTTTTACCCTTCTATCTGGCAACAAAACTGACACCTTTTTTACAAGGAGTCATGTTTGCATAGACCGTAATACCTGCAGCCATAATGCAAACAAAAAACACAACTCTGATAACGCCAAAAGGCGCACTTTTGGTGTCATCTGGTCCAACACCATGTGAGACTAGGCTCTAAGGAAAGCTGTCTCGGGTGTGGACCAATCAACTTCAAGGACAGTGCATACATTATCAGAGTTGTGTTTTTTGTTTGCATTATGACTGCAGGTATTTGGTCTATGCAAACATGACTCCTCGTAAAAAAGGTGTCAGTTTTGTTGCCAGATAAAAGGGTAAAAAAACAATTGTCATATTTTTTACTGGCAAATGAGGTTCCAATGGCGTCATGAACTCGTCAAGCTCAGCTCCCAGCCAATCACCGGTGAGGGTTGACTGTTGGAATTCGATATCGGCCCTTTAACGTGAAAGTGCTCCGGCTGCCGTCGCTGTTCGCGGCTCTTGAGCGGCCCGGGAACTTCCTCCCTGCGGGGACGACGTCTCAGCAGGGCTCGGGCAACGACGATGACAACAACAACAAAAACAACAACAACCGGCCCCGCGCAGATTCTCGCCCGGCCGCCCGCGCGCACTCGCGCGTGAGCCTTTTTTAGAGGGCTGGTGGGAAAAGTGACGCGCTAATTGGCATGTAAGTCGTCGCGTTCCCACAAATTAGGGCAATCGGTGTGGGTGGGGTGGGGGGGAGCAGGATGGAGACGTCGTTTACGAATTTATTTGTCGAAAGAAACGCCGGGAGGCGAGCAGCTGGCGTGCGGTGGGGTCAAGTGTGGGGACTGCGACCTGCTCCCAGCGCATGTCCTCGGCGTTGAAGGTTCAGAGCTGAATACCCTCTATCGTCATCGTAATCATCGCCATCATCGTCACCATGTATGCTGTGTATTTGGAGTTTGCGGTGTGTCTCTCCCGTGGTCCGCGTGGATTTTTCTCCGGATCTTCCGGATTTTCCCTCCACGTTTAGAATCGCTTGTTTTAGAGTACGTGGCTGCTACTTTAAATGTGCAAATGACGGGGCCATCATTTGTTGAGCTATCATTTGTGGCCAGGTCGCTTCTGAAAAACAGCTGTACAGCTCAGTGGGCCTTACCTGGTTATGGTGGTGATGATGGTGATGATGATGGTGGTGGTGATGGTGATGATGATTGGGATGATTAGTACGGTTGGATACGTACGGTGAGCTGATTGCGGCGTCCATCAGCGGATCGACCACGGCCGACGATAATCACGACGACGACGACGACGACGTCTATCCGCTCGCGAAACTTTAACCGGCGGGGTCGTTTAAAAACCCCAAAAAAACCTCCCTTATTAGTTTCGTACGGAGAAGAGTAAGAAAAATAAAGTGCCGCGTAGAAATATCTCCGGTTGCACGAAGGGTGATTAGGCAGGGAATTAAAAAANCGCTCGATGGTGAGCGATGTGACCCCAACTCCCCCGCCCCCCGGGGGAGGGTTCAAATCGACAACACCTTGCGCCCAGCTGGGTCGGGATTTACTACGCTCCGGGCACACATGAGTGCCCCCCCCCCCGCGCGTCTCTGCCCCCCCTTCCCCCCCCCCCCGTGTTCCCCCACCCTGTGCCTCCGCGCCCCTCCCCGCGCACCTCGAATTGCGGTTCTCGCAACGTAATCCATCCCGCGGCGTTATTTGCACCGCTTACAAATGTCCCATGCCGTAATGATGGCGGTGGTGGTGGTGGTGAAGCCCGCTTCGCCGAGTTGTCGTTTGTGATGTGCGGGTCGCTCCTTAAGAAGGGCTGCTGTGTAGTTCAGTGGGCCTTAGCTGGTAAAATTAAAATAAATATTTTTTTAGATTCGTCTATGGGTCCTCTGTACATCTTGTGGGTTCTATGCATCTCTGTGCGTCTTATGGGTCTTGTTCATCTCTGTGGGTTTCTATGCATCTCTGTGCGTCACTATGGGTCTCTGTCATCTCTGTGGGTCTCTGTGCATCCTGTGCGTCTCTATGGGTCTCTTCATCTCTGTGGGTCTCTATGCATCTATGTGCGTCTCTATGGGTCTCTGTTCATCTCTGTGGGTTCTATGCATCTCTGTGCGTCACTATGGGTCTCTGTTCATCTCTGTGGGTTCTATGCATCTCTGTGCGTCTCTATGGGTCTCTGTTCATCTCTGTGGGTCTCTATGCATCTCTGTGCGTCTATATGGGTCTCTGTTCATCTCTGTGGGTTCTATGGATTCTGTGCATCTCTATGGGTCTCTGTTCATCTCTGTGGGTTCTATGGATTCTGTGCGTCTCTATGGGTCTCTGTTCATCTCTGTGGGTTTCTATGCATTCTGTGCTCTCTATGGGTCTCTGTTCATCTCTGTGGGTTTCTATGCATCTCTGTGCGTCCTATGGGTCTCTGTTCATCTCTGTGGGTTTCTATGCATCTCTGTGCGTCTCTATGGGTCTCTGTTCATCTCTGTGGGTTCTATGCATCTCTGTGCGTCTTATGGGTCTCTGTTCATCTCTGTGGGTTTCTATGGATTCTGTGCTCTCTATGGGTCTCTGTTCATCTCTGTGGGTTTCTATGGATTCTGTGCGTCTCTATGGGTCTCTGTTCATCTCTGTGGGTTTCTATGGATCTCTGTGCGTCTCTATGGGTCTCTGTTCATCTCTGTGGGGTTCTATGCATCTCTGTGCGTCTCTATGGGTCTCTGTTCATCTCTGTGGGTTTCTATGGATTCTGTGCGTCTCTATGGGTCTCTGTTCATCTCTGTGGTTTCTATGGATTCTGTGCGTCTCTATGGGTCTCTGTTCATCTCTGTGGGTTTCTATGGATTCTGTGCGTCTCTATGGGTCTCTGTTCTCTCTGTGGGTTCTAGGATCTGTGCGTCTCTATGGGTCTCTGTTCATCTCTGTGGGTTTCTATGCATCTCTGTGCGTCTCTATGGGTCTCTGTTCATCTCTGTGGGTTCTATGGATTTCTGTGCGTCTCTATGGTCTCTGTTCATCTCTGTGGGTTTCTATGGATTCTGTGCGTCTCTATGGGTCTCTGTTCATCTCTGTGGGTTTCTATGCATCTCTGTGCGTCTCTATGGGTCTCTGTTCATCTCTGTGGGTCTCTATGCATCTCTGTGCGTCTATATGGGTCTCTGTTCATCTCTGTGGGTTTCTATGCATCTCTGTGCGTCTCTATGGGTCTCTGTTCATCTCTGTGGGTTTCTATGCATCTCTATACGTTTAGAGTATTTCCAGTAGCTTTTAGTGACTTACTTCCCTTACACTTTGCGCTTCTGCCATGAGCTTGCATTGTTTGCGGCCGTGCGGCCGAGGGCTTGGGCAAGATTAAAATAATTCTTAGGTTTTTTCGGTAAAGTCACGTAGGTAAAAAAATAAAGTAAAATAAAAATAAAATAAAAATCACGACGTTTCGGAGGCAACACAAGCTTCCGTCTTCAGGTGGAACCATCACAGCACGATAGCTGTATCAAGCAAACATTTACTTGATACAGCTATCGTGCTGTGACGGTTCCACCTGAAGACGGAAGCTTGTGTTGCCTCCGAAACGTCGTGATTTTTTTTATTTTTNATTAATTTATTACCTACGTGACTTTACCGAAAAAAACCTAAGAATATGAATCCTTGCAGTAACGAAAGCCTCAAATCGAGAAAGATTAAAATAACATTATATTTTTAACACGGAGGGAGACGCATCGTCGTACGTGAAGTAGACGTTGTCCCGCTCTTCTCTCCCGTTTTGTCTTCTTGTAACGTGTCGCCCTCCCCCGCCCCCCTCGCCCCCCCCGCCCCCCTCGCCTCCGCCCCCCCCCCTCCCCCGCCCGCCGTCCCGTGTCTCCGAACAGAACGGCGCCGAGGATGTGAAGAACCACCGGTGGTTCAAGGGCGTCGATTGGTCAGCCGTGCCTCTCAAGAGGCTCAACGTAAGTGTCGCCGGCTGCCTGCGCCCGTTGCTTCGCCCCTTGAGTCGGGTCGACGGACGGCCTCTGCACAGCGGGACGTGGTGCCGAGCGGACTTTGCCGATGACCGTTACCGGCGGTGTTAAGATCGAACCTCTGTGGAGGAGGAGGAGGAGGCTCGTGAATGACGCTGACGGGTGCACGAATATTGTTCGTTCATCCGTACGAACCCCTCAACGTCGTTAAGATCTGCAGACTCCGCCCTTGATCCCCGCTGCGTTCCTGGGCGAGCGGTCGACTCGCTGTGCCTGCGCCACGGTTTGTGGAATTCCCTACCGTGGGAAATTCGTTCATCCGACAATGTGCGTACGGAGGAAGTCTCTTCTTAAGTCCGTTTGTTCTGCTTAGCTTCTCTCTTGGCTCTTGCCTTATCCTTGTTCTTACAAGGCGCCTTGCGACGTTGGTGGAAGGCGCCTTGCAGATACATGTACATTATTATTATTGTTATTACTGTTGCGGGGAAGTAAAAAAACATTCACCGCCTCCGGAGTCGGCGACACCGATCGCCTCCTTCCCACGCGTTGGCCAGCAGCCTCGCGACGACATGAAAACCACATTGCCCCGAAACCCCCTTTGAGGCGTTACGGCTCGACAGCACGGCACGAGCGAGCGAGCGACAGCACGGTGTGAGCGAACAACGACACAGCGAGCGATCGATCGATAGCACGGCGCGAGTGAGCGAGCGACAGCATGGCGTGAGCGAACAACAGCACAGCGAGCGATCGATCGATAGCACGGCGCGATAGCAATCGATCGACAGCACAGCGCGCGAGCGATCGAACGACAGCACAGCGTGCGAGCGAGTGAGCGAGCGACAACACGGCGACAGCGAGTGAGCGAGCGACAGCACGGCATGCGAGCGAGTGAGCGAGTGAGCGAGCAAGCCCTGTGCGGGGAGGGGGCCGCGTCGCAGGACAGCTAGCCGCGCTGCGAACGCGGTCGGAGCCGAGTTCGATTCCCGCCGCGGCCAACGACCCCCGCTCGCGAGCAACAACAGTGGGAGACATATCTGAACCCTTGCGGGCCTCCCCTAGGTCGACTCAGTCTGAAGTGAGGAGCTGGTGTGGTGCGTAGTAAACATCGCCACTGGGGAGACAAAGGCGGCCGGGCGTGGTGCTGGCCACCCACCCCCTCGTGTGCCGTGCCGGCCTTCATAGGTGCTCGCTAACAGCACTTGCCCCTACAGTCTGTTGAGGCTGCACGGGGATCTTTGATCTCAATGAAGGTTGTGGGTGAGATCGCGTCAGTATAAATGTGTCGAAACCCCTGACCACCCGACATGGCCAATCAGTAAGGGATTTGTCGCGTACACACAACGCCAAATAGTTCACTACTTCAGCCCACCGGTGTGTTGAAGAGTGAATCCACAACATTTACAATTTGAGTAGTACGACGTTTCGCTGGTAATTACATCCGGCATCATCGGGCGATTGCCAAATCGATTTGCCAATTGGATTTGGCGAATTATACTTACGCGATCTTACCAGAAACCTTTATTATGAAGCATATTGGTCGCGAAATCCTGCTGTGTGTTAACTGGGGGATCTTGTTTTGCGTTTGGGGGGAGCGGTGGCGCAGTGGTTAGCGCCGCGGGGCTTCGAACCCCGGCGACCCGAGTTCGATTCCCGCTCGTGGCCACCAGCACACCAGTGACGACTATCTGAACCGGTTATGGGCCTCCCCTAGGTCGACTCGGCCTCAAACGAGTATGTGGTGTGGTGGAGCTTTGTCTGAAAACAACAGCCGCACTACTTTGCAGAGACTCCAAAGCTCACAAAAACAACGTTTTTTTTCTGCACGCTATATTTCCCAACATTTTAGTACAAAAATGCCAACACGTTCCGATCGCAGCACAAGAGGACGACCGCTTGTGTCGCGATCGAAACGTCGTGATATATTATTTTATTTTTCTACCTACGTGACTTTACCGAAAGAACCAAGGAGTATGAACCCCTGAAATGTAACAATTTTTTTTCTTTCTTCTTGAAGTTAATTAAAATAACGGTCGTAAAAAAAAGATTGAAAAAAAACGTTTGGCCGTAAATATTGAGCGGAGGTTACGTAAAGAGTCTCTTTGTGAATGCGGGCTTTCTGAAAAGGCTGAACGCTTGCCAACATCACCTTGGGCTGGGCGTAAAACGGAGAATTCGTTCAAACACGCAAATTTTAGGGGTTAATAAATAAATAAATAATGGTTCACAAACCTAAAAAATGTTGGCCTCCACAAATGAGCAATTTGGGGTGGCGGAAATAGTTTTTTTAGCAGGTAAGGCCCCCACTGAGATATGTAGATATTTTTTCAGAAGCAACGCTGGCTATCGCAAATGATAGCTCAACGGAAGTGGCTTATCATGTGGAGATTCATAGCAGGCAAATACGCTTAGTTCAAGTTCATTTATTAGGTATAGCCCTGTGAGTCATTCGGCTCTTGAATCGGGTGCAACCGCAACAAACAAAAACACGAACAAAAAACATCTTAAAGTGAATATGTGACTGAGTGCAAACAGAAAATCCAAGAAAAGACAGTAAAATATTGCAGAAAAAGCACCGTACACAAAAATGTGCAAAAATCCCAGTGGGATGCAAGTCAAACAACAACAACAACCACAAGACAACTTAGATTAAGGCCATCAGTCTAACTCTGTACTACAACAAACAAACATGGCAAAAACCAAAAGAGACACACAGATATGCAGTGAGACCCATAGAGATGCATAGGGACCCATCGAGACCCATAGAGATTCATCGAGATACATAGAGATGTATAGAGACTCATAGACTAAACAAAACTTTTTTATTACACGCTTTCTATTAACTCACTCTGTCTGTTGTTGTATCCTCAAATCTTGCAACTCAATTTTTACCCACTTCCCAATGTGCTATCGACTGCAAACTTGGTATACTTATGTCACACTGATGACAATACCATATTCTATCATTAAAATATAATAAATATATTTTTAAACAATTTTTTTCATGTTATGTTTCGGCTTGGGTCTAATTGTCCACGCTCAACTGACGTTGGCTGTAATTGGCCACGGCCCCTTACGTTATGGCAAGCTTCGGGCCACTTCCTGGAGTCGTGGAGTTCTACCATTACGAGTAGGGTACATTTCATTAAAGCGGTTTTTAAATATTACTTATTTTCCACGTGTTAGGCCCACTGAGCTACTTAGTTTTTTGTCAGAAGCGACTCTAGATATCACAATTGATCGCTCCACGAAGTGGCGGCTAGCCACCATCATCATCATCATTGTGTGGAAGTTCATAGCAGCAGCCAAATACTCTAAACAACGTGATGTTGATTCTAAATGTGGAGGGGGAAAAGCGGAGGACCTGGAGAAGAAGCCACGCGACCACGGGGAGAGAGACACGCAAACTCCAAATATACAGCAGTAGTCAGGGTTGGGATCGAACCCACGACCTCCTGTATACCTGGCGAGGTAGTTAACATCTCCTAGCCACCGTGATGATGATGAGAGAGAGAGAGACACGTAAACTCCAAATATACAGCAGGACGTGTCAGGGACGGAATCGAACTCACGACCTCCCGTACACCAGGCGAGGTAGTTAACATCTCCTAGCCACCGTGTTGATGATGAGAGAGACACGCAAACTCCAAATATACAGCAGGCGTTTGGGTCGGGATCGAACCCACGACCTCCAGCACACCAGTCGAGGTAGTTAACATCCCTTAGCCACCATGTATGTACAACGATCTTCTTCCGTAGCCAACCGTGCTAATCGGGAGAAATTCTACATTTCCAAGGCAAGGGGTGAGTGAGGTAGATGCTATCTCCTTGGCGTGGTATGCAGGAGGTCGTGACTGTGATCGCGTTTGTTTATTTTGGAGTTTGCATGTCGTCCCCCCACCTTGTTCTGCAGTGCGAGGGAGTGTGAGTGAGTAAGTGTGAGTGAGTGAGTGTGAGAGTGAGTGAGTGAGTGTGAGAGTGAGTGTGAGAGTGAGTGTGAGTGAGTGAGTGTGTGAGAGTGTGGTGAGAGTGAGTGTGTGAGAGTGTGTGAGTGAGTGTGTGTGAGTGAGTGAGTGAGTGAGTGAGTGTGTGAGTGTGTGAGTGAGTGTGTGAGAGTGAATGAGTGTGAGTGTGTATGAGTGTGTGTGAGTGTGAGAGTGTGTGAGTGAGTGTGTGAGTGAGTGTGAGAGTGTGAGTGAGAGTGTGTGTGTGAGTGAGTGAGTGAGAGTGTGTGAGTGAGTGAGTGTGAGTGAGTGAGTGAGTGTGTGAGTGAGTGTGAGTGAGTGAGTGAGTGTGTGAGTGAGAGTGAGTGTGTGAGTGTGTGTGAGAGTGTGAGTGAGTGAGAGTGAGTGTGTGTGTGTGAGTGAGTGTGAGAGTGTGTGAGAGTGTGTGAGTGAGTGAGAGTNAGTGTGAGTGAGTGTGAGAGTGTGAGTGAGTGTGTGTGAGTGTGTGAGTGAGTGAGTGTGAGAGTGTCAGAGTGTGTGAGTGTGTGTGAGTGAGTGTGTGAGTGAGTGTGTGAGTGAGTGTGTGAGTGTGTGAGTGAGTGTGAGAGAGTGTGAGTGTGAGAGTGTGTGAGTGTGTGAGAGGTGTGTGAGTGTGTGTGTGAGTGAGTGTGTGAGAGTGTGTGTGAGAGTGTGAGTGAGTGTGAGTGAGNGTGTGTGAGGTGAGTGTGTGTGTAGGTGAGTGTGAGAGTGAGTGTGAGAGTGATGTGAGTGAGTGTGAGAGTGAGGTGTGTGAGTGTGTGTGTGTAGTGAGTGTGAGAGTGAGTGTGTGTGAGAGTGAGTGTGCGAGTGTGTGAGTGAGTGAGTGTGAGAGTGTGGAGTGTGAGAGTGANTGTGATGAGTGTGAGAGTGGTGAGGTGAGAGTGAGTGTGAAGTGAGTTAGTGTGAGTGAGTGTGAGTGTGTGAAACGTGCACCCCCTAATGGAGCATCTTTGCTGATTGGAAACATTTAGGCTGGCTTGCCTGATATCCATCCTGGGTTAACCAGGCATTGTGTGAGGAGCTCACAAATCCTTGAAAGATCTGGGCAAAGTCCCATGGGTGAGCTCCTCCGGCAGGCAAGGCTGCGTTGGCTGGGTCATGTGGCCCGCATGCCCAGCCACCGCATGCCTGAACAGCTTTTGTTTGGCCGGATCGAGGGGCTAAACGGGCGTGGCACGGGCTAGAGAAGAGATGGAGTGATGTGGTACAGGAGTGTGGAGCTGAGTGGACTTGCCGATGACTGGTACCAGCGGTGTCAAGATCGGCCTCTGTGGAGGAGGCTCGTGAAGGACGCTACTGGGCAGTTGGAGGCAGTCGCCCTCCAACAACAACGGAGGGCGGAGGAGCGACGCTCACAACGCCGGGTGGCTAAAGCACAGCAAGTTGGCACAGTAGGGGGCACAGGTGGTGCATCAGCCAGTCGTCTTAGTCAGTCGACCTGTTGCATCTGGGTCTGCCACGTGACCTGCCAGCGGGCGTTCCACACTTCACGTGGCCTCAAGGCGCACATAGCCTGGCACAAGCGTCGTGGTGACGTCACGCCACTTAGTGGCGAATGGCGGTTGTTCTTGTTGTGTGAGAGTGTGAGTATGAGTGAGTGAGTGTGCGAGTGTGTGAGTGAGTGTGTGAGTGAGTGAGTGAGTGTGTGAGTGTGTGAGAGTGAGTATGAGTGAGAGTGAGTGTGTGAGAGTGTGAGAGTGAGGGAGTGAGAGTGTGTGAGAGTGTGAGAGTGAGGGAGTGAGAGTGTGTGAGAGTGAGTGTGTGAGAGTGAGTGTTTGAGAGTGTGTGAGTGAGTGTGTGAGAGTGAGTGTGTGAGAGTGTGAGAGTGAGAGTGAGTGTGTGTGACAGTGAGTGTGTGAGAGTGAGTGTGTGAGAATGAGTGAGTGTGTGAGAATGAGTGAGTGTGTGAGAGTGTGAGAGTGATTGTGAGAGTGAGTGTGAGAGTGTGTGAGAGTGTGTGAGAATGAGTGAGTGTGTGAGAGTGAGTGTGTGAGAGTGAGTGTGTGAGTGTGAAAGTGTGTGAGTGTGTGAGAGTGTGTGACGTGAGTGTGTGAGAGTGAGTGTGTGAGAGTGTGAGAGTGAGAGTGAGTGTGTGTGACAGTGAGTGTGTGAGAGTGAGTGTGTGAGAGTGAGTGTGTGACAGTGAGTGTGTGAGAGTGAGTGTGAGAGTGAGTGTGNGTGAGTGTGTGAGAGTGTGAGAGTGAGTGGTGAGAGTGAGTGTGTGAGAGTGAGTGTGTGAGAGTGAGTGTGTGAGAGTGAGTGTGTNAGAGTGAGTGTGTGAGAGTGAGTGTGTGAGAGTGAGTGTGTGAGAGTGTGTGTGTGTGACAGTGAGTGTGTGAGAGTGAGTGTGAGAGTGAGTTTGAGTGAGAGTGAGTGTGTGAGAGTGTGAGAGTGAGGGAGTGAGAGTGTGAGTGAGTGTGTGAGAGTGAGTGTGTGAGAGAGGGTGTGAGAGTGTGTGAGAGTGAGTGTGTGAGAGAGTGTGTGAGAGTGAGTGTGTGAGAGTGAGTGTGTGAGAGTGAGTGTGTGAGAGTGAGTGTGTGAGAGTGTGTGACAGTGAGTGTGTGACAGTGAGTGTGTGAGAGTGAGTGTGTGAGAGTGAGTGTGTGACAGTGAGTGTGTGACAGTGAGTGTGTAAGAGTGTGTGACAGTGAGTGTGTGAGAGTGAGTGTGTGACAGTGAGTGTGTGAGAGTGAGTGTGTGAGAGTGTGTGACAGTGAGTGTGTGAGAGTGAGTGTGTGAAGTGAGTGTGTGAGAGTGTGTGACAGTGAGTGTGTGAGAGTGAGTGTGTGAGAGTGTGTGAGAGTGAGTGGTGAGATGTGAGTGGTGTGAGAGTGAGTGTGTGAGAGTGAGTGTGTGAGAGTGAGTGTGTGAGAGTGTGTGACAGTGAGTGTGTGAGAGTGAGTGTGTGAGAGTGAGTGTGTGAGAGTGTGTGACAGTGAGTGTGTGAGAGTGAGTGTGTGAGAGTGTGAGTGAGTGTGTGAGAGTGAGTGTGTGAGAGTGAGTGTGTGAGAGTGAGTGTGTGAGAGCGAGTGTGTGATAGTGAGTGTGTGAGAGTGAGTGTGTGAGAGTGTGTGACAGTGAGTGTGTGACAGTGAGTGTGTGACAGTGAGTGTGTGAGAGTGAGTGTGTGAGAGTGTGTGACAGTGAGTGTGTGAGAGTGAGTGTGTGAGAGTGAGTGTGTGATAGTGAGTGTGTGATAGTGAGTGTGTGAGAGTGAGTGTGTGAGAGTGAGTGTGTGACAGTGAGTGACAGTGAGTGTGTGAGAGTGTGTGAGAGTGAGTGTGTGAGAGTGTGTGTGTGACAGTGAGTGTGTGACAGTGAGTGTGTGAGAGTGAGTGTGTGAGAGTGAGTGAGTGAGTGTGTGACAGTGAGTGTGTGAGAGTGAGTGTGTGAGAGTGTGTGACAGTGAGTGTGTGACAGTGAGTGTGTGACAGTGAGTGACAGTGAGTGTGTGAGAGTGAGTGTGTGAGAGTGAGTGACAGTGAGTGTGTGACAGTGAGTGTGTGACAGTGAGTGTGTGAGAGTGTGTGACAGTGAGTGTGTGAGAGTGAGTGTGTGAGAGTGTGTGACAGTGAGTGTGTGAGAGTGAGTGTGTGAGAGTGAGTGTGTGAGAGTGTGTGACAGTGAGTGTGTGATAGTGAGTGTGTGAGAGTGAGTGTGTGAGAGTGAGTGTGTGACAGTGAGTGAGAGTGAGTGTGTGAGAGTGTGTGAGAGTGAGTGTGTGAGAGTGAGTGTGTGAGAGTGAGTGTTTGAGAGTGTGTGACAGTGAGTGTGTGAGAGTGAGTGTGTGAGAGTGAGTGTGTGAGAGTGAGTGTGTGAGAGTGTGTGACAGTGAGTGTGTGAGAGTGAGTGTGTGAGAGTGAGTGTGTGAGAGTGTGTGACAGTGAGTGTGTGACAGTGAGTGTGTGAGAGTGAGTGTGTGAGAGTGTGTGACAGTGAGTGTGTGACAGTGAGTGTGTGAGAGTGTGTGAGAGTGAGTGTGTGAGAGTGAGTGTGTGAGAGTGTGTGACGGTGAGTGTGTGAGAGTGAGTGTGTGAGAGTGAGGGTGTGAGAGTGAGTGTGTGAGAGTGTGTGAGAGTGAATGTGTGAGAGTGAGTGTGTGAGAGTGAGTGTGTGAGAGTGTGACAGTGAGTGTGTGAGAGTGAGTGTGTGAGAGTGTGTGACAGTGAGTGTGTGACAGTGAGTGTGTGAGAGTGTGTGAGAGTGAGTGTGTGAGAGTGAGTGTGTGAGAGTGTGTGACGGTGAGTGTGTGAGAGTGAGTGTGTGAGAGTGAGTGTGTGAGAGTGTGTGACAGTGAGTGTGTGACAGTGAGGGTGTGAGAGTGAGTGTGTGAGAGTGTGTGAGAGTGAGTGTGTGAGAGTGAGTGTGTGAGAGTGAGTGTGTGAGAGTGAGTGTGTGAGAGTGTGACAGTGAGTGTGTGAGAGTGAGTGTGTGAGAGTGAGTGTGTGAGAGTGAGTGTGTGATAGTGAGTGTGTGAGAGTGAGTGTGTGAGAGTGAGTGTGTGAGAGTGTGTGACAGTGAGTGTGTGAGAGTGAGGGTGTGAGAGTGAGTGTGTGAGAGTGTGAGGGTGAGAGAGTGAGAGTGAGTATGAGTGAGTGTGTGAGAGTGAGTATGAGTGTGTGAGTGACAGAGCCGAGTGTGAATGTGTGAATGAGAGTACGAGGGATTGTGAGCGAGATAGTGAATTGGATTCTCGCTCACGGCTAACACCAGTGACGATCATCTGAGTCTCCTCTAGGTCGACTCGGCCTCAAAATGAGTGCGTGGTGCGGTGCGTAAAAAAACATCGCCACTGGGGAGACAAAGGCGGCCGTGCGTGGTGCTGGCCACCCACCCCCTCGTGTTGCCGTGCCGGCCTTCACAGAGACGGCGAGCGAGCGAGCGCGGGGCAAAACGAGAGACTTTCCCCGGTGCCGGTGACCCCTCGCTCCACCGAATAGCCGCCACGGCGGAATGCCTGCCGCCCCCCCCGGCAGCGCTGCCCGGCAAGTTCCCCCACACCGCGGCCGCTGCCGCCACCTCCTCCTCCTCTCTGCGCCGTCGCGCCCTCTTGAACCCAACCGACCTCTCGAACCGTCTCGGGCCGGTCAACTCCGAGGTCATTCCTCCCCCGCCCCTCCCCAATCCCTCGCAACCCATCAAACGCCCTCCCCCCACAATCCCCCCACCCACCCCTTACACCCTCCTCCCCCCACTCCACAATGCCCCCCACCTCTCTTCGTCCTCCCGACCCGGTTAAAATTATAACTTAAAAAAACTCTTAAATAAATGTATTTTTTTCCAGGTAAGACCCCACTGAGCTACGTAGCTCTCCTTCAGATGCGACCCGGCCAGCGCAAATGACAGCTGCTCAACGAAGTGCCGGCTGATCGTCAGCATCACCACGATCACGTGGACATGCATAGCAGCCAAATACGCGTGACGTTGGTTGAGTTTAAACGCGGGGGAATAAAAACCGGAGGACCCAAAGAAAAATCCACGCGACCACGGGGAGAGAGAGAGACACGCAAACTCCAAATACACAACAGGTATCGTCAGGGTCGGGATCGAAACCCACGACCTCCTGTGCACCAGGCGAGGTAGTTAACATCTCCTAGCCACCGTGATGATGATGAGAGAGAGACACGCAAACTCCAAATACACAGACAGGCATCGTCAGGGTCGACATCGAAACCCACGACCTCCTGCGTACCAGGCGAGGTAGTTAACATCTCCTAGCCACCGTGATGATGATGAGAGAGAGAGAGAGAGACACGTAAACTCCAAATACACAGACAGGCATCGTCAGGGTCGGCATCGAACCCACGACCTCCTGCGTACCAGGCGAGGGAGTTAACATCTCCTAGCCACCGTGATGATGATGAGAGAGAGAGAGAGACACGTAAACTCCAAATACACAGACAGGCATCGTCAGGGTCGGCATTGAACCCACGACCTCCTGCGTACCAGGCGAGGTAGTTAACATCTCCTAGCCACCGTGGTTAATGCTCCGGTGCGTGCCAACCGTAAACACCCCGCGCACGCCCTCCGCCAAAAATCCCCGTGCGGCGTCGTTCTCAAGAAGAGTTGGCTGCGTGTCGGTGCCTGCGTCACGGATCACTCGCGAGCTCCTCGAGAGAGAGAGAGAGAGGCGGGGAGTGGGGGGGGCTCTTTGGAGCTGTCGACGGGGAAGCCCTTACCCCACCCGGTAGCGGCGATAACCGAGCGCTTTCAGGTGCTGCTCCTTTGCCTTTCTTCCCGAGCGCGGAAGGAAAGGTAATTTCTCGAGTGCAGTCGTAAGCGAGGAGGCCCTCGATGCGGGCGCACAATCCTGACCTTGCCCCCCTGCCCCCCCCNTCTCTCCCAGCGTGAACTCTCTCTTCACACTGCCGCTACGCCACCCCCCCCCCAACCTCCTCCGCATTCCTGCCCGAGGTTTTCGCGGTCCGCGCGGCCCTCTGCCGACGTCCGACGTTCCGTGCCACGCGTGCCGGCAGCTTCCTCCCCCTCCCTCCCTCTCTCTCCCTCTCGCTTGAAACCGGTCCGAGCGAGAGAGAGCCGGTTCAGCCACCCCGGTGGGGGGGGAGGGGGGCGGGGGGGGTGACGGTGCTCGTGACGACGAAACGTCGGACGCCGGTCAGGAGGCCCATCATCGTCGCACGCCGGGATCGAGTCGCGCGGTCCCATGCCCCCACCGCCCCCCGCCACCGCCGCCACCGCCATACCACGCCGCAAATCCTCCCACAATCCCCTCCACCGTCGGAGGCCGCGGCTGGCAAGGAGATGGGTGGGCCGGCGTGATCACCGCTCTCCGGCACCGTGCGCCGAGCTGCGTTGGCTTTCCTGTTGCCGCGCTCATGGCACGCACGCGCACAGCGAGCGCGCTCGCCGCCGCCGCACGTGAACCGCGATTGCCTCGCCGATCTCGTCAAGCGTCATCGCGCGGGGAACTCTGGTTACCCTCGCGGCGGCGGCAGCGGCGGCGGCGGCTGCTGGCTGTCGCACCGCATCGCGCGGCGCTTTCAGACGCGCTTCTGCGGCCGTCTGGAACGCTCTCTTCACTTCCGATATTAGGAAGCCGTTGGCGCTGTGCACACCTTTAAATCATCATCTTCATCTGGATTGACAAAGTTATTTCTTTAGAGCTGCTTTTGTGTGTTGGTTTGTTGTCCTTTAACCCCGGCAACCTCCGATCAGCGCGGATGGTTACGCACGGTGCGAAAGACGCTCAACGTACTGAATCGGAGTATTTAGTCATTCCGCAAGAGGAGGAATCCGATGAGATATGAAGTCTATGTAAGGGTCAGCAAATCGCGCAAAAAAAAATCTAAACGCTGAATACAAATTTCGCGCGTCCCACCGGTCGCGGTGCGTCGCCACCGCCGCCATAGCGGCGAGCAACCGGCGGGCGGCAGTGAAGACGGCGGCGCGTGCGACGGCTCGGTCGACGCCACCGCATTCACGAGCCCCCGGTTGCGTCGGGTGGAGGAGAGGCGCACAACACGCACGCACAACACACACGCACAACACGCACGCACAACACGCACTCACAAGACACACGCACAACACGCACGCGCGCGTCGGAATTTCTACTCTCGCGGGCGGATCGACGTGGGGGGTGGGGGGGGGATCGCCGCCCCGTTTGCTTTGGCTGCCCCCCGGGGGAGGCCAGAGTTTGAAGCGGAACGATTAAACAAAATAAACCAGCTTCGTTGGGTTGGAGTTGGCTCCCGTGGTGGTTTGGGAGGCTGGCGAGTGGTGGTCGTGTTCACGTAAAGGGGATTGGGGCGGTGCTGAGTCAGCGGCGAGGAAATCCAGCCGCTGGGGTCTCTGTCTTTCATGCGGGGTTCGTGGTGGCCGTGTCAGAGACACTTTTTTGAATTATTATTCTTATTTTCCCCCGTGTAGCCTAAACAGACTGTTGGGGAAAGTGCTGTTAGCGAACAGTGCTTACGAGTGAGTGTGATGGTGGGTGAGATGGTGAGTGAAGGAGTGGGTGAGTGTGATGGTGAGTGGGTGAGTGGGTGAGTGTGATGGTGAGTGGGTGAGTCGGTGAGTGAGATTTTGGGTGTGATGGTGGGTGTGATGGTGAGTGGGTGAGTGAGATGGTGAGATGGTGAGTGGGGTGATTGAGATGGTGAGTGGGTGAGTGGGTGAGTGTGATGGTGGGTGAGATGGTGAGTGGGTGAGTGAGATGGTGAGTGGTTGAGTGGGTGAGTGTGATGGTGGATGAGATGGTGAGTGGGTGAGTGAGATGGTGAGTGGGTGAGTTGGTGAGTGTGATGGTGAGTGGTTGAGTGGGTGAGTGTGATGGTGGGTGTGATGGTGAGTGGTTGAGTGGGTGAGTGAGATGGTGAGTGAGATGGTGAGTGGTTGAGTGGGTGAGTGTGATGGTGGGTGAGATGGTGAGTGGTTGAGTGGGTGAGTGCGATGGTGGGTGAGATTGTGAGTGAGTGGGTGAGTGTGATGATGAGTGTGATGGTGAGTGGTTGAGTGGGTGAGTGTGATGGTGGGTGAGATGGTGAGTGGGTGAGTGGGTGAGTGATATGGTGAGTGAAGGAGTGGGTGAGTGCGATGGTGGGTGAGATTGTGAGTGGGTGAGTGGGTGAGTGGGTGAGTGTGATGATGGGTGAGATGTTGAGTTCCAGTTGATTCTCATTGGCATGAGTGACCCAGGGCACGAGTCTGCCAGTTGAGAGGCATTTTTGTCTTTTTTGTTTCGTTTACAGTCCACTCTCGATTATCCGCGCGCAGTTCGTCCGATTTGTGGATTAACCGTGCACCTGAGATTTCGACATTCATCAACAACGCATGTTTTTTTTCCCTTAAGCCCAAATTCATCAATCTAAAAACAGTTACGCGTTGTCATTCTTGGACATGTTTATTACAAGTCACCGAAAACTTTGTTTTTAATCCGGTTAATCCGGCATCCGCGAGACGGCGAGTACATTCGTTGCCATATCTTTACAACAGTGGCGGCGCCGTTTGATTGATGCTGATCCGCGTGGCTCTGCTGCTGCATCCGCCCGGTGGGCCCGAGTCTTCTGCTGGCGTGCGTTCGCGTCCGTTTCCCGAATCGACAGAGTAACAATCGCTTAATTTTGAATGCTTAATTTTGAGCGATTCACCCCATCGTTTATTTTGTGAGTTTTAACTTACGAAGATGTGCGACGGACGGCGGGCAAACTTAAACATTGCCACGACTTGCGTCGGTGGGTTTTTGGCGCGGAGGCCCGGCGGAAGCTGGTTGTATCTGTTGATCGTCTCGCGATTGCGAACGCGGACAAATCGAGATTCCGACTCGATTTGGACCTTGCGACGACGGCGCGCGACGGCCTACCCTTCTATGCGAGCGATGTCGGTGGCGGCGGCGGCCGCTCGTGTTCGCTGCGGTCAACGCGCAACGCGGCATTAATCGGGGCCGGCCGCTGTATTCGAACCGCCACGACATCCACCGGCACTCCGTCTCCGCCTGCCGAGGAGCCGCGTCAAAACGCCGAGAGCCAGCCTTGCCGCGCGTAATCTCCTAGAGGCCCAATGTCCCTCTGTCCGACGTTGTTGAGACGTTCCACGCCAGAGGTCGCAACCGGGTACCCGATACCTGTACCCTACCCGATACCCGGCTACCCGTACCCGGCCGGGTACGGGTACCCGTTTGCGACCCTGGTGCGGCCGGGTACGGGTAGGTCGTGAGTCACTGGTGAGTCACCGTTTGTCACTCATTTCGGGTAGGGTACGGGTACGGGAAGGGAACGAGTACTCGTACCCGGCCGGGTACGAGTACGGGTAAGGAATCAAAACCCGTTTGCGACCTCTGTTCCAGGCGCAATCTCTCGGGGCCCGGTGTCTGTCTTCCCCCAAGGCAATCGTGTCGACGTCAACGCGCAACGCGGCATTAATCGGGGCGGCCGCTGCACTCGAATCGCGAGTCTGGCGGCGAACGCGCTCCCCCGCCGGGCTGCGTCACCGCCCCACGGCGTCACCCTCTTGAGGGCTTCATTCACGATGGCCGTGTCGGGGACACCGCTGAGACGCTACGGTTCTGACGTGGGGTGGTTTAGGGTGGGCCGGATGGGGGGGGGTGGTACATTATGGGTACCCCAGACACTGACACCACCACCAGCTCATAGGAGCCGTGTCAGACAGTGCCGAGACATCTCGCGCGTAATCTCTTCGCGCAACGAGGCATTAAGGAGGGCGGCCACTGCATTTTACCACGAGCCGGCGTTTCCACGGCCCGGGCGGAGGAACATTATAATCGCTGCCCCCAGACACCGACACGCCCGCCGTGTCGGTCAAGGAGGCCGTGTCGGACGCCGAGAGCCAGCCGCTCGTAATCTCTGGAGGCCGGATGTCGCTCTCTCTGAGCTCGCCGGGGTCAAGAGTCGCGGTTGCACGCGAATGCCTCGCCGCCCCCTCCAGAGCGACGGTTTTAAACGTTTGTTTACGCGTCGTCAGGTGTTCGCCGCGTCTGTTGTTGTTGTTGTTGTTGTTGTTCTCGTTGTTGCCGTGGCGATTGTTTACCCGGGAAAGGCCTTGCCAAGGTTTGCCAAGACCCTTCCTGGTTTGGCGTGTAGGGGCGGGGGTGATGGCTGCTGCTGCTGCTGCTGGCAGTTTTCGGCACAGCACGGGAGACATTCATGAACTCTTTGCTACTAACTGTGACAGCTTCTCCTGCGTTACGCGCCTTCGATGGAGCCGCGCGTCGGTGGATCGAAGGGTCGCATGCGGCTCGGGAGAGACGCCGTTTGGCCGCCGCTGATGTCTATATATTTTATTGTTTGTAAACCCTCCGCTGTAATGGAAGCCTCTGTCCGTACTAACGCAGCCGCCGTGCGCGTGCGTGTGCGTGGGGAACGGTGGCGTAGCGGTGAGCGCCGCTGCGTTGCGAACCCGGCCACCCGGGTTCGATTCCCGCTCGCGGTGACGATTATCTGAACCGTTCCCGGACCCCCACCACTCGGTCGACTCGGCCTCAAATGAGTACCCGGTGCGGTGTGTAGTAAACATCGCCACTGGGGAGACAAAGCCGGCCACCCACCGCCTCGTGCGCCGTGCCGGCCTTCATAGGCACTTGCCCCAACGGCCTGTTGAGCCTCTACGGGGGAACTTTGTCTTTGTTCCGCAGCCTCCCATCGAGCCGCGGATCGTGCACGAAGGAGACACCTCCAACTTTGAGAGCTACCCGCCCGAAGACCCCAAAAAGATTCCTCCCTCCCTGTGCGCCAAGGACCTGGAGCCCTTCAAGAACTTCTGAGCCCCCCCCCCTCCTGTCGTTGGGACGGGGGGGGGGGGGCTCGCGCTCCGAGGTACCCTCTCTCGCTCGCGACTCCACGACCCGACGAATCGATGATTGCACAACCTCCTGTATACCAGGCGAGGTAGTTAACATCTCCTAGCCACCGTGATGGTGAGAGAGAGAGAGACCACGCTGACTCCGGATATACAGCCAGGCGTGAGGGCCGGGATCGAACCCACGACCTCCTGTAGACCAGGCGAGGTAGTTAACATCTCCTAGCCACCGTGATGATGATTATGATGGTGATGAGAGAGAGAGACACGCACACTCCAAATACACAGCAGCCGTTTCGGTTGGCATCTAACCCGCAACCCTCCTGCATACCAGGCGAGGTAGTTAACATCTCTTAGCCACCGTGATGATGATGATGGTGAGAGAGAGAGACACGCACACTCCAAATACACAGCAGCCGTTACGGTTGGCATCTAACCTGCAACCCTCCTACATACCAGGCGAGGTAGTTAACATCTCGGTTGCTAAAATCCGGCGGCACCTCGAGACGCGCGCGCACCACGTGACGATTCAATCGTCCCTGCCGTGTCGGGCGGTCGGAGGGTCTGAACGTCACGCAAGAATCTCGCCCAGCCGCCGCCGCGCGCCTGGCGGCGGAGTCGAACCCGTGGCCTCTGGACCGCGGGCCAGAGGCACGGGACGCGTTGGCCACGTCGACGGGTGGGGGAGCGATCGTGTCGCTCGCGTGTCAGTGTCCACAGCGGCGTCGGTTGCCGTGGGGGGGGGGGNTTGGGGTGGCGGGGGCTTTAACCAACGTTTGCACAGCTGTTAGGCCCAAAGTGTGTTTAGGAATTCTTTTTGCAGGGGGAAAGCTCGCGCCCGTTTGTTTTGATTCACTCGGTAGGGTCTTCTTCTGGTGGAAACTTAACGATCTCCCGTGTGTAGACTTTAACAGACTTGTTGGGGCAAGCGCTGGCAGCGAGTAGCGGCTGTGAGGGCCGGCACGGCACACGAGAGGGGTTGGTGTGACAACGCCACGGGCCCGGCCGCCTTTGTCTGCCGAGTGGCGACGTTTGTTACACACCGCAACCAGGTACTCATTTGAGGCCGAGGCGACCTCGGGAGGCCCATGACCCGTTCAGATATTATCGCTCCCGGTGCCGTGTGTAACCGTGGGCAATGGGGAGACGGAAACAAAACAGAGGTAGAGATTCCCCCCATTCATCCGTGTAGTTTGTGTAGGGGCACGTGCTGTTGGCAAGCGTTTACTCAAGCCGGGAATTAAATTTGCGATGCTAATGTAAATTTATTTAACTGACTGCTGCGGTCTTGACCCGGTGACCTCGGTACGATGCCCAGTTTTTTTTAAATCCTTTATATTAAATTCGCTTGCTTGCTTGCTTGCTTACGACCGTGTAAATCTATCGGTCGTTTTTTAACCCACTTCCCGTGATCTAATCGAGCTGACATTTTGCACACAGACTCGTTGTGCGTGACAATTAATGTTCGTGAACAATTTTTTCCAAAATTTTACACTTTTTAGGACAAAAATATTATATTTAATTACCAATTGCTTAATGCTGCCATGCAATCATCTAACCCATAGGTGGCAGCCATCTCAAGCCAGAGGACGAGAGGACTCTAGCCGCCACGCATATAAAGGATTTATAGTGAAAAACTTTGTTTTTACGGGTTATACTTGTTCTGACAACGGCTGCATATTCGGAGCTTGCGTGTCTCTCCCCGTGGTCGCGTGGATTTTTCTCCGGCTCCTCCAGTTTTTTTCCCCTCCTCCACTTTGAGAGTGGATGTGGCGCGTTCCAAGAGTGTTTCGAGCGACGTGATTTTGTCCACGCGACGACAGTGGTGTAAGCCGCCTGCTTCGCTCGTCGTCGAGCTATCGATTGCGATGACCCGGTCGCTTCCGTCGAAAGAGCTGCGTCGCTCAGTGCGGGAGGGCCTTTACCTGGGAGAATAATAAAAATAGTTTAGTTTGTAGTTCAAGTGATGTTCTGCAATGGCTAGGGCATCGCTACGGGCTGAACGCTCCACCATGGGAATCACGTCCCAACCTAATGCCCACCCGCCCGCCCGCTTCATTTCCGTTTCCGAGCCGTTTCACGGGAAATCAAGAATCGGACCATTTATTTCTGTAGCAAAATAACAAATGTATGACGTGAAACGGTAACGGAATGATCAAAATTCGGATATTTTCGCGGGGTATTTTATTTCGTTAATTGAGGACATTGCGCCGACGGGCACTCCCCGCTGCCGCCGCCACGGGAATGGAATCATCAGAATCAGTCTTTGTAACTGGAGGAATCCGATGAGCTGCAAAGCTCTTGTTTTGTCCCAAAATTGTCCGGTTGAACGGCGACGATGGCGACCTCCTTGCTCACGCAACGTCCCTTCTCTCTCTCTCTCTCTCTCTCTCTCTTGGCCAGGTTCCAGGGAGGGGGAAGATAGTTCCGCACTGACAAGCCGGGGCATCTCTGCTGCTGCTGCTGCTGGTGCTGCTGGTGGTGGTGGTGGTGCTGGTGGTGGTGGTGGTGCTGCTGGGGTGGTGGTGGTGCTGGTGGTGGTGGTGGTGGTGGTGCTTCTGCTGGTGGTGGTGGTGCTGGTGGTGCTGCTGGTGGTGGTGGTGGTGCTGGTGGTGGTGCTGGTGGTGGTGCTGCTGGTGGTGGTGGTGCTGGTGGTGCTGCTGGTGGTGGTGGTGGTTGGTGGTGGTGGTGCTGCTGGTGGTGGTGGTGCTGCTGGTGCTGCTGGTGGTGCTGCTGGTGGTGGTGCTACTGGTGCTGGTGCTGGTGGTGCTGGTGGTGGTGGTGCTACTGGTGCTGCTGGTGCTGGTGGTGCTGCTGGTGGTGCTGCTGGTGGTGGTGCTACTGGTGCTGCTGGTGCTGCTGGTGCTACTGGTGCTGGTGGTGATGGTGCTGGTGGTGGTGGTGGTGCTGGTGGTGGAAACTACCATGCGGATCTACAGGTCGGGAAGAGCAAAGCGGCCGTCCCTCCGAGCTCCTCACGCTCCGTCCGCACCTCCAACGCTTCCTTGCCGTCTCTCTACCGGAGACACGAGGCCCCCCCCTCTACCCCCCCCCGCTACCCCCCCCCCGTACGCACCCCCCCCCCCCCATCCTGGGAACTTCTGCCGGCCGAGGCACAGCGGCAGCACCGCGCGGCACGGGACGGCCTCCACCTCACCCCCCCACCCACCCACACCCCCCACCCACCCACTCACCCCCACCCACCCACACCCCCCACCCAACTACACCCCTCACCCCCCACCCACCCAACCCCCCCACCCACCCACACCCCCCACCCACCCACTCACCCCCACCCACCCACCCACACCCCCCCACCCACCCACTCACCCCCACCACCCACACCCCCCCACCCAACTACACCCCCCCACCCACCCACACCCCCCACCCACCCACTCACCCCCACCCACCCACACCCACCCACCCAACTACACCCGCCAGCCCCCACTCACCCCCTCCCCACCAACTCACCCCTCAACAACTCACTCCCCCCCCCTCCCCAACAACTCACCCCCAACCGCACTCTACTTCCGCTACGCCGCTTAGGTGGAATAAGTCTAAATAAATAAAAAATGCAAATTGTGGGGGGGGGGGGGGGTGCGTAGGGCGAGGTGGCATGGGGGGGTGGGGGTGCGGGGGGTGGGGGTCGTAAGCGCATGCCGTGCGACGCCATCCGTCACGACGTCACTTTGCTTGGATGATGAAGGTGAAGAGGGCGTGATTTTAGAGCGAGAGGGTGGACGCGTGAGTGAGTGGGTGGGTGAGTGGGTGGGTGTTTAGGTGGGTGGTGTGGTGGGTGGGCGAGTGGGTGGGTGGGTGGGCGTGTGAGTATGTGGGTGGGTGAGTGGGTGGGTGTTTAGGTGGGTGGTGTGGGTGGGTGGGCGAGTGGGTGGGTGGGTGGGTGGGCGTGTGAGTATGTGGATGGGTGAGTGGGTGGGTGGGTGTTTAGGTGGGTGGTGTGGGTGGGTGTGTGGGTGTGTGGGTGGCTGGGTGTGGGTGTGGGTGTGTGTGGGTATGTGTGGGTAGGTGTGTGGGTGGGTGGGTGGGTGGGTGCATGGGTGTCCCGCTCACCAGCTCTGCGTTAATTTTACTCGGGAGAGGCGTAGCGGCAGCAGCGCCGCCGTTCTCATAACGACGTCGCCGCTCACCGCGGGGAACCGCCGCGACACGACCTCCGCGTCACGACCTCCGCGACACGACCTCCGCGACACGACCTCCGCGACACGACCTCCGCGACACGACCTCCGCGACACGACCTCCGCGACACGACCTCCGCGACACGACCTCCGCGACACGACCTCCGCGTCACGACCTCCGCGACACGACCTCCGCGTCACGACGTCCGCGTCACGACCTCCGCGACACGACCTCCGCGTCACGACCTCCGCGACACGACCTCCGCGTCACGACATCCGCGTCACGACCTCCGCGACACGACCTCCGCGTCACGACCTCCGCGACACGACCTCCGCGTCACGACCTCCGCGACACGACCTCCGCGTCACGACCTCCGCGACACGACCTCCGCGACACGACCTCCGCGTCACGACCTCCGCGACACGACCTCCGCGACACGACCTCCGCGACACGACCTCCGCGACACGACCTCCGCGACACGACCTCCGCCGCCACTCTACGGCAACCGCCGAAACCGCGCCGCGCTCCCCTCCCGCGTGGCCATCGTGGGAGCCTCGGTGTGCCGATCGGAGTCATTTCACGGTGACGTTCCGGCGACGGCGGCGCCGCACGTCTTCGTCGTCGGAGAAGCTGACGACGACTTGCACACGGCGCCAGCAGCGGGTTAGAAGGGGAATGGTTCGAAGCTGCACGGCCACCCCTTTGCGTCGGAATATAACCGCTGTGCAATATCGCAAGTCAGGCGAGATTGCGTCCAAAGTTCCCGGGTGGGTTTCTGTCCGTTTCGTCGGTCCGCTCGGCGTTTTCGCGTCGTCGAGTTCCGTGCCGGGCCGGGGGGTGAGGGTTCGTGTTGGGGGGGTGGGGGGGTGGTAGCGAGTCGCCAGATTTTCGTGGACGTTCCAGAAGTGGGTGGTTAAAAAAGTTTTCCGAAAATCTCTTTTCAAGTCTTCCCGGAGCATTACAAGTCCAGTTGCTTATTAATGATAACGATGATTTCAACCACCAACGGATAGCCATCGTAACGGAACGTCCCTCGGGGGCCCGACGCGCTATCCCCCACCCCCTCTAGTATTCTTCACATTTTCTCCTTGCCACGGTACGTTCCAGCGCCAACGCCGCCACCACCGCCACCACCACCGCCACCACCACCAACACCGCCACCACCACCAACACCGCCACCACCAACGCCGCCGCCACCTCCAACACCGCCACCACCGCCAACACCGCCACCGCTACCACCAACACCGCCACCAACACCGCCACCACACCAACACCGCCACTGCTACCGCCACCACCAACACTGCCACCGCCACCACCAACACCGCCACCGCTACCAACACCGCCACCAACACCGCTACCACCACCACCACCGCCGCATCTCGTCGCTACCAATGCTTTCTCGACCTCCGCCACATTCCGAAGATCTTCCCCCGACCGCAGCGTCCCACCCACTTCCTCCTAGGCTCGCACAGAGAACCACGGATGTTCGAACGGAGGCCCATTGCACACTCATCATTAGAAACTCCCCCCCCCCCCTCTACTCAGCAGGACCACCATGCCTGCGAAGACCCATATACCCATAGACCCCACAACGGGAGAGACCTGCGGGTTTTTTTTTTGGCCCTAACATCCTCCCCCCCACACACCATCCGATCTCGTCCTTCTGTCGCCAGACTTGGCGAAGGCCACTCCCAACGCTGCCTCGAACCCATCGGCCCTCCTGCCCCACGCTGCCCAGTCGCACCTCGCAGTAGCAGCAGCGCAGCAGGCAGCAGTAGCAGCAGCAGGCAGCGGCATCAACAGGCATCAGTAGCAGCAGCAGCAGTAGCAGCACCAGGCAGCAGTAGTAGCAGCACCAGACAGCAGCAGGCAGCAGCAGCAAGCAGCAGGCAGCAGTAGTAGCAGCACCAGACAGCAGTACCAGCAGTAGCAGCAGCATCAGCAGGCAGCAGCAAGCAGCAGGCATCAGCAAGCAGCAGCAGCAGCAGCATCAGCAAGCAGCAGCAGCAAGCAGCAGGCATCAGCAGTAGCAGCAGCAGCCCCCTTCTGCGACAACTTGGCAGGACTCTGTTGGCAGACGAGTTTCTTGTCTCGGAGAGGCTTTCCTGAGTAACGGAGCGTAAATAAATTTTAAAAAGTATATGTATATATATGTGTCGCATAACCCGCAAGCTTTTTTTTTTCGCAGGAGCCAGTGTCTTCAAAGTGTGAGGTCGCTGCGCGCCGCTGATCTGTCGATGTAGGAGAGATTTTTTTTGTTTTGGAGAAAATAACGATGAATATTTGCTGACGCTCGTTCAATTCATTTCTTTTATTCCTGCCCTCCCCGCCTCCTTTCCTGAAAGTATATATAAAAAAAAAAATTTTGTCGGCGGTAAATTTTTCCGCGTCACCTTCAGAAACACGGAACTCCGTGTCGGAGACGCGCCACCACGCCGCTGACGTTCTGAGACCTAAGTTTATTCCCGGCCCCCCCCCCCCCCGTACTCCACCGTACTGTTCACGAGTATTGAACCTTGGTTCTCCGTTGTAAAGTTTTAGCGGTCGCACGCCGGCGACAGCCGTGAACCGGGACCTGACCAAAGCAATTCAAAGATATCTGTCTTTGGAATATTAATGATCGATTACTACTGCTACTACTACTACGGTATTGGGCCTACGTCCTCCTGCAAGGACTCGGCGACGTGGCGGTATTATCGTTGTCATGTCGAAGCGGACGAGTCGCGAGGAGACAAAACCACTTTGTGGCTGCGAACGCGGACGAGGTGACCGGAGCCGAGTCGCAGGCCCTCACGCTCGCTCGGATCTCTTCTTGTCGCGCTGCGTAGCGGTGCCGCCCTCGCCGCCTGCGCGAGCAATCGGTATCTTCCGCTTCGGGAAAGCGCCCCCCCATGAGCGCGGAGTTTTCATCTCGCGTGCATGCGCACTCATGCACGCACGCAAGCACGTGCACGCAAGCACGCACGCAAGCACGCACGCGTGCGTTTGCGAGCCCCTCGAGCGGCCGGCGACGAGTTCAAAAAAGTTTCGCCCCCGCATCGGGACGGGTGCGCCACTCGCTCGGCTTGCCCGGCTCCGTCCAGAAATTCCACGTTGCCGCGACGGGGAAGTCGGCGCGTCCGGAGAACAACCGCCCTCGGCGTTCCCTGCGGCGACCGGGACTCGACCCCACGTCCTCTCTGGCGTAACGCGCCGCGGCGGTTGTGTTACGTCTCTTTTTGTTTGTTTTGTTTTTCCTCGCCGTGAGAGACGCGGCTCTTCCAATTCGGGAACGCTTTGTCGCGCGCCGCGTCACGGCGTGGAGTCGCGCTGCGCGCCGTCACCACGCGGTTCCCGGGCGATCGAGGACGAGCTGCTTTCTTGAGCTGCTTTCTTGAGCTGCGTGGCCGAGCGGTGACAGCGACGCGTCAACGTGGAGATGACGCGGTGACTCATCGCCGGGGGGTTCCCTCGGCGATGCCTCCCACCGTCTCTGCGCGCAGGGGCGTGCGTAGCTGTCGTGGCCGTCGTGGTGGTAGCACGCCGTGTCTCGCCAAGCTAACATCATCAACCACGCTGTTTGCGTGGGGAAATCGTCCTTAGCTTGGCGCGGCACTTTTCAGGAGCGCATCTACCACCGCCACCATCGCCACCACCACCAACACAGCCACCACCACCGCCACCACCAACACAGCCACTACCATTGCCACTACCACCACCACCACCACCATCGCCACCACCACCATCGCCACCACCACCATCGCCACCACCACCATCGCCACCACCACCACCGACACCGCCACCACCGCTGCCGCTACTACCACCACGAGCGGCCCCGCTAAGCTCATGACTTCACAAGCAGACGCCCCGTTGAGGCGGACCTGCCAAATGTCTTCCTGGGGGGGGGGCAGCCCTCCTTTTCCCCAAACGGCGGCGTTTTTCGGCGCTGCCGTCAAAACCGCGCTCGGTTTTGACGGGGAGCGGGCTCAGGGCGCGCGACGGTCGCCCGCTGCTCGTTATAACGCGACCGGGAGGCGATTCTTAATTGTTATCATTATTTATGATTTTTATTATTTGTATTGCCCCACTGGCGGGGAGCGAACGATCGACACCAAATGTCCCCCCCTCCTCCTTCTCCGCCCTCCGGGGCTAAGCGGCGGCGCTCGACGCGACGGAGTCTCGAACTTTGCCGAGCGTTGAAACACAAAAACACAATGCAAACCCGAGAAGCGGATTTTTAAAATTTCTTTTTGCCTTTCGGCGGCGGCGGTGTCGTCGTCGTCATCACGTGGGGGGGGGGACGCACCCTGGGGGAGGCGACGTTTGATCGGATTTCGTGGGTTTATTGTTCAGAGGCCATCCATTGAGTAGGTACGCAAAAATACGTCAAAGCTTGACCACTCCCTGTACGCACGTGTACTTTTTACCCCCCCCCCCCACCACCTGCGTACGTACGCCTGACGCACCCCTATAGAACGGCCGATATTTAATCGACGCAGAAACGGTCAAGGATTAATAACATTAACGTGTTTAAGCGAGCGGATAGTCCACCGCCGGACTATCTGAATCATTTGAAGGCCAATGTAGACACATTATTGTCGAGGCTTCCTATGCGTACGCACACTGTCAGTAGACCCCCCATACACACGCGGTACGCGTTTGGGTTAACCCCCCCTCCCCCTGCGTACTTACTAAATGGATGGCCCCTAACCGGTTGTCCCACCACCCCCCCCCCCCCATTTACAACAAAGCACACTGAAGTAACGGGAGAGAGAGGGGGTGGAGAGAGAGGGGGGTGGAGATGGAGGGAGGGAGAGAGGGGGTGGAGAGAGAGGGGGGTGGAGAGAGAGGGGGGGGGTGGAGAGAGAGGGGGGGGTGGAGAGAGAGGGGGGGTGGAGAGAGAGGGGGGGGTGGAGAGAGAGGGGGGTGGAGATGGAGGGGGGTGGAGAGAGGGGGGGTGGAGAGAGGGGTGGGGGTGGAGAGAGAGGGGGGGTGGAGAGAGAGGGGTGGGGGTGGAGAGAGAGGGGGGGGNTGAAGAAAGGGGGGGTGGAGAGAGAGGGGTGGGGTGGCGTTGGCGAACACCTTGCCAGGAACGGTTCCCATTGAGAACGGACGGATTTCCGAACGGAACGGGACGCGGTTGTGCCGTGTTGCCGTCGCTCGCTGGTTTTCCGGTTCCCGAGCGCGTCGTTGGCGGAACGTCGGGACGTGGCGCTCGAACGGCGTGCCGGGTGCAGCCCGACAGATGCACAAGGAAAAGGAACGAGGTTCGGTACAGAACATAATTGTTTTAAGAGTAGAGCATAATTGGTTCAGAGCAGAACATAGTTGGTTGGGAACATAATTGGTTTGGAAAAGAATCGTTTTGGAGTACTACATGATCGGTTCAGAACAGCATTTGTTTGGAACAGAATTGGGTCGAGGCAAAACAGAATTGGTTCAGAGTAGAACAGAATTTGTTCGGAACAGAATTTGGTTCGGAACAGGATTGCTTCGGAACAGAATTGGTTCGGAACAGATTTGGTTCTGAACAGAATTGCTTCGGAACAGAATTGGTTCGGAACAGATTTGGTTCGGAACAGAATTGGTTCGGAACAGAATTGCTTCGGAACAGAATTGGTTCGGAACAGAATTGGTTCGGAACAGAATTGCTTCGGAACAGAATTGCTTTGGAACAGAATTGGTTCGGAACAGAATTGGTTCGGAACAGATTTGGTTCGGAACAGAATTGGTTCGGAACAGAATTGTTTCGGAACAGATTTGGTTCGGAACAGAATTGGTTCGGAACAGAATTGGTTCGAAACAGAATTGCTTCGGAACAGAATTGGTTCGGAACAGATTTGGTTCTGAACAGAATTGCTTCGGAACAGAATTGGTTCGGAACAGATTTGGTTCGGAACAGAATTGGTTCGGAACAGAATTGCTTCGGAACAGAATTGGTTCGGAACAGAATTGGTTCGGAACAGAATTGCTTCGGAACAGAATTGCTTTGGAACAGAATTGGTTCGGAACAGAATTGGTTCGGAACAGATTTGGTTCGGAACAGAATTGGTTCGGAACAGAATTGTTTCGGAACAGATTTGGTTCGGAACAGAATTGGTTCGGAACAGAATTGGTTCGAAACAGAATTGCTTCGGAACAGAATTGGTTCGGAACAGATTTGTTCTGAACAGAATTGGTTCGGAACAGAATTGGTTCGGAACAGATTTGGTTCGGAACAGAATTGGTTCGGAACAGAATTGGTTCGAAACAGAATTGCTTCGGAACAGAATTGGTTCGGAACAGATTTGGTTCGGAACAGAATTGGTTCGGAACAGAATTGGTTCGGAACAGAATTGGTTCGGAACAGAATTGCTTTGGAACAGAATTTCTTTGGAACAGAATTGCTTCGGAACAGGACAGAATCGGAACTGCACGGCGCCCAGCATAATCGTCCGTCTGCTGTAAAGTCGAACACAGGCAAACCGTGCGATGTAAATTTCATTTTCTAAGACCGCACGTCCTTTTCTGTCAAGCCCCGCACAAAACAAGCTCGCAATATCGCGCACGTCTTCCTGAGCTCTTCACGAACCGTCTTCGTTTATCGCAAATCGCTCGATGAATTTTTTTTTTACCTGCGGTGTTCGTCGCCGATGTGTATATGTTTGCTTGGGTAAGTAACAAAAAAAAAAACGTATTTAAGAAAGTTTTCAAAGAGAGTGAAGAAGAGTGACAATTTCAACCTTTTAATTTATGGCGCTTTTAAGAAATTTTATATCGAGAGACGTTTGTCCGTTAAACTTCCTTCTTCCAAGAGTTAAGTGTTATTACTGCAGAGTGGTTAGTGTGCGTGTATGTCCGTATGTTGAACTTCGTTCGTGCCGTACGTAGCCGACCGTGCTGACCGGAGGTGCGGGCGAAGGACAACAACCTTTGGGTCTCTGTGTGAGTCTGTGGGTCTCTGTGTGAGTCTGTGGGTCTCTGTGTGAGTCTGTGGGTCTCTGTGTGAGTCTATGGTCTCTGTGTGAGTGTCTATGAGTCTTTGTGTGCGTGTGTGGGTCTCTGTGAGTCTATGCGTCTTTATGCGAGTCTGTGGGTCTCTGTGTGAGTCTGTGGGTCTCTGTGTGAGTCTGTGGGTCTCTGTGTGAGTCTATGGGTCTCTGTGTGAGTGTCTATGAGTCTTTGTGTGCGTGTGTGGGTCTCTGTGTGAGTCTATGCGTCTTTGTGCGAGTCTGTGGGTCTCTGTGTGAGTCTATGGGTCTCTGTGTGAGTGTCTATGAGTCTTTGTGTGACTCTGTGGGTTTCTGCGTGAGTCTGTGGGTCTCTGTGTGAGTCTATGGGTCTCTGTGTGAGTCTATGGGTCTCTGTGTGAGTCTGTGGGTCTCTTTGTGAGTCTGTGGGTCTTTGCGTGAGTCTGTGGGTCTCTGCGTGAGTCTGTGGGTCTCTTTGTGAGTCTGTGGGTCTCTGCGTGAGTCTATGGGTCTCTGCGTGAGTCTGTGGGTCTCTGCGTGAGTCTGTGGGTCTCTGCGTGAGTCTGTGGGTCTCTTTGTGAGTCTGTGGGTCTTTGCGTGAGTCTGTGGGTCTCTGCGTGAGTCTGTGGGTCTCTTTGTGAGTCTGTGGGTCTCTGCGTGAGTCTATGGGTCTCTGCGTGAGTCTGTGGTCTCTGCGTGAGTCTGTGGGTCTCTGCGTGAGTCTATGGGTCTCTGTGTGAGTCGATGTATGTTGGACTTCTTTTGCACCGTACGTAGCCAACTGAGCTAATCGGAGGTGCGGGGGAAGGACAACAAACTAAGCACAAAAAGCAGTTTTAAAGAAATGTGTTTGTCAATCTAGATGATGATGATGATTTAAAAATGCACAGCTCCCAATGGCTTCCTTATATCGGAAGGGAAGAGAGCGTTCCAGACGGCCGCAGAAGCGCGTCTGAAAGCGCCGCGCGGTGCGGCGACCGCCGTCTTTCGCTGCTGCTGCTGCGACGATGAGTTGGCGCGATGATGATGGTTCATCGCTCCTTGATGAGATCGGCGAGGTATCGCGGTCCATTTGCGGCGAGCGCTTCGCGTGTGGCACGAGTAGCGACCTTAGAACGCGAAGCGGTACGCGACGTGTCGATCGTTGATGTCATCAGCATCATCTTTCGTCATCACGATGATTGATGTCATCACTATCATCATCGTCGTCATCACGATCATTGATGTCATCATCACTATCATCATCGTCATCATCACGATGATTGATGTCATCATCAGTATAATCATCATCGCCATCACTACCACACTCATCATCATCACAGTCATCGTCAGCATGGGGGATGCGTGGAGCACTCTTGATCCCCCGTCCAAGATATCCCTCGGTCGCGCTGCCTAAACCACCGCCGCCGCTCAACAATCTCCCGCAGCCGAGACCCGCCGGACACGGGGGCCGTCGGCGCTGCACCGTGCCGAAACCGCGTCCACCGACGCTGAGACACGCTACCTTCGAATGTGCTCAATTGGCATCACGCATAGCAGCAGCAGCAGCAGTAACAGCCGCAGCAGCAGCATCCTGTGATAATACTCGACAAGGTCCCCTTTCCTGGCGAGGTAGTCGCGAGACTTTTCCTGCATGAGCGAAGTTCTCCCCGCGATCCGCACACTCCGAATGTCGCGTCGGCGAATTTCTCGTCGGCCCTCCGCCCCCCCTCAGTCGCGTCGCAAGATGACTTCAAGCAAAGCTGTTCTCAAACGACGACGACGACAAAACACCGCAACGTCCGATGTATTTCTTTCTACCAAAAACTAAATGTGCGTGTGAACCTCCAACAACAACAACAGCAGCAGCAGCGACGGTCATGTGACCTCGACGGCCACATGACCAGCACACGGCACGTGGTCGTTGCCACGTGTCTCCGCTCGCGCGGTGCTAATCGCGGGTTCGGGCACAAATCCTCGAATGTTCACGAAGCCACTTCTCCGTTCACGTTTCCTTCGCCGGCGATGAACGCGCGCGAGGAGTTTGACGCGTCGTCGTGGTTGCAGTGGTCGTTGTTGTTGGGCTTTCGCGACAAATTTTATTCAAGATAAAGGTGTTTTTTTTGGGTTAGGTCGTATGAATACAAATGTGTATTTAAACCCACTACCAGCAGGCACAGCTACGGTTTAGTAAGGTTCGTCACGTCAACAGAACGTGGCAATTAGTTACTACTACAGCACTAACGGGTTGTGTGTTGGAGAGTAAACCCAATTAGTTACTACTACAACACTAACTGGTTGTGTGTTGGAGAGTAAACCCAATTAGTTACTACTACAGCACTAACCGGTTGTGTGTTGGAGAGTAAACCCAATTAGTTACTACTACAACACTAACCGGTTGTGTGTTGGAGAGTAACCCCACTTAGTTACTACTACAGCACTAACCGGTTGTGTGTTGGAGAGTAAACCCAATTAGTCTGCTGTAGTATTAATTGGGTTTCATGTCCAACACACAACCGGTTAGTGCTGTAGTAGTAACTAATTGTGTTTACTCTCCAACACACAACCGGTTAGTGCTGTAGTAGTAACTAATTGGGTTTACTCTCCAACACACAACCGGTTAGTGCTGTAGTAGTAACTAGTTGGGTTTACTCTCCAACACACAACCGGTTGGTGCTGTAGTAGTAACTAATTGGGTTTACTCTCCAACACACAACCGGTTAGTGCTGTAGTAGTAACTAATTGTGTTTACTCTCCAACACACAACCGGTTGGTGCTGTAGTAGTAACTAATTGTGTTTACTCTCCAACACACAACCGGTTAGTGCTGTAGTAGTAACTAATTGTGTTTACTCTCCAACACACAACCGGTTGGTGCTGTAGTAGTAACTAATTGGGTTTACTCTCCAACACACAACCGGTTAGTGCTGTAGTAGTAACTAATTGGGTTTACACTCCAACACACAACCGGTTAGTGCTGTAGTAGTAACTAATTGGGTTTACACTCCAACACACAACCGGTTAGTGCTGTAGTAGTAACTTATTGGGTTTACACTCCAACACACAACCGGTTAGTGCTGTAGTAGTAACTGATTGGCACGTGTTGTTCACGCGACAAACCTTTACTCATTGGCTGTGTCGGGTGGTGGTGGTGGGTTTACCGACACAACATTTATATATTTTACGTGATCTGACCCAACAAAGAGAACCTCTTATTACGGATAATATCGGCACGCGCGAGACTAATATAACTCCGTGTTAAACTGATGGTTGGGAATGCACATGATCATCACGGCACTTGCACGCGTTGCCCCACACGTTTTGTTTAAATTAACTTGAAAAATAAACTCCACTATAGTTCTGTACGATTCAACAACAATATATCATCTTCTCGGTTCTTTCGGTAAAGTCACGTAGAAGGGAAATAATAAAATAATAAAAATAAAACAATAAAATAATTCTCACGAAGGATCTCGAGATAATAATAAAATAATTCTCACGAAGGATCTCGAGATTATTATGTTTTATTTTTATTATTTTATTATTTCCATTCTACGTGACTTTACCGAAAGAACCAAGAAGATGAATCCCTGCAGTCACGAAAGCTTTAAATCGAAATTTTATTATGTTTTATTTGTATTATTTTATTATTTCCCTTCTACGTGACTTTACCGAAAGAACCAAGAAGATGAATCCCTGCGGTCACGAAAGCTTTAAATCGAAACAATATATCAGCGTGCCCACTGGGCAAAATCGACAGCTGGATGAAGGGCCCCCTTTCCTCCGTGCGGCGTCGATCATGGAAGGGGGGGGGGGGATGGCGGGGTGTGTTGATTATTTTATTTATTGATTAGTTCCCCCCTTTCGTGTTCCAACGCAGAGTCGGCGGCCACGCTTTGCCACACAGGGCGTGGGTGGTCACGTGCCCCCCGCCGCCCGGGGAATCGAACTTGGTCCCCGCTGGGGTCTGTAGCGGGGCGCGATTCGAGCGCTGAGCCGTTCCACTTAAGTTCAAGTTCATTTATTTGGTATAGCCCTGTGAGCCACTCGGCTCTTGAATCGGGTGCAACCGCAACAAACAAAAAACACGAACAAAAAACATCTTAAAGTGAATATGCGACTGAGTGCAAACAGAAAATCCAAGAAAATATTGCACGAAAAAAAAGCACCGTACACCAACGCTGTGTGCAACAATCCCAGTGGGATGCAAGTCAAACAACCAACAACAACCACAAGACAACTTAGATTAAGGCCATCAGTCTAACTCTCTCACTCGAGCCTGGCGACGCGTTTAAAGCAGCGACAACAACAACAAAAGACGAGACATCTGTAAAAAAGCACTGGACGCGTTGTGAAAACGAAGAGCTTTACGGCTCATCGGATTCCTCCAGTTCTAATCGCTGATGTCGATGATTCCATTTCCGTGGCGGCTGGGAGTGCGCGTGCGTGTTCAATGTCCTCATATTCGCAATTACGCAAACCACATACCCCACGGAATACCCTAAATTTTTATCATTTCATTGCAAACGGGAGTTACCGTTGTTATTTTGCTCCAGATCCTTCACACGCACATACACACATTATATATATGAATATATATAATATATATAATCCATAATATAGGTGTGTGTTTTTTTGGGGGGTTAGATTGCGTAAATATCAATGTGTCGTTAAACCCCTCCACCAACCCCCCATACTTCTTGAGGTCTCATCTTCTTGGTTCTTTCGGTAAAGTCACGTAGAAGGGAAGTAATAAAATTTAAACATAATAAAATAATTCTCACGACGTTTCGGCCACAACGCAAGCAGCCGTCCTCAGGTGAAGACCAGGTCTGTCGGGGAGACGCTGTTGTCTCCCCACGGACTTTACCGAAAGAACCAAGAAGATGAATCCCTGCAGTCACGAAAGCTTTAAATCGAAATTTAACTGAGCGGCAGTTTCACAGATGTCCGGTAGAATCAATGTTGCGGATTTGCTCTCCAACACACTGGTGTGCTGAGCTGGTAATAAATTGGCCACGTTTACGTGACAGACCTCAAGAAATTTCAATTTAAAGCTTTCGTGACTTCAGGTATTCATCTTATTGGTTCTTTCGGTAAAGTCACGTAGAAGGGAAGTAATAAAATAATACAAATAAAACAGACGCTGTCTCCCCGACAGACCTGTTTTCACCTAGGACGGCTGCTTGCGTTGTGGCCGAAACGTCGTGAGAATTATCTTATTATGTTTTATTTTTATTATTTTATTACTTCCCTTCTACGTGACTTTACCGAAAGAACCAAGAAGATGCCGCTCAGTTGTGGAAGTTGCTTCTCCAACGCACAGATTGCGCTGCGCTGGTAACGAATTGGCCACGTTCTGCTCACGTGTCATTCCATCGGGTGGTGGAGGGTTTAACGGCACACATTGACGCGATCTATGCCAAAAGAGAAAATATAAAAACCCTGTATTAGGGATGATAGTGGTCTCAAAAACCTGCTACGTGTTGAAATGAATTATATATATATCGATGATAATAGAGTTCTTTGGGTTGGATCGCGTAAATATATAAATGTGTCGTTAAAACCCCACCACCCGACACAGCCAACTAGTGAGGGTTGTCACGTAAACAGAACGTGGCCAATTCGTCACTAGTAAAGCCACAACATTTACAAACGGAGTACGACGTTTCGCCAGTAATTACAACCAGCTTCATCAGGCGACAGCCAGATTTTTTAAAATATATATTGGTCGCGAAAGCCTACTTGTTAAACTATATCTATGTATCGAAGACTGCCGATCGATTACAAGCACGCGAGGTTTTACCGAAGGCTACAAACCACTTCACGCCGCAACTGTGTTTTGGCAATGGGATGTTGTTGTTGTTACACGCTTAGGGCGTCACGTGTGTGCATGTTGCCCGGCTTTGATGCACAAAGCGAGGCTGGGTTTATCGTTGGAAATAAAAGAGCATAGGTATGTACATTCTGTAAATTAAAACTCAGTTGGACTATTAAAGGCTGATTAAAGACATGCGCGCGTGTGTGTGTGTATGTGTGTATGTGTGTGTGCGTGTGTGTGCGCGTGCGTGTGTGTGCGCGCGTGTGTGTGTGTGCGTGTGTATGTGTGTGTGCGTGTGTGTGCGCGTGCGTGTGTGTGTGCGCGTGCGTGTGTGTGCGTGTGTGTGTGTGTATGTGTGTGTGCGCGTGTGTGTGTATGCGCGTGTGCGATTCCCGCTCACGCCAACATCGGCGACGATTATCTAAACCGACTCCTGGGCTTCCCTAGGTCGACTCTGCCTCAAATGAGTACCTGGTGCTGTGTGTAAACATCGTCACTGGGGAGACAAAGGCGGCCGGGACGTGGTGCTGGTCACCCCACCCCTCGTGTACCACCAGCGCCGGCCTTCATAGGTGCTGCTCGCTAACAGCACTTGCCCCAACAGTCTGTTTAGGCTATACGGGGATCTTTGTCCATAAATAAAATAAATCACGACGTTTCGATCGCAACACAAAGCGGTCGTCCTCAGGCGGAAAAAAATAATAATCCAGCAGTGGTACTGCTGAACCAGCGAGAGAGCTGTTACGACAAGACGTTATATATGTGGCGATGGGCAAGAAAGCGGGGTCTGGGCTGGAAAGGAATTCCATCCACGGACGCAAGCACCTCGGTTGCGTTAATGGGGGAGATTAGGGAGAGGGAGATTAGCATGAATGAGATTCCGTCTCAGCGTAAGAGCATCATGCCCGCATATGCGCACAACAGCGGTGTTTCGATTTAAAGCTTTCGTGACTGCAGGGATTCATCTTCTTGGTTCTTTCGGTAAAGTCACGTAGAAGGGAAACAATAAAATAATAAAATAAAACAATAAAATAATTCTCACGACGTTTCGGCTACAACGCAAGCAGCCGTCTTCAGGTGAAGAACAGGTCTGTCGGAAAGACACCTGAGGACGGCTGCTTGCGTTGTGAGAATTGTATTTTATTATGTTTTATTTTTATTATTTCCCTTCTACGTGACTTTACCGAAAGAACCAAGAAGATGAAACAGCAGTGTTCGTGAGAGATTGGCATCATGAGAGTGCAATCCAAAGGACGTGTGAGCCTGAGAGGTGCAATCCAAAGTTCTAACCAAATTCCATAGACGTTGGCCCCAACGTGAGCAATGTTTACCGAGTGTTCGTTCCCGAGTGTCAGTTCCCGAGTGTTTGCTGTGGTCTTGTGGGATGGCGAGGCTCGCGAAGGACGCTGCTTGTGAGCCACGCAGTTGGAGGCTGCACCTAGCCTGGCACAGCAGTCAAACCATGGCACCTGGGTCTCCCGTGGCCTCCTCCTGCACCTAGCCTGGCACAGTAGTAAAACCATGGCACCATCTGGGTCTGTCCCGTGACCTCCTCCTGCACCTAACCTGGCACAGCAGTCAGCCCATGGCACCTGCTAAGTCTATCCCGTGACCTCCTGCACCTAGCCTGGCACAGCAGTCAACCCATGGCACTACGTGGGTCTGGTTCCGTGACCCTCCTCCAGCCAGCAGCAGCGAGAGTCTTCCACACTTCACGTGACGACCTCAAAGTGCACCTAGCCTGGCACAGGCGCCGTGGTCACAACACCGCCACTTCGCGGCGGAGTGCCGCTGTTGCTGGCGTGTGTGTCTGTGTGTGTGTCTGTGTGTGTCTGTGTTTGTGTGTGTCTGTGTGTGTGACTGTGTGTGTGTGTGCGCATCCACACAACATCATGGATGCATGCCGGGTCCAAGCAAGAACATCTGCTGGACTACATAGTGACGGATCAGCGGATGCGAGCCCATGTCCTTGACACCAGGATCTAACGTGGAGCTGATCTGTGCACTGATGATCGACTTGTCATCTGTAAGATGCGTCTGCCATTCTTCCGCTCCGGTGGTGGGTGTACACCCAGGATCCCAATTCCAACCTAAGGTGGCCTGGTCTCAGTTAGCTGATGTAAGTTGCAGGTGAGAATTTCATTTTTTCACTCCGGTGGTGGGTGTACACCCAGGACCCCATTCCAACCTAAGGTGGCCTGATCTCAGTTAGCTGATGGAAGTTGCAAGTGAGAATTTCATCATCGCTTGCGGCTGGGGTTGGCATCGTCCCCCATTCCTGATGTCGAGGGTAAATGGGCGAGGTTTAGGACTGTGACTCATGCAGCTGCAATGGCAATTTATTTAAAGTTGCCCATTTTGATGTGACGTCACATTTCTCAACCCCCCCCCCCCATCGTCACACATCGTCACAAATGTCTGACCCCCCCCTCCCCTAGGTGCGTGACGTCATTTATGGACGGCCCCTTAGGTTTGACTCGGCCTCAAATGAGTACCTGGTGAGGTTTGTAGTAAACACCACCACTGGGGAGACAAAGGCGGCCGGGCGTGGTGCTGGCCACCCACCCCCTCGTGTGCCACAGTGCCGGCCTTCATAGGTGCTACTCGCCAACAGCACTTGCCCCAACACTCTGTTAAGGCTACACGGGGGATCTTTGTCTTTGCCCGAGTGTGCCTGCACGCGTGACCTCTACGCTGATTGACGGGCCGTCCATAAATGACGTCACGCACCTAGGGAGGGGGGGGGGATCATATTTTTGTGACGATGTGTGACGAGGGGGGGGGGGGGGGGGTGAGAATGTGACGTCACATCAAAATGCGCAACTTTAAATGAACATAGAATTGTTATAACAACACTAATTGTTATAACAACACTCCTACAACATCAGAGTGCAGCGCCACACTAAATACGCACCACAATGACAATAGTTTAAAGCGATTTGAAGCACGTTTTATTTTCAAAATGGAAATATGGTTTTGGGGAAGGGGGGGGGGGCAGAGCTTTGTGACGTCATATTTAAAGGGGGGGGGGTCTGACTATTTGTGACGCCGTGTGACGAGTGGGGGGGAGGGGGGGGGCAAAAATCGTCCAAAATCGCGTGGCGTCATTTATAGACGGCCCCTTAACGCAGCGTGGACGACCTGAATATGAACCCTCCTCAAGCTTTAATAATAGGTGCTCGATCTTAAATTTGGAGCTTTCGTGACTGCAGGAATTACTCTTTGGTTCTTTCGGTAAAGTGACGTGTAAAGAGAAAATAATAAATTAAATAATAGCATTCGACGTTTCGATTGCAACACAAGCAATCACCATCAGGTATAGTGAAATAGCAACAAAAATCTAACCATAAAACTATAGACAGACATATAAGCAGACAGATATCACCAAGATACACAGAGAGAGAGTAACACAGGCACAGAGAGGGGTGTGTTACTCTCTCTGTGTATCTTGGTGATATCTGTCTGCTTATATGTCTGTCTATAGTTTTATGGTTAGATTTGTGTTGCTATTTCATTTATGCCTGATGATGATTGCTTGTGTTGCAATCGAAACGTCGTATGCTATTATTTAATTTATTATTTTATCCTTATACGTGACTTTACCGAAAGAACCAAAGAGTAATAGGTGCTCGCTAACAGCACTTGGCCCTTCACAGCGAACGCGTAGGCTACACAGCGGGGCACTTTTGCCTCTGTGTGTGTGTGTGTGCGTGCTTCATTTATTTTCGCAACGACTCCGTCCGCGGACCTTCCATTTAAAGTCCGGCGGGAGGTTATTTTCGGTGGAAATGTTTTTGTGCGTGGGGAGTGGGGGGGCCTGATATGCGATCCTGCGAAATCGTTCGGTGGTAAATTCGTCTCGCTTTTATAAATATAAAGAAGACGAAAATTAAGCCCCCTCCAAACTTAGCTCACGTCCAAATAAGTAGGCATACTGCAAGAGCAATAATAATAATTTTCTTGGTTCTTTCGGTAAAGTCACGTAGAATGGAAACAATAAAAANTAATAAAAATAAAACATAATAAAATAATTCTCACGACGTTTCGGCCACAACCCAAGCAGCCGTCATCAGGTGAAGACCAGGTCTGTCCCATTCTACCGTGACTTTACCGAAAGAACCAAGAAGATGTTTAAATCGAAATTTTGTATTATTTTATTTCTACGTGACTTTACCGAAAGAACCAAGAACATGAATCCCTGCAGTCACGAAAGCTTTAAATGTGGTGTATTTTTTTATTTTATTATTTCCCTTCTACGTGACTTTACCGAAAGAACCAAGAATATGAATCCCTGCAGTCACAAAAGCTTTAAATGTGGTGTATTTTATTATTTTATTACTTCCCTTCTACGTGACTTTACCGAAAGAACCAAGAAGATGAATCCCTGCAGTCACGAAAGCTTTTCGAAATGGTGTATTTTTATTATTTTATTATTTCCCTTCTACGTGACTTTACCGAAAGAACCAAGAAGATGAATCCCTGCAGTCACGAAAGCTTTAAATCGAAATGNTGTATTTTTATTATTTATTATTTCCCTTCTACGTGACTTTACCGAAAGAACCAAGAAGATGAATCCCTGCAGTCACAAAAGCTTTAAATAGAAATGGTGTATTTTTATTCTTTTATTATTTCCCTTCTACGTGACTTTACCGAAAGAACCAAGAAGATGAATCCCTGCAGTCACAAAAGCTTTAAATCGAAATGGTGTATTTTTATTATTTTATTATTTCCCTTCTACGTGACTTTAGCGAAATAACCAAGAAGATGAATCCCTGCAGTCACGAAAGCTTTACATCGAAAATAATCATTTTATTTATTAATAGATCCACCAGAGAGGATCAGCAATCGAAAGGTCGCGAGGTCAAATGCTTGTTGGAGGGTCGCGCTCATTTCCATCATCACCACCCTCCCCTCCTCAGGGTGGAGGGGGGGATCGATAAAGTAGCTACCGCTTTGTGTCTGGGGAAGTCAAGCAACCGGTTGGCTGCTATACGAGTGGACTCGTCCCCGCCATGTGAATGTGGAGTTTCCGCCACTGGCCCTGCAAGGGCTGCATGTGGGGGGGGGGGGCCGTCACAGAAACGACCTCTCTCTTTGTGCCGATATGTGTCCTCTCTCTGTGTGTCCTTGTGATGTCTGTCTGCTTGTGTGTCTGTCTATAGTTTTCTAGTTATATTTTTGTTGCTATTTCTTTTATGCCTGATGATGATTGCTTGTGTTGCAATCGAAACGTCGTAATATGCTATTATTTAATTTATTATTTTATCTTTAGACGTGACTTAACCGAAAGAACCAAAGAATAATTCCTGCAGTCACGAAAGCTCCAAAATTAAGATTGGGGGACGAGAGCGTTGTCGCTGATTTATCCAGAACATACTCTTAGGTTTTTTCGGTAAAATCATGTAGGTAAAAATAATAATAATAAAATAATAAAATCAAAATAAATCACGACGTTTCGGAAGCAACACAAGTCTCCGTCTTCAGGTGGGACCGTCACAGCTAAATTTACTGTATCAATCTTCTTGGTTGTTTCGGTAAAGTCACGTAGAAGGGAAATAATAAAGTAATAAAAATAAAACATAAAAAAATTCTCAGACAGCGTCTGACGCTGTCTTTCCGACAGACCTGTTCTTCACCTGAGGACGGCTGCTTGCGTTGTGGCCGAAACGTCGTGAGAATTATTTTATTATGTTTTATTTTTATTCTTTTATTATTATTTCCCTTCTACGTGACTTTACCGAAAGAACCAAGAAGATGAATCCCCGCAGTCACGAAAGCTTTAAATCGAAATTTTACTGTATCAAGTGGGATATCAAGTGAGATACAGTCAATTTGGCTGTGACGGTCCCACCTGAAGACGGAGACTTGTGTTGCCTCCGAAACGTCGTGATTTTTTATTTTATTTTATTATTATTATTTTTACCTACGTGACTTTCCCGAAAAAACCTAGGAGTATGAATCCTTGCGAGTCACGAAAGCTTCTAATCTAAATTTCTCCAGGACAAATACAGATTCCGATTAAATAATGAAAATATTTTAATGCCGGTGTTAAAATGTGAATTAAATAACCATACGCGTGCTGACGTTTCGGCCACCCTCCCTACGCGTGCTGACGTTTCGGCCAGCGTTCCCTTACGAAGAGTCGAACCTGCGCCTTCTGGCTGTGAAGGCAAACAAGGTCGTCACAGACCCAGGCACGCACACACGGACGCACACACACGCACACACGCACGCACACACACGGACGCAAGGGCAAAATGCCCTTGGCACAATAATGATGTGGAGGTTTAAAAACCCCAAAATTTTAAAAGAACGATAAAAGAACCGCCGACGTAAATTGAATTACATCGAACCGCTGACCCTCCTTGGTGTAATTGGCTCGAGTGAATCATTATAATCATCGCACGAGACCAGCAGGACGCAGATGCCGTCTTGGGTTCATAATTCACGGCGTACTTTGCCACGCAAGTGCATTGACGCACGTGTGTGTGTGTGTTGTGTTATTGTGTGTGTGTGTGTTGTTATTGTGTGTGTGTTGTTATTGTGTGTGTGTTGTTATTATTATGTGTGTGTTGTTATTATTGTGTGCGTGTTGTAATTATTGTGTGTGTGTTGTTATTGTGTGTTTGTGTGATGTGATTATGTGTGTGTTGTGTTATTGTGTGTGTGTATGATGCGTTATTATGTGTGTGTGTTGTGTTATTGTGTGTGTGTGTGATGTGATTATGTGTGTGTTGTGTTATTGTGTGTGTGTATGATGCGTTATTATGTGTGTGTATGATGTTATGTGTGTGTGATGTGTGTGTATGGTGTGTTATTGTGTGTGTGTGTACGCTGTGATTATGTATGTGTGTTATAATGTGTGTATGATGTTATTGTGTGTGTGTGATGTGTTACTATGTGTGTGTGTGTTGATATTACTATGTGTGTGTGTGTAATGTGTTACTATGTGTGTGTGTGTATGATGTTATAATGTGTGTGTGTGATATGTGTGTATGTGATGTTATTGTGTCTGTGTGTGTGTGATGTTATTATGTGTGTGTATGATGTGTTATTGTGTGTGTGATGTTATTATGTGTGTGTATAAGTTGTTATTGTGTGTGTTGTTATTATGTGTGTGTGTATGATGTGTTATTGTGTGTGTGTATGATGTGATTATGTGTGTGTGATGTAATTATGTGTCTGTGTGTATGAGATGTTATTGTGTGTGTGTATAAGATGTTATAATATGTGTGAGATGTTATTATGTGTGTCTGTGTGTATGAGCGGTACTGTCGCATTTAGCGCACTGCCCTACAAACCGAGTTCGATTCTCGCTCACAACCACCAACACCAGTGACGATGATCTGAACCCGGTTCTGGGCCTCCCCTAGGTCGACTCAGCCTCGAGCGAGTATTTGGTGAGGTGTGTAAACACACCGCCACTTGGAGAGACAAAGGCGGCCGGGCGTGGTGCTGGCCACTAACCCCTCGTGTCCCGTGCCGGCCTTCATAGGTGCTACTCGCTGAGAGCACTTGCCCCAACATGATCTAAAGGCTACACGGGAGATCTTTGTCTTTGTGGTGCTGGCCACCCACCCCCTCGTGTGCGGTGGCTGCCTTCAAAGTTGCTGAAATTCGCTCACAGCACTTGCCCCAAAAGCCTGTTAAAGGCTACACGGGAGATCTTTGTCTTTGTGGTGCTGGCCACCCACCCCCTCGTGTGCCGTGGCTGCCTTCAAATGTGCTGAAATTCGCTCACAGCACTTGCCCCAAAATCCTGTTAAAGGCTACACGGGAGATCTTTGTCTTTGTGTGTGCGTGCACTTTTGAATCTTTCCACATTTTGCCGCTGTATTTCTTAAATCGCGTACCGTCTATTTGAACGTTAAAAAAACAACAATAACACACGAACCATTTTTCCTTTCCGAAGCTGAAAAAAAAAACCCGACACGCTTCCTTGCAAATAACCTTGCGTCGCCAGTAGAAGAATATAACCAGTTGTTAATATTATTTTTTGGAAATGTATATATATATTTGAACATTTTTAACATATTTTGGAAAATGTGTTACATATATAAGTTTATATTATTATTTTAAACCACCGAGTTTCATGTCTGCTGTTAAGGTAACCCAGACACAAGCCAGCCAAACATAAGAGGTTTTTTGAGGGGTTAGATCGGTAAGAAAGAACCAAGAATATGAATCCCTGCAGTCACGAAACTTTAAATCAAAATAAGAATCTGCTTTAAAATCTCCCATCTTATCACCATATGGAAGTATTGGCCCCATGATGATTAGAGTGTTCAAGTTATGACACCAACACTCTACGGGGGTGTAAGAGTCAAGACAAATACCCTCTGGAGCTGCTGTCTCTTGCGTGGAGGCCTTTCTGCCAGCAGTGACGAGAGCAAGGCATTGCAGGGCTGCGCCTCTACACCCCCTCCCTTCCCCATACTCTGGTAATCACATGGCAGGATGGGACAAGCAGCTTGGAGGTTGGGACTAGAGGAGGAGGTGGTAGTGATGAGTGGGACGAGTGGTGTGGAGGGTGCAGGAACAGGATGATGGGGCAGGAAACTTGGTGGTTGGGAATAGAGGCGGTGGTAGTGATGGGTGGGACGAGTGGTGTGGAGGGTGCAGGAACAGGATGATGGGGCAGGAAATTTGGTGGTTGGGATAGAGGCGGTGGTAGTGATGAGTGGGACGAGTGGTGTGGAGGCTGGAGGAACAGGATGATGGGGAAAGCGACTTGGAGGTTGGGAATAGAGGTGGTGGTAGTGATGGGTGGGACGAGTGGTGTGGAGGGTGCAGGAACAGGATGATGGGGCAGGAAACTTGGTGGTTGGGAATAGAGGTGGTGGTAGTGATGGGTGGGACGAGTGGTGTGGAGGGTGCAGGAACAGGATGATGGGGCAGGAAACTTGGTGGTTGGGAATAGAGGCGGTGGTAGTGATGGGTGGGACGAGTGGTGTGGAGGGTGCAGGAACAGGATGATGGGGCAGGAAACTTGGTGGTTGGGAATAGAGGAGGTGGTGGTAGTGATGGGTGGGACGAGTGGTGTGGAGGGTGGAGAAACAGGATGATGGGGCAAGCGACTTGGAGGTTGCGAATAGAGGAGGTGGTGGTAGTGATGGGTGGGACGAGTGGTGTGGAGGGTGCAGGAACAAGATGATGGGGCAAGCTGCTTGGAGGTTGGGACTAGAGGAGGAGGTGGTAGTGATGGGTGGGACGAGTGGTGTGGAGGGTGCAGGAACAAGATGATGGGGCAAGCGACTTGGAGGTTGAGAATCCAGGAGGTGGTGGTAGTGATGGGTGGGACGAGTGGTGTGGAGGGTGCAGGAACAGGATGATGGGGCAAGCGACTTGGAGGTTGGGAATAGAGGTGGTGGTAGTGATGGGTGGGACGAGTGGTGTGGAGGGTGCAGGAACAGGATGATGGGGCAGGAAACTTGGTGGTTGGGAATAGAGGCGGTGGTAGTGATGGGTGGGACGAGTGGTGTGGAGGGTGCAGGAACAGGATGATGGGGTAAGCGACTTGGAGGTTGGGAATAGAGGTAGTGATGGGTGGGACGAGTGGTGTGGAGGCTGGAGGAACAGGATGATGGGGCAAGCGACTTGGAGGTTGGGAATAGAGGCGGAGGAGGAGGTGGTGGTAGTGATGGGTGGGACGAGTGGTGTGGAGGGTGCAGGAACAGGATGATGGGGTAAGCGACTTGGAGGTTGGGAATAGAGGCGGAGGAGGAGGTGGTGGTAGTGATGGGTGGGACGAGTGGTGTGGAGGGTGTAGGAACAAGATGATGGGGCAAGCGACTTGGAGGTTGGGACTAGAGGAGGAGGTGGTAGTGATGGGTGGGACGAGTGGTGTGGAGGGTGTAGGAACAAGATGATGGGGCAAGCGACTTGGAGGTTGGAATAGAGGAGGAGGTAGTGATGGGTGGGACGAGTGGTGTGGAGGGTGCAGGAACAGGATGATGGGGCAAGCGACTTGGAGGTTGAGAATCCAGGAGGTGGTGGTAGTGATGGGTGGGACGAGTGGTGTGGAGGGTGCAGGAACAGATGATAGGGCAAGCGACTTGGAGGTTGAGAATCCAGGAGGTGGTGGTAGTGATGGGTGGGACGAGTGGTGTGGAGGGTGCAGGAACAGGAGATGGGGCAAGCAGCTTGGAGGTTGGGAATGGAGGTGGTGGTAGTGATGGGTGGGACAAGTGGTGTGGAGGGTGGAGGAACAGGATGATGGGGCAAGCAGCTTGGAGGTTGGAATCGAGGCGAAGGAGGTGGTGGTAGTGATGGGTGGGACGAGTGGTGTGGAGGGTGCAGGAACAGGATGATGGGGCAAGCGACTTGGAGGTTGCGAATAGAGGAGGTGGTGGTAGTGATGGGTGGGACGAGTGGTGTGGAGGGTGCAGGAACAGATGATGGGGCAAGCGACTTGGAGGTTGAGAATCCAGGAGGTGGTGGTAGTGATGGGTGGGACGAGTGGTGTGGAGGGTGCAGGAACAGGAGGATGGGGCAAGCAGCTTGGAGGTTGGGAATGGAGGTGGTGGTAGTGATGGGTGGGACGAGTGGTGTGGAGGCTGGAGGAACAGGATGATGGGCAAGCAGCTTGGAGGTTGGGAATAGAGGAGGAGGTGGTGGTAGTGATGGGTGGGACGAGTGGTGTGGAGGGTGAAGGAACAAGATGATGGGGCAGGCGACTTGGAGGTTGGGAATAGAGGTGGTGGTAGTGATGGGTGGGACGAGTGGTGTGGAGGCTGGAGGAGGGCAGGTATCAGAGACCGGCATTAGAGTGGCAACTCTGTGACAAGGGAGGATTCCATCCTGGCGGTGGTTGGTGGTGGTCATGGCCCAACGGCCTTCTGGGAGTCCGCGCGCCATTTCCGGCGTCTCGCCAACGGGACCCGCTTGGGTCCACTCCGCCCGCTGGACGGTTTCGACGTTCTAGGCAAGGAACCTCTCTCAGTCGGGGTAGGTCGAGGACTGCGCAGAGAGAACGGCGGTGGGTGAGGTCGTGGCAAAGGTCGTGGGAGGTGGCCAGCGGTGACCTTGACCTTGACCTTGCCCTTGACCCTGCCGTTATGAATGACATCCCCTCCTCCCNGCTTGAAACCTAATGATGATGCAGCATTTCGATTTAAAGCTTTCGTGACTGCAGGGATTCATCTTCTTGCTTCTTTCGGTAAAGTCACGTAGAAGGGAAGTAATAAAATAATAAAAATAAACATAATAAAATTTCGATTTAAAGCTTTCGTGACTGCAGGGATTCATCTTCTTGGTTCTTTCGCTAAAGTCACGTAGAAGGGAAATAATAAAATAATAAAAAGAAAACATAATCAAATTTCGATTTAAAGCTTTCGTGACTGCAGGGATTCATCTTCTTGGTTCTTTCGGTAAAGTCACGTAGAAGGGAAATAATAAAATAATAAACATCAAAATAATAAAACAATTCTCACGACGTTTCGGCCACAACGCAAGCAGCCGTCTTTCAGACGCTGTCTTCCCGACAGACCTGTTTTTCACCTGAGGACGGCTGCTTGCGTTGTGGCCGAAACGTCGTGAGAATGATTTGATTATGTTTTATTTTATTATTTCCCTTCTACGTGACTTTACCGAAAGAACCAAGAAGATGATGATGCAGCAGTTACTGCTGCTACAGCTGCTACAGCTGCTCCACGCGGTAGTTAACCCAACCAAACGGGAGCCACGTAGCGGCTTAGATTCATTACGCATGAGTCACCCCGGAGCGGTAATTGTCCGGTCGGCATTTAAACGCCCACAATTGCTGGCATATTTTAGCAAAACAAAACAAGGCCCGTTTAGCGACCCACGTCATCTCAGGCAAAGTCGCCCACCCCACCCGCTCTCTCTCCTTCCATCTCTCCTTTTTTACGATCAGTGGAAACAAGAAGATGCTCGGTGTAGTCGGCACTTTGCTTCGTTCATCATTTGGTTTTTTTTTTCAATGCTTTGCTTTATGTGCCCCCCCCCCCCTTATAAATGAAAGATTTCACGAAAGATTTCACGCTCTCCTCTCGCTNTACCCCCCCNTCTCTCTACCTCCCCTCTCTCTACCCCCCCCTCTCTCTACNTCCCCTCTCTCTACCCCCCCCTCTCTCTCTCTACCCCCCCTCTCTCTACCCCCCCCTCTCTCTCCCCCCCCTCTCTCTACCCCTCTCTCCCCCCCTCTCTCTCCCCCNTCTCTCTCTCCCCCNTCTCTCTCCCCCCCTCTCTCTCTCCCCCCCTCTCTCTACCCCCCTCTCTCTCTACCCCCTCTCTCTACCCCCNTCCTCTCTACCCCCTCCTCTCTACCCCCTCTCTCTACCCCCCCTCTACCCCCTCTCTACCCCCCCTCTCTCTACCCCCCCTCTCTCTACCCCCCCCCTCTCTACCCCCCCCCTCTCTACCCCCCCTCTCTACCCCCCCTCTCTACCCCCCTCTCTACCCCCTCTCTACCCCCCCTCTCTACCCCCCCNTCTCTACCCCCCCCTCTCTACCCCCCTTCTCTCTACCCCCNCTCTACCCCCCTCTCTACCCCCCTCTCTACCCCCCCTCTCTACCCCCCCTCTCTACCCCCCCTCTCTACCCCCCNTCTCTACCCCCCTCTCTACCCCCCCCCTCTCTACCCCCCTCTCTACCCCCCCCTCTCTACCCCCCTTCTCTCTACCCCCTTCTCTCTACCCCCCNTCTCTACCCCCCTCTCTACCCCCCCTCTCTACCCCCCCCNTCTCTACCCCCTCTCTACCCCCCCCTCTCTACCCCCCCTCTCTACCCCCTCTCTACCCCCTCTCTCTACCCCCCCCCTCTCTACCCCCCCCTCTCTACCCCCCCTCTCTACCCCCCCCTCTCTACCCCCCCCTCTCTACCCCCCCCCTCTCCCCCCCCCTCTCTACCCCCCTCTCTACCCCCCCTCTCTACCCCCTTCTCTCTACCCCCCTCTCTACCCCCCCCTCTCTACCCCCTTCTCTCTACCCCCCTCTCTACCCCCTCTCTACCCCCCTATCTACCCCCCTATCTACCCCCTCTCTACCCCCCCTCTCTACCCCCCCTCTCTACCCCCNTTTCTCTACCCCCTCTCTCTACCCCCCCCCTCTCTCTACCCCCCTCTCTACCCCCCTCTCTTTCTGGCTCTCTGCGAATTGCACCGCAGCTTCCATTTAAACGTCTGGGAAAATGGGTGGGAGGGAGTGGGGGAGGGAGGGGGATGGAGGGGGTGGGGGGAGGGGTGGGGGGTGGGAGTGAGATGGAGGGGGTGGGGGGAGGGGGGCAGGTCGCGAATTGCTCATTAGCAGTTGGCGATGTGAACCCATCTGCTTGTGTTTTGCAGTGATTCATGATCGCATTTGCTCTAACCTTATTACACTTAAGCGACTGGCTTAATTTACTCTCGAATTGCGAAATTCCAAAACCGCTGCTACTGCTGCTGCTACCGCCGCTAATTGGTGACCCACTGAAGCCTCAATTAGCCACCACGTGGGACCTGGCGGCTCGCTACGGCGTGTCGGGTAAAGCGTGGGGTAAACCCCACCAGCCGGCCTGACGGGCGTGGAAGAGTAGGCCAAAATACTCTCTCTCCATCGCGATATAAATATAGCGGTCTCCAGTCGATGGCACTTCTGCCAGCAGGGTCGTGAGTTTAAAGATTTGCCTTCTTCTTCGTAGTTCTTTCGGTAAAGTCACGTAGAATGGAAATAATAAAATAATAAAACTAATAAAATAATTCTCACGACGTTTCGGCCACAACGCAAGCAGCCGTCCTCAGGTGAAGAACAGGTCTGTCGGGAAGACAGTGTCTGAATGAAATAACATCAGACCGCTTCGACAGACTGTTTCACCTGGGTTGCTGTTGTTGCCGAACGTCGTGATTTTATTATTTCCCTTCTACGTGACTTTACCGAAAGAACCAAGAAGATGAATCCCTGCAGTCACGAAAGCTTTAAATCGAATTTTTATTTGTTTTATTTTTATTATTTATTCTTCCCTTCTACGTGACTTTACCGAAAGAACCAAGAAGATGAATCCCTGCAGTCACGAAAGNTTTAAATCGAAATTTGCCTCTTTGTTGCCCACGGTAGACGTACCACAAAATTATTTTTGGGGCCGTCCATAAATGACGTCACGCGATTTTGGACGATTTTTGACCCCCCCCCCCCATCGTCACACGGCGTCACAAAAAGTCAGACCCCCCCTCAAATATGACGTCACAAAGCTCTGCCCCCCCCCCCCCAAAAAAAACATGCTTCAAATCGCTTTAAACTATTGTCATTGTAGTGCGTATTTAATGTGGCGTTGCACTCTGATGTTGTAGGAGAAAACATTTATGAAAAAGTCTATTTAATTAAGTAGAACGTGTTGTCTATATTTATTTAAAGTTGCGCATTTTGACGTGACGTCACATCAAAATGTAAACCCAATTAGTTACTACTACAGCACTAACCGGTTGTGTGTTGGAGTGTAAACCCAATTAGTTACTACTACAGCACTAACCAGTTGTGTGTTGGAGAGTAAACCCAATTAGTTACTACTACAACACTAACCGGTTGTGTGTTGGAGTGTAAACCCAATTAGTTACTACTACAACACTAACCGGTTGTGTGTTGGACAGTAAACCCACTACAACATTTACAATTCTAGTACCGTGACGTTTCGCCAGTAATTACCAGCATCATCAGGTGACAGTCAGAGATGTTTTGCTGACACTGTTGCTGCTGCTACTGTTGCTGCTACTGCTGCTGCTACTGTTGCTGCTGCTACTGTTTCTGCTTCTGCTGCTGCTACTGCTGCTGCTACTGTTGCTGCTGCTGTTGTTGCTGCTGCTACTGCTGCTGCTACTGCTGCTGCTGCTACTGTTGCTGCTGCTACTGCTGCTGCTACTGCTGCTGCTACTGTTGCTCTGCTGTTGTTGCTGCTGCTTGCTGCTGCTACTGTTGCTGCTGCTACTGTTGCTGCTGCTACTGCTGCTGCTACTGCTTGCTGCTACTGCTGCTGCTGCTACTGTTGCTGCTGATACTGTTGCTGCTACTGTTGTTGCTGCTACTGTTGCCGCTTCTGCTGCTGCTACTGTTGCTGCTACTGCTGCTGCTACTGTTTCTGCTACTGTTGCTGCATCTGCTACTGCTGTTGCGTTGTGATCCCAGGTTAGTCACGTGTACGGGAATTGGTTCAGTATTGGGGGCAGTTTTGGCCAATGCCAGTTCCACTGTGGGTGTGGGTTTGGGTATGGGAGGAGAAGCACGCGGAGGAAACACCTTGCTGCACACGGGAGAACACACATACTCCAAAGACAAAGATCCCCCGTGTAGCCTTCACAGACTGTCGGGGCAAGTGTTGTTAGCGAGTAGCACCCATGAGGGACGGCACAGCACACGAGGGGGTGGGTGTCTGTGTGTGTGTCTCTCTGTGTGTCTGTGTCTGTGTGTGTCTGTGTCTGTGTGTGTCTCTCTGTGTGTGTGTCTGTGTGTGTCTGTGTGTGTGTCTCTCGGTGTGTGTGTCTGTGTGCGTGTCTGTGTGTCTGTCTGTTTCTCTCTGTGTGTGTGTCTCTCTGTGTGTCTCTTGTGTGTGTCTCTCTGTGTGTGTGTGTCTCTGTGTGTCTGTGTGTGTGTCTGTGTGTGTCTCTCTCTGTGTGTGTCTCTTTCTGTGTGTGTCTGTGTCTCCATGTGTGTGTCTGTGTCTCTGTGTGTGTGTGTCTGTGTGTGTGTCTCTGTGTGTGTGGCTGTGTGGCTGTGTGTGTGTCTCTCTGTGTGTGCGTAGACGATGAAGTGAATTCGGACTGAGACCACGGTCCAGTTATAATTAGCATGTTCCATCGGTGACACACACATCACAGTGAAGTCACCTGGCTTCAATACACACACACACAATATCACCCTTAAACACACACACACAACGTAAACCTTAAACACACACACACAATAACCCTGAAACACACACACACACGATATAACCCTGAAATACACACAACATAACCCTGAAACACACACACACAATATAACCCTGAAACACACACACACAATATAACCCTTAAACACGCACACACAATATAACCCTGAAACACACACACACAATATAACCCTTAAACACACACACATATAACCCTTAAACACGCACACACAATATAACCCTGAAATACACACACACAACATAACCCTGAAACACACACATCACCCTGTAACACACACACAACATAACCTTAAACACGCACACAATATAACCCTGAAACACACACACAATATAACCCTGTAACACACACACACAACATCACCCTGAAACACACACACACAACATTACCCTAAAATACACACAAAATATAACCCTGAAACACACACACAATATAACCCTCAAACACACACATCACCCTGTAACACACACACAACATAACCCTGAAACACACACACAATATAACCCTGTAACACACACACACACAACATCACCCTGAAACACACACACACAACATTACCCTAAAACACACACAAAATATAACCCTGAAACACACACACAATATAACCCTGAAACACACACACACACACAACATCACCCTCAAACACACACACACAATATAACCCTGAAACACACACACACAATATAACCCTGAAACACACACACACACAACATCACCCTGACACACACACACAACATCACCCTGAAACACACACACACACAACATCACCCTGAAACACACACACACACAACATAACCCCACAGTTTGGCGGCGTGGAGACCCAGTCACCGCAGTTTCTCTCCCTCCACTCGATTTTTATTGCGGAAACTCAAAGCCAATTTATGGCGCTCCAACAGAAGCCCATTGGCTGGCGTGGGGGGTGATTCTTATTATTCTTATTAGTTTTTCAATGAAAATGTATGTTCTTATATATATAGACGATACTTATTTTACTATTTTTCTTACCCCACACTTTAACAAGAAGAAACACAACTGAATAAGTCTCCGATGGGGGCCCTCGCCAGGAGGTGAAGATAAACTGTGGCAGGAACTTGAACAGACACCCCAGACATCATCATGCTGTTTGTAGAGGTGACGTCCTTTTATACAGGCAACTTCAGGAGCTGAAGGCGCAGCCCTGCAATTGCCACGGTGGCTAGGAGATGTTGACTACCTCGCCTGGTGTACAGGAGGTCGTGGGTTCGATCCAGACCCGTGACGCCTGCTGCTGTATATTTGGAGTCTGCGTCTCTCTCATCATCACGGTGGCTCGGAGATGTTAACTACCTCGGCTGGTGTACAGGAGGTCGTGGGTTCGATTCCGACCCCTGAAGCCTGCTGCTGTACATTTGGAGTTTGTGTGTCTCTCTCATCATCACGGTGGCTAGGAGATGTTAACTACCTCGCCTGGTACGCAGGAGGTCGTGGATTCGATCGTGACCCTGACGCCTGCTGCTGTATATTTGGAGATTGCGTGTCTCTCTCTCTCTCATCATCACGGTGGCTAGGAGATGTTAACTACCTCGGCTGGTGTACAGGAGGTCGTGGTTCGATTCCGACCCCTGACGCCTGCTGCTGTATATTTGGAGTTTGCGTGTCTCTCTCGCTCTCTTTCTCGCCCCGTGGTCGCGTGGAATTTTCCTCCGGCTTTCTCCCTCCACATTTAGAATCAACATCACGCCTTCTCAACAGTTCTTCGGCTACTACAATGACGATCCAAGCCGCCACGCCTGAGAAAGACCTATGCTTAGATAGTTTAAAGCGTAGGCTTTCGCGACCAATATTCATAATAAAGTTTTTGGGTTTAGATCGCGTTATTTCTAAATGTGTCGTAACCCTCCACCACCGACACGGCAAAAAAGTGTCACGTTGACAAAAGACAAATAGTTCACTACTCTAGCCCCACACCAGTGTGTTGAAGAGTGAAACCACAACATTTACAATGTTTGAGTTGTACGACGTTTCGCTGGTAATTGCATCCAGCATCATCGGGCGAATTGCCCGATGATGCTGGACAGACACACACACGCACAGACACACACTCACACACAGATCCCCCGTATAGCCTTAACAGACTGTAGGGGCAAGTGCTGTTAGCGAGCACCTATGAAGGCCGGAACGGTACACGAGGGGGTGGGTGGCCAGCACCACGCCCGACCGCCTTTGTCTCCCCAGTGGCGATGTTTACACATCACACCAGGTACTCGTTTCAGGCTGAGTCGACCTAGGGAGGCCCAGGACCGGTTCAGATAATCGTCACTGGGTATTGGCCGTGGGCGGGAATCGAACCCGGGTCGCTAGGTTCATAACGCACACACACAGACGCGCACACACAGACGCCCAGACGCACACACGCACAGACGCACACACGCACACACGCACACACACACGCACACACACAGACACACAGACACACACACGCACACACACACACACGCACACGACAGACACACAGACACACACGCACAGACACACACATGCACACACAGACACACAGACGCACAGACACACACACACGCACAGACACGCACACACACAGACACACAGACACACACACGCACAGACACACACACGCGCACACACAGACACACACACAGACACACACACGCACAGACACACACACACAGACGCACACAGACACACACACAGACACACACACGCACACACACACATACAGACACACGACACACGCACACGCACAGCACACACACGCACACACACAGANGCACACACACAGACACACACACACAGGCAGCAGTTAGGTAAAATAAAAACGAGCGCTTAGGAAAGAAGTGCGGACGGGACTTTTTTATTTTTGCGTTTTTCGTCGTTAAACAGAATCCAGGCGGAGGAAATTGGTGTGGGGGGGGGCCGGTTTACACCCCCGAGACGCGGTGACGACGTCCCATCAGACGTAGTTCCCCCTACTCAACGACACCACGTGACCCTTTTTATGGCGGTACCCGGGTTCCAAATAACACGAAATGGGCCCGAGGCAATGAAATGTTTTATTTCTGGGACACTATTGTAGTTCCAGGGGGTGTACTTCACTCCGCGACTGGGTGTAACCAATCAGTCCGACATCGGTGTCGAAACGCAGCGAGGACTATTGCGCTGAAAGTCCAGGGGCGGTTTCTTCATTAGGGCGATTGGGCGACGCACCACCAATGTCATTCAACCACAGAGTCACGCTAGCCGTCACTGTCAGCCTCTGGATATAGTCCAATCAGCGTCATGTCACGTTCTGTGGAGTACCGCCTCTTTTGGGGCGATTTCACTCCGGCTGAGAATCGCCCGAGTGGCCCCATAGACTTACATTCAAAGATGTTTTTTTTCGAACGGGGGCGCTGCAATGCATTCTCTATGGCTTCCGGGAGGGCTCGCACTAACGTGCTTACGTCATCATACGTAAGCACGTTTCATCCAACAATAAAATTTGTCGCCACCTAGTGGAATCTTTAATAAAAGAAACTTGAGTGGATTGTATTAATAGTGAGTATAGAAACAAACAAGATGTATTGTAAGAGTCACTTTATTTTTCATTAATATTAAAGAAGTGAAGTTGCCTTTACATGCTTAAGCTGTTAATTTATCCATTGCATGGGTGGACCTTATCCTTATCAATCATCCAGACATTTGCCCCCCCTGAGAGATTTTGCAGGAGCCGCCACTGGCTGAAACCCTCAACGCTCGCGGTATGCACCGTGACGGTGCATCGTAGTGTACAGCTCGTCGAGAGAAGAGTCGATGGCCGCATCGCCCACCATCAACAGACTAAACACGAGTGTTATTTTTAGTTTTTTCGGTAGTCACGTAGGTAAAAATTTTAATTAATAAAATGAAAAATAAAATAAAAATCACGACGTTTCGGAGGCAACACAAGCTTGCGTATTCAGGTGGAAGCTTGTGTTGACTCCGAAACGTCGTGATAATATAAATAAAAAATAAAATAAAAATCACGACGTTTCGGAGGCAACACCAAGCTTCCGTCTGCAGGTGGAAGCTTGTGTTGCCTCGGAAACGTCGTGATTTTTATTTTATTTTACTTTTATTAATTTAAATTTTTCACCTACGTGACTTTACCGAAAAAAGCCTAAGAATATGAATCCTTGCAGTCACGAAAGCTTCAAATCTAGGACTAAACACGNCTGCANCACGGCTCAAACCAATGTTCCGCCTTTTGGGGACATCTTCAGGAAACTGGAGGTGCCCTTCTACAACAGCAGCTTCGTGTATGGGNTGGGCTTACCTGGCTAACAAGCGACATGACCTCGCCAACTTCGCCTGTGCTCAGGCGAAGATGGCGGTGTACAGAACGAGGAAGAAGACGCTGCAAGGTGACACTGACGGCTGCTCTGTGGAGCTTCCAGTGTTCAGGGCCTGCTCAAGGCGCGGCTCCGGCTGGAGCACGCCATGTACCACACACGTGTCGGTGATGTGTCTCTCGTCTTTTCTTCTGTGTCTCTCTCTCTCGTGTCTCTGTCTCTCTCTGGTCTCTCTCTCTCTCTGTCTCTCTCTGTCTCTCTCTGTGTCTCTGTCTCTCTCTGCTCANGGCGCGGCTCCGGCTGGAGCACGCCACGTACCACAACATGTCGGTGACTCTCTCTGTGCAGCGNTCTCTCTCTGTGTCACTGTCTCTCTCTGTGTCTCTGTCTCTCTCTGTGTCTCTGTCTCTCTCTGTGTCTCTGTCTCTCTCTGTGTCTCTGTCTCTCTCTGTGTCTCTCTCTGTGTCTCTCTCTCTCTGTGTGTCTCTCTCTGTGTCTCTGTCTCTCTCTGCTCAAGGCGCGGCTCCGGCTGGAGCACGCCACGTGACACACACGTGTCGGCGATGTGCAGCGCGTCTTCTTCGAGCGCTGGGGAGCCGGACAAGCCCTATCTGTACCAGCGTGGACGGCACCTCGTGGTGTTCACCTTCTGAAGCGCTCGCTCGTCACCGTGGCGTGATGACCACCACCACCACCACCACAACCACCACCACCACAACCACCACCACAACAACCGAAATCACCANACCACAACCACCACAACCACCACCANCACCAACCACCACCATCACCATCAACCACGCGGTGCATTTAGCGCCACAACGCGTGGATTTATAGCGTGTTTTCATTTGTTTGCTGGTGACTTTGTGTATTTCGTGTCGAGTCGTCTCCAGTGCTGTTGCTGCTGGCGGCAATAAAAGTTGTTTAAACTCAAGTCTCTCCTCTCTCTCCATCTCTCTCTCACGCTCTCGAGTCTCTCCCTTCGCTCTCCCTCGCGCCCTCTCATCGCTACATCTTTTCCAACACTGGCCGGTCTCCTCGCTAAACTGCGAATGTGATCGTGTGATGGTATGTAACAGCTCGGCGAATTATTTTTGTTCTTTTTCTCTCTAAAATCCAATGCCACACGCGTCATCAAAAGACAACACATGCATTGTAATCTCTGTTCTTTTTCTATTTTAGACAGAGAAACAGAGAGCTCNGTGAGTCGGCATTTTGCCATATTTAGAATGCGAGACCCCCACGAAACAAAAATATGCTCTTCTTCTTTTTTCCCTCTCTCTCTACTCCTCCGTCCGCTACTCCCCACTTGCCCAGTCACAGTAGCGTCCTTCACGAGCCTCCTCCGCAGAGGTCGATTTTGACAGCGGTGCCGCTTCGGTCAGCTCACATCTCCCGTACGCATCGGTTAAATCTCTCTAGGACAAAACACACTACAGACAGACTACTCCTAGGTCATCCATTGACTCACACCGCCCCCCCCCCGTACACACAGATGGATAGACGTTCACAACAAGACAAAGATCACACCCCCCCCCTCTTCACGTATCGTCTTAACAGACTGCTGGGGCATGCTGCAAGCGACTGGCAGCACCGATGAAGCCCGGCACACACACGCAGGGGTGGNTGGGTCAAACCCGCCCGGCCGCCTTTGTCTTCTTGGCATCTGACACCCACCAGCTCATCATCACTAGGGGGGCCAGGACCGGTTAGATACGTCACCTGGTGCCCTGGCGGTCCTTGGTTCTGGCGGAGCCAGCGACCTAACNGCTGCACCACCGCTCCCTGACACTTGCAGCCGCATGGTCGCCACGGCGGCTAGGAGATGTTAACTACCTCGCCTGGTGTACAGGAGGTCGTGGGTTAAATTCCGACCCTGACGCCTGCTGCTNTATATTTGGAGTTTGCGTCTCTCTCATCATGATCACGGCGGCTAGGAGATGTTAACTACCTCGCCTGGTATATAGGAGGTCGTGGGTTCAATTCCGACCCTGACGCCTGCTGTATATTTGGAGTTTGCGTGTCTCTCTCTATTATCACGGTGGCTAGGAGATGTTAACTACCTCGCCTGGTGTACAGGAGGTCGTGGGTTCGATCCTGACCCTGACGCCTGCTGTATATCTGGAGTTTTCGTGTCTCTCTCTCATCATCATCACGGTGGCTAGGAGATGTTAACTACCTCGCCTGGTATACAGGAGGTCGTGGGCTCGATCCCGACCCTGATGCCTGCTGTATATTTGGAGTTTGCGTCTCTCTCTCACATCATCATCACGGTGGCTAAGAGATGTTAACTACCTCGCCATGTATACAGGAGGTCGTGGGCTCGATCCCGACCCTGATGCCTGCTGTATATTTGGAGTTTGCGTCTCTCTCTCACATCATCATCACGGTGGCTAAGAGATGTTAACTACCTCGCCATGTATACAGGAGGTCGTGGGTTCGATCCCGACCCTGACGCCTGCTGTATATCTGGAATTTGCGTGTCTCTCTCTCTCCTGTGGTCGCTTTGATTATTTTCCCCGGGTCTTTTTTTCCCCTCCACATTGAGAATGAAATCACGGCGCTCGGAGTATTTGGCCGCGATGAATGTTCACGCGGTGGCGATGAGCGGCCACTTGGTTGAGCTTCTCGCTTGTGATAGCCAAAGAGCTGTCTAGCAGCTCAGCAGTCTTAGCGGGTAAATTTGTAAAAAAAAGTACTCTTAGGTTTTTTCGGTAAATCATAGGTAAAAATTAATTATCAAAGTAAAATAAAAAATAAAAAATAAAATTTTTTTTTTTATCACGACGTTTAGGAAGCAACACAAGCCTCCGTCTTCAGTGACGTCACAGCCACGAAAAAAAAGTGTTGATTTTCACGGTGGAGAGAAAGAACAGGCGGTCCCGTGTTCTTATTCGCCGTGACGCNTGGTGGGTGCGTCTTCATGACGATGACTAATCGTCATGAATTGTCATCATCGTCATTGTTATAGCGANCGTCGTCATTGACGTCGTCATCATCGATCATCATCATTGATCATCATCATTGATCACCATCGCCAGCATTTATCAGCATCATTGATAACCATCGTCATCATTGATCATCACCATTGCTCATCATCGTCACATACTTACGTCATCATTGATCACCATCGTCATTATTGACATCATCGTCATTATCACTGTCGTCGTCATTGATCATCATCGCCATCATTGATCATCATCGTCATGATTGATCATAATCGCCATCATTGATCATCATCGTTGTCATTGATCATCATCGTCGTCATTGACCATCATGTCGTCATTGATCATCGTCGTCATTNACCATCATCGTCACTCATCATCATCGTCATCATTGATCATCATCGTCATCATTGATCATCATCGTCATTGATCATCATCGCCATCATCATCATCGTCGTAATTGATCATCATCGTCGTCATTGATCATCATCATCGTCATCATTATCATCATCGCCATCATCATCATGTCGTAATTGATCATCATTGTCGTCATTGATCATCATCATCACATCGTCGTCATTATCATCGTCGTCATTGATCATCATCGTTATCATTGATCATCATCATCATCATCGTTCGAGGGATTAGGAGACTAGGGTAGAATCAGGGTAATGAAAAAAGAAGAATCAGCTTCACCCTGTTGGCTAATAAAACAGGAGTTGTCACGATGCTCAAACAAACTTTAGCAAGGAATCGAGTCTCCGCATTAACCACACACACACACACCCGTGGCTAAACATGCACACTAACACATTCCTGCATATAAAGGATTTATAGTGAAAAACTTTGTTTTTACGGGTTATACTTGTTAAGAAGCGACGTGGCCATCACAAATGACAGCTCAACGAAGTTAGCGGCTCAACATCGTCGCCGTCGTCGCGTGGCGCTGATTCTGAACGTGGAGGGAGAAAGACCCTGGAGGAACCGGAGACAAATCCACGCGACCACGGGGAGAGAGAGACACCGCAGACTCCACATGTACACCAGGCGAGGTAGTTAACATCTCCTAGCCACTGTGATGATGATGAGAGAGAAACACGCAGACTCCACATGTATACCAGGCGAGGTAGTTAACATCTCCTAGCCACCGTGATGATGAGAGAGAGAGAGACACGCAACTCCAAATATACAGCAGGCGTCAGGGTTGGGATCGAACCCACGATCTCCTGTACACCAGCGAGGTAGTTAACATCTCCCAGCCACCGTGATGATGATGATGAGAGACGCAAACTTATAATATACAGCAGCAGGCGTCAGGGTCACGATCGACCCCACGACCTCCTGTACACCGGCGAGGTAGTCAACATCTCCCAGCCACCGTGGCGAGTTACACTGAACCCTCCGGCATCTCGTCAATGTAAACAATGTCCATTGTGATCGAATCCCCCCTCCCCACACACTCCCTCCCCCTACTAACCCCCACTAACCCTCCCCGCCCACCACCCCCCCCTTTTCCATCTCGTTAAACGTTTCCACAAGTTCCTGTGCCAAGATTAGCAAAACGTGTCCCCCTCGAACGCGAGCAGCTGTCGCACCGAACGAATTCAAATCAAAAGCGGTCAAGGGAGGATGTAGTCGAGCCCCCCAGAACGTGATTCGATTACTCACACAAATCCGCCCTTGACTGTTGAGCGATGTCCCTTCAACAACCTGCACAGCCCCGGGGGCTTTTAGCTGCAAGGGGGGTAGGGGGGTAGGTTGGAAGGACGGTGGGGTGGTGATTAAAATGGTCTCACTTCTGGGGTCACGACCCCGTCCGCTAAGAACGACGTCAATTAAGCCTCATTCGCTCCGCGCTAATTGCGCCCGTGCTTCATTGAGCGAAGTTTAATTGTCGTGATAATTATTGTAATGCGTCAAGGGGGGCGGTGGGGGGCCTAAGCAAGCTGGCGAAGCCAGTCGGTCAAGAGAGCCTCGGTGTTATTACAAAGACAAAGATGTCCCGTGTAGCCTGCAACACATTGCTGGGAAGTGGGACGGGAGGGCAGGGGCAAGTCAAGGGGCGAGCAAGCCGGCAAAGCCAGTCGGTCAAGAGAGCCTCGGTGGTATTACAAAGACAAATGTGCCCGTATAACCTTAACGGAGATTTGGGGCAAGTGCTCTTTGCGAGCACTTATGAAGGGCGACATGGGTGGGTAGCAGCACCACGCGCAGTCGCCTTTGTCTCCCCAGTGGCGATGTTTACTACACACCGCGGTACTCGTTTGAGGCTGAGTCGACCTAGGGGGAGGCCCAGGACCGGTTCAGATAATCGTCACTGGGTGTCTGCTGTGAGCGGGAGTCGAACCCGGGTCACCAGTTGCCCCAAGAGTTGAGCTGACTTCTGACAAAGCTCGGTTGAAAGATCGCTTCCACCCCCCCCCCCACCACCAACCCTCCACACGAAAGTGAATCCCCCCAAAATATTATCTGGGGTCACGCTTTTGTTTGCATGTTGTTGTTTGTTGTTGCCACACGCACAGAGTACTTGCGTCGACAACAACAACAACATGCGAATCCAAAAACATGCTGGAATAAACACATTCCTGTGGAGGGAGCTGGTAGGAACGTCGGGTTGCTCGGTCAATGGCCAGGGTCAACGGCGGCGTGGTGTATTCCGCAAATATGTCGACTGTGAGGGCGGGCACAAGCCGGCGTGAGTAGGTTAAACGTTGAGTTTTAAAAGGGCACCACGGGAAGACCAGCCCCTCCCCACCCACCCCCCACCCAGCCCTCCCCACCCTCCCTCCCACCCAGCCCCTCCCTCCCCACCCAGCCCCTCGCTCCCCACCCAGCCCCTCCCTGCACGACGGACGGACACAATAATCCCCTGTGGGCTGGTGTAACCAGGAGGTTCCTACCAGTATAATAATAATATATGACGGATTCTCTTTAGACACCGATTTGGCCTACACGAGGACAGCAGCCTTCTTCATGGCTTAGTCCAGGGATGGGGAACGTCCGGCCCGTGGGTCGTATGAGGCCCACGAAATCATTTGGTGTGGCCCTGCCAAGGCAACTGCAGGCGGACTCGAAATTCAATAAATCTCGGAGCAAACCTGGAAGAGCAGTTGCGAGTAGCAGCATCATCATCAACACCAGCTAACATCACACGCCTCGCCAAAGAGAAGCAGTTGCAGCCATCGCATTAGAGGTGTGCGTTAATTAAATGTTTGACCATATAACGGGCAATTTTTAAGTGGATAATTTTGTATGGCCCGCGAATGATGTTATAAATACCCAAATGGGCCTTGCCAGAAAAAAGGTTCCCCACCCCTGGCCTCGTCTCACCGCCAGTGGAGGACGCAGAGAACGACGCCACAAGGCGACCAGGACAAGGTCAATGCCACACGCATCAAAGCGTTTATAGCTCGTGGTGAGCAGCAGCTGTATCATGGGATACACGTTTACCAGTTTCAAAGTATGCAAAAATTAACCCGTAAAAACAAAGTTTTTCACTAGAAATCCTTTATATGGGTGGCGGCTAGAGTCCTCTCGTCCTCTGGCTTGAGATGGCTGCCACCTATGGGTCAGATGATTGCCTGCCACCATTAAGCAATTGGTAATTAAATATTAAGTGTAAAGTTATGGAACAAAAAATTTCACGAAAATAAATTGTCACGCGCAACGAGTCTGTGTGCAAAATGTCAGCTCGATTGGATCACGGGAAGTGGGTTAAAAAACGACCGAAAGATTTGCACGGTCGTAAGCAAGCACGCAAGCACGCAAGCAAGCGAACTTAATATAAAGGATTTAAAAAATAGCCACATAGCTGGTGAATAAAAAAGAATAGTTGATAGTTTATGATTTAAAGCTTTCGTGACTGCAGGGATTCATCTTCTTGGTTCTTTCGGTAAAGTCACGTAGAATGGAAATAATAAAATAATAAAATAAAACATAATAAAATAATTCTCACGACGTTTCGGCCACAACGCAAGCAACCGTCCTCAGGTGTGGAGAACAGGTCTGTCGAGAAGACAGAGTCTGAATGACACACCCCAGGCTTGAAGCGTCTAAATTCTACGTGCCTTTACCGAAAGAACCAAGAAGAAGTTGGTAGTTTAGTTCAGTTTATCGTGTGGGGGAGGGGGGCTACACAGACACAGACGTCACGTGACTTACGGGAGGCTCCACCAGCTGACGAACACACAGGTACGGATACGGCACAGAATGACCGCGCGGGACCGCAAATGCAGCATCAAAAGGACACGGCCGGATGTGCGAACATCGATGTGAGGCCGGTCACAGCCTTTCTGCATCTCCGTGTGAGTGTGTGGGTAATGCGACGACCGACAAAGGCGGCCGGGCGTGGTGCTGGCCACTAACCCCCCCACTTCTCCCCACTCGTGTGCCAAAGTACCGGCCTTCATAGGTGCTGCTGCTACTCGCTAACAGCACTTGCCCCAACAGTCTGTGAAAGGCGACACGGGGGGGGGAGGTTCTTTGTGTCACGGGACCCCTTTTTTCAGCATCAAAATATTTTCTGGCAATAAAACAGGAGTTGTGTTAAGATGTTCAAAACAGCAATTAGTGGATTTCTGCGAGGAATCAAGTTCAGTTTCAGTTTTCAGTTTCATTTATTTGCCTGTGAGCCATTCGGCTCTTGATTCGGGTGCAACCGCATCAAACAAAACAAATTACAAGATGCATTTCAAATGTACTGTACGCAAATTAAGACATCCCCTACAAAATCAATAAAATCTTCTAGAAAAAAGCACCATTTGCTTATGCTGCGTACTAAACTGTGCAAAAAAATAAATCCAATTTTGACGTTATATCACAATAACAATCAAAATACAATTTAGATTAAAATTCAAACTCTAACTCTAAACTACATAAAAAAAGTGCCGCATTAACTACACGGACTTGTGATGACGGGGTGAGTTAATTAAATGGTTGACCAAATATAACGGTCTAATTTTGAAGTTGATCATTTTGTATGGCCCGCGAATTATGTTATAAATATCCAAATAGCCCTTGGCAGAAAAAAGGTTCCTCACCCCTGGCCTCGTCTCACCACCGGTGTCAGACTCAGAGAACAACGCCACAAGGCGACCAGTACAATGGCAATGCCACACGGACCAGCGCAGTTATACCTCGGGGTGAGCAGCAATACCTTTCTTTAGCCCTGTATCAAAAGTGTGAAAGGTAAGATCTTTGTCTTTTTTTGTCAATGCAATATCAGTCCCCCTCCCCCCAGGTTACTGGTCACGCTCAGGTGAGTTACGGGACCGCGAGTGCCCAGTGTAAACAGAGGAGGCGCGACCCGGATCACTTAAAAGTCGCCTTCCAAGCCGCTTCCTTTGTGACGGTGTCGCCGTTTCGATCGGGAGCCGATGTCGCTGTCAAGCTTTGCACGCACACACATACATACACATACACGCACACACACGCACACGCACGCACACACACACATACACACACACGCAGACACATACATACACACGCACACACACACGCACACACACACGCAGACACACGCGCACACACGCACACACACACAGGCACGCACACACACACACACACACACACAGGCACGCACACACACACACGCACACACGCACACATACACACACATACACACACACACGCAAACACATACATACACACGCACACACACACGCACACACACACGCACACACGCGCACACACGCGCACACACGACCACACATACACGTGGAGGATGGGCATGGTCTTTGCTTGGTGTAGAGATATATGGCACGAGATGAATGCCTGTGTGTGTCTGTGTGTGTGTCTATCTATCCGTGTGTGTGTCTGTGTGTGTGTCTGTATGTCTGTGTGTCTGTCCATGTGTGTGTCTGTGTGTGTGTGACGCTGTGTTGAAGCTAACTGGTGTGTCGCTCCACACGAAGCTTCAGGTCTTCTCGGCCACAGTCATGCCCTCCCTTCTCTACACTTGCGAAACGTGGACCCCCTAATGGAACATCGTCGCCGGTTAGAAACATTTAGGCTGGCCCGCCTACGATCCATCCTGGGTTTAACCAGGCTGGATTATGTGAGGAGCTCACAAATCCTTGAAGGATCTGAGCAAAGTATCATCGGTGAGCTCCTCCGGCAGGCAAGGCTGCGTTGGCTGGGTCATGTAGCCCGCATGCCCAGCCACCGCATGCCTAAACAGCTTTTGTTCGGCCGGATCGAGGGGGCTAAACGGGCGTGGCACGGGCTAGAGAAGAGATGGAGTGATGTGGTATAGGAGGACGTGGAGCTGAGTGGACTTGCCGATGACTGGTACCAGCGGTGTCAAGATCGGCCTCTGTGGAGGAAGCTCGTGAAGGACGCTACTGGGCAGTTGGAGGCAGTCGCCCTCCAACAACAACGGAGGGCGGAGGAGCGACGCTCACAACAACGAGCGGAGCGCCGGGTGGCTAAAGCACAGCAAGTTGACACAGTAGGGGGCACAGGTGGTGCATCAGCCAATCATCTCAGTCAGTGGACCCGTGGCACCTGGGTCTGTCCCGTGACCTCCTGCCAGCGGGCGTTCGACACTTCAAGTGGCCTCAAGGTGCACATGGCCTGGCACAAGCGTCGTGGCGACGTCACCGCCACTAAGTGGCGAATGGCGGTTGTTGTGTGTCTGTGTGGGTCTGGTGCTGTGTGTGTGTGGGTCTGGTGCGGTGTGATGATTATCAGAACCAGTCCCGGGTCTCCCTTAGGTCGACTCGGCCTCAACTGAGTACCTGGCACGGTCTGTAAACATCGCCACGAGGGAGACAAAGGCGGCCGGGCGTGGTGCTGGCCACCCACCCCCTCGTGCGCCGTGCCGGCCTTCATAGGTGCTGCTACTCGCTCGCAGCACTTGCCCCAACAGCCCGTCCAGGCTACACGGCGGGACCTTTGTCTTTGTGCCGCTTGGGACGATGGGTTGTGCGTCGTTCCGCCGAGGTTGACACTCATTCCTTCACTCATTCCCTCACTCATTCCTTCACTCATTCCTTCACTCATTAATTTACTCATTCATTTACTCACTCATTCACTAATTTTTTACTCATTCCTTCACTCATTCCTTCACTCATTCCTTCACTCATTCCTTTACTCATTCCTTCACTCATTCATTTACTCATTCATTCACTCATTCAATCACTCATTCCTTCACTCATTCATGCACTCATTCAATCACTCATTCCTTCACTCATTCCTTCACTCATGCATTCACTAATTCCTTCACTCATTCCTTCACTCATTCCCTCACTCATTCCTTCACTCATTCCTTCACTCATTCATTTACTCATTCCTTCACTCATTCCTTCACTCATTCCTTCACTCATTCATTTACTCATTCGTTCACTCATTCCTTTACTCATTCCTTTATTTTGGTGTCTCAACCAAACGGCAACGCACTTCGACTCACTCACCCCAGAACATTGCGTGTGGGGCCTTCAAAGCGAAGAAGAACCCCTACCCCCCACTCACATCTGTGTACGATGGTACGACGTTTCAGGCAACGGACCTTCTCCCTAGCACGTGCACACAAACACCCACACCCGCAGAGGAGGAGGAGTGCCTAAGGCGGGTCGAGTTCCATCGACATGAGAGTGTTCGCACATTCATCGAGTTCATTCAAGTGAGTCTTTGAAGTCAATACGCTATTCTCTCTCTCTCTGTGCGTGTGTGTGTGTAATGTATCTGCGTTATTGTAACTCGGCATCCATATCTGGACGAGCCCGTTTGCAACAACAGCAACAGTCGTTCTCGTATTGTTCGCCCCTCTTAAACGAAGAATCGCTTTAATCTTAATTTGGAGCTTTCGTGACTGCAGGAATTACTCTTTGGTTCTTTCGGTAAAGTGACGTATAAAGATAAAATAATGAATTAAATACTAGCATACGACGTTTCGATAGCAACACAAGCAATCATCATCAGGTATAAATGAAATAGAAACACAAATCTAGTGTACTTAGAAATGGAATGTAATACAACAAGGAGTCGGATACATACCAGTCAAACACCCCTACCTATACACTACTACACTACACTATACACAACTACAATACACTACTACACTACACTATACACTACAATACACTACTACACTACACTATAATTACTACAACAGAGAGTCGGATAACTACAGTCAACACCCTACCTGGTTGATTACGTTCTTCCTGAGAATGCTACATTTGAGAGAGAGATAAAGCACAGAACCAGAGACATATAGACAGACATATAAGCAGACAGGTATCACAGAGATACATAGAGAGAGAGAAAGAACAAACATAGGCACACAGAGAAAGCTTTGCTTGTATGACGCCAAAGGAATTCGAGGAATTGCGTTGCGTGGCGGTGGCGTCGCTCACCAGATGACTTCCCCGACTGCCGAAGACGAAACATTTATCTCTTTTTTCTTCTTGGTTCTTTCGGTAAAGTCACGTAGAATGGAAATAATAAAATAATAAAAATAAAACATAATACACTTTCGATTTAAAGCTTTCGTGACTGCAGGGATTCATCTTCTTGGTTCTTTCGGTAAAGTCACGTAGAATGGAAATAATAAAATAATAGAAATAAAACATAATACACTTTCGATTTAAAGCTTTGGTGACTGCAGGGATTCATCTTCTTGGTTCTTTCGGTAAAGTCACGTAGAATGGAAATAATAAAATAATAAAATAAAACATAATACACTTTCGATTTAAAGCTTTCGTGACTGCAGGGATTCATCTTCTTGGTTTTTCGTAATCACGTAATGAAAATAATAAAATAATAAAAATAAAACATAATAAAATTTCGATTTAAGGGACTGCAGGGATTCATCTTCTTGGTTCTTTCGGTAAAGTCACGTAGAAGGCAAGTAATAAAATAATAAAAATAAACATATTAAAACAATTCTCACGACGTTTCGGCCACAACGCAAGCAGCCGTCCTCAGGTGAAAACCACGTCTGTCGAGGCGACAGCGTCTGAATGAAACAGCACACGTGCTTGGAGCATATATATAAGCTGGGTTGGAAGGGGGAAAATAATATGCATATCAAGAGGCATTTAGCATATTTATGGAAAATGCAGGTATGTGATTAGTACTACTCATGCCCGTGCATTATGCAGGATTAGCACCATCAAAGGGATGGGATATGGGAAATGCAGGTATGTGAATAGTACTACTTATGCCCGTGCATTATGCAGGATTAGCGGCATCAAAGGGAAGGGATATGGGAAATGCAGGTAGTGATTAGTATTACTTGTGCCCGTGCATTATGCAGGATTAGCAGCATTAAAGGGAGGGGATATGGGAAATGCTGGTATGTGATTAGTACTACTTATGCCCGTGCATTATGCAGGATTAGCAGCATCAAAGGGAGGGGATATGGGAAATGCAGGTATGTGATTAGTACTACTCATGCCCGTGCATTATGCAGGATTAGCAGCATCAAAGGGAAGGGATGTGGGAAATGCAGGTAGTGATTAGTACTACTTATGCCCGTGCATTATGCAGGATTAGCAGCATCAAAGGGAAGGGATGTGGGAAATGCAGGTATGTGATTAGTACTACTTATGCCCGTGCATTATGCAGGATTAGCAACATCAAAGGGAGGGGATATGGGAAATGCAGATAGTGATTAGTACTACTTATGCCCGTGCATTATGCAGGATTAGCAACATCAAAGGGAGGGGATATGGGAAATGCAGGTATGTGATTAGTACTACTCATGTCCGTGCATTATGCAGGATTAGCAGCATCAAAGGGAGGGGATATGGGAAATGCAGGTATGTGATTAGTACTACTCATGTCCGTGCATTATGCAGGATTAGCGGCATCAAAGGGAGGGGATATGAGAAATGCAGGTATGTGATTAGTACTACTTATGCCCGTGCATTATGCAGGATTAACAACATCAAAGGGAGGCGATATGGGAAATGCAGGTATGTGAATAGTGCTACTATTTATCTTTATCTCGGGACGAAATGAGCCGCAGCCGTTGGGGAGACAAAGGCGGCCGAGTTAATTTTGCACACGCAGCACGCTCGGTCTACCCACGGGTGTCTGAAGCTAATCGCACGGTCGTCTGGTCATACTCCACCACGCACGTCAACGACAGGCGCTAGCTCAACCTAGTCCACGCCTTTATTTTGGTGATTTCGAAAAGTGTATTGGTTTAGCCATGTTTGTTTGTTGTAGTACAAAGTTAGACTGATGGCTTTAATCTAAGTTGTCTTATGGTTGTTGTTGTTGTTTGTTTGTTTGTTGTAGTACAGAGTTAGACTGATGGCCTTAATCTAAGTTGTGTTGTTGTTGTTTGTGTTGTTGTAGTACAGAGTTAGACTGATGGCCTTAATCTAAGTTGTCTTATGGTTGTTGTTGTTTGTTTGTTTGTTGTAGTACAGAGTTAGACTGATGGCCTTAATCTAAATTGTCTTGTGGTTGTTGTTGTTGTTGTTTGACTTGCATCCCACTGTGATTTTTGCACACAGCGTTGGTGTACGGTGGTTTTTTTCTGCAATATTTTGCTGTCTTTTCTTGGATTTTATGTTTGCACTCAGTCACATATTCACTACAAGATATATTTTGTTCATGTTTTTGTTTTTTGTTTGTTGCGGTTGCACCCGATTCAAGAGCCGAATGGCTCACAGGGCTATACCTATTAAATGAACTTGAACTTGAACCTCTTCTAGGTCTACTCAGCCTTAAATGAGTACCTGGCGCGGTGGGTTAGAAGGTCAGCAGCGTGGAGACAAAGGCGGCTGCTGGTTGGTGCTTCACCTCCTGCAATGCACAATTGGCAGTAATAATAGGTGCTCGCTAACAGCACTTGCCCCATTAGCCTGTTGAGGCTACACGGGGGATCTTTGTCTTGTGTGCGTTGATGAATGTGTGCGTGTGTGTGCGCTAATGGAGATAGGAGCTGCTACTCGCTAACAGCACTGCCCCAATAGCTGTGAGGCTACACGGGGATCTTTGTCTTTGTGTGTGTGTGTGTNCGCGGGGAGTGGTGGTGCAGCGGTTAGCGCACAACGCTACGAACCCGGCGACTCGAGTTCGATTCCCGCTCACGGCCACCAACACCCAGTGATGATTATCTCATCCGGTCCTGGGCCACCCTAGGTCGCCTCAGCCTCAAATGAGTACCCGGTGCGGCGTGTAAACATCGCCACTGGGGAGACAAAGGCGGCCGGGCGTGGTGTTGCCTCTCAGCACTTGCCCCAACTGCCTGTCGAGGCTACACGGGGGGAGGGGATCTTTGTCTTTGGTGGTGGTGTCGAGGAGGCCCGTCGAGTATTTGCGGCAAATCTGTGTCGGTGTCACTCGACATCCGTACGAGTCGTGGCCATCGCGAGGTCGCTCATTCCCTCCCTCCCCCATCCCCTCTCACCCCTCACCACTTCGCCTCCCCTCCTCCTCCTCCTCTTCGCCCTTCAACGGGCACTTCGCGTCGTCATGAGCCGTGGTCAATCCACTGCTGGATGGAAGCCACCAAACGCAACCCCTGTGTTCTTGGTTTCAGTCGGTAAAGTCACGTAAATATTTAAAAATTAAATACAGTGAAATTTAATTTAAAAATAAATTGCAATTAAAAGCAAAGAACCACAATGGGTTTTCTTTCATAAAAAAATTAATAAAAATAAAAGAAAAAATTAATAAAAATGAAAGCAAAAAAACACTGTGGTTTTAATTTTTATTTTATTTTATTTTTCTATCTACGTGACTTTACCGACAGAACCAAGAATATGAATTCCTGCAGTCACGAAAGTTTGAAGTCAAAATACAACCCCGTGTCTTTAGTTGTTTTATTGCGTGCAAGTTGCTTGTCTTACCTTCGATCTCGACTGAAATATTAACGAACTATTTAGTTTTTTTAGTTTAGCAGGTCAAGCCCACTGAGCTTATCGCTCTTTGTTGTTGTTGTTGCTGTTTTAGAAGCGACCCTGGTCATCGCACACGATACGTACGGTGCGAAAGAAGTTCAAGCAAAGACAAAGACCCGCACCCATATAGCGCGCAACAGACTGTCGGGGCAAGTGCTGTTAGCGAGCGCCTACGAAGGCCGGCACGGCACACGAGGGGGTGGGTGGACAGCACCACGCCCGGCCGCCTTTGTCTCCCTTCGTGGCGACGCTCACACACCGCACGGGGTGCTCATTCGAGGCCGAGTGGACCTAGGGGAGTTCCCGGTACCGGTTCAAATATCCGTCATTGTTGTGTTGGCCTTGAGTAGGAATCGAACTCGGGTGGCCGTGCGTGTTGGGGGGGGGTGCGAGAGGAGGAATTTTTCTCGTAAGAATACGTTTGACACTTTCTGGCAATAAAACAGGCGTTGTGTTAAGATGTTAAGGAATCGTGTCTGCATTAAGACATATAATTGTGGCGAATATGCAAATAAAACATGCTCTGGTAGTCTATGATGATGATTTGTCTTTGAAACTTGATTGATCCACACCAGAGACAACTTTCTTTAGAGCCCAGTCTCAAACAGTGTCAGACGAGAAGACGACGCCAAAAGCACAAGGGCAATGCCACTGTCAGGATACTCGTTGGTTCTTTCGGTAAAGTCACGTAGATGAAAAAAAACAAAATACAATTTTTTATTTTAAAAATTAAAAATAACTAAATTATTTTTATTTACTATTTTTTTATTTTTAGCAACTATTTGGTTTTTCGATTTAAAGCTTTCGTGACTGCAGGGATTCATCTTCTTGTTCTTTCGGTAAAGTCACGTAGAAGGAAGTAATAAAATAATAAAATAAATATAATAAAATAATTCTCACGACGTTTCTCGACAGACCTGTTCTTCACCTGAGGACGCTGCTTGCGTTGTGGCCGAAACGTCGTGAGAATTATTTTATTATGTTTTATTTTATTTTATTATTTCCATTCTACGTGACTTTACCGAAAGAACCAAGAAGAACAATTTGGTTTTTTTCACCTACGTGATTTTACCGAAAGAACAAAGAGTATGGATCCTTGCAGTCACGAAAACTTCAAATCTAGAACCACTCTCAGGACATTGAGAGCTTTGGGCCGAGCAGCTACATCACGGGACCTCCCTTGCCACTAATCAAAACATAAGAAGAGCTTTTACTCTTTGCGGCAATAATGTTCACCACAACAATACGTGGTTAATGCAGTGAAACTATATCCTCGCAAGAAGGTTTCAGTTTCGGTGTTTTAACATCTGAACACAAACTGTTTTTATTATGGCCACAACGGGTAAAAGCAATTCTCATATTTTGATACCCGTCAAGGGAGGGTCCCTCGGTGGAATTTTTCTTGCCCATGAATCGCATTCCTTCACTCCGACAGATATAGTCCGTTTCGTGTGTTTGTTATTTATCGCATCTCGGACCCCAGAATGCCTCCCACCCCGGCTCAGTAATCCCCCTCTCTCCTCTCCTCTACCCAGCTGCTGCCGAACACCTAAAACAATACCGCACTGGAGGCGAGGAATTCTTGGAGTTTCACGACTTTTATCGACTGGCCCCCAGTGGTATCTCTCCCTCTATCTGTCTTTCTCTTTCTCTGTCTCAATCTGTGTGTCTCTATCTCTGCCTCTGTCTCTCTCGCTCTGTCTCTCAGCCAAATCTCGCCAGGGGTAACAGACTTGTGCATTTCCTGCGGTGCCAGGGAGGATCTGCCCCACCAGTACTTACACTGCCAGCGCTAAAACCAATGTTCCGCCTTTTGGGGGGCATCTTCAGCAAACAGCAGCTTCGTATATGGGGTGGTGCCTTACCTGGCTAACAAGCGCCATGACCTCGCCAACTTCGCCTGTGCTCAGGCGAAGTTGGCGGTGTACAGAACGAGGAAGAAGACGCTGCAAGGTGACACTGACGGCTGCTCTGTGGAGCTTCCAGTGTTCAGGGGCCTGCTCAAGGCGCGGCTCCGGCTGGAGCACGCCATGTACCACACACGTGCCGGTGATGTGTCTCTGTCTCTCTCTGTGTCTCTGTCTCTCTCTGCTCAAGGCGCGGCTCCGGCTAGAGCACGCCATGTACCACACACGTGCCGGTGATGTGTCTCTGTCTCTCTCTCTCTCTGTGTCTCTGTCTCTCTCTCTCAAGGCGCGCTCCGGCTGGAGCACGCCATGTACCACACACATGTCGGTGATGTGCACGTCTTCTTCGAACGCTGGGGAGCCGGACAAGCCCCTCTCTGTACCAGCGTGGACGGCACCTCGTGGTGTTCACCTTCTGAAGCGCTCGCTCGTCACCGTGGCGTGCGCGATGACCACCACCACCACAACCACCACCATCACCAACACAACCACCACCACCACCACCACAACCACCACAACCACCATCACCACACCACCACCACCACGTGACTTTTCTTTCGTGTTGTGCGCGCTGCTTTTAGCGCCACAACGCGTGGATTTGTAGCATTTGTTTATTTTGTGCTGGTGATTGTGTGTTTCGAATCGAAATCGCATCCAGTGCTGTTGCTGCTGGCGGCAATAAAAGTTGTTTAAAAGTCAAAGTCTGTCTATCTCTGTCTGTGCGTGTGCGGAACGCCCGTTTGTTGCCGCTCACAACAACGGGCGGAGCGCCGGGCGGATAAAACGCGGCAAGTTTGGGCACCAGTTAGTGGGGGGGGGTGCACAACTGGTAGGGAATCTCTCGGTCGTTCTCAGCCAGCCAAACCGCACGGCGCCTGCTTGGGCGTCTGTCGAGAGACCTCCTGCTTCTCCTCCTGCCAGCGAGCCTTCAGTCGGTAAAGTAACGTAAAAGAAACAATACAATTAAAATGTAAAAATAAATTACAAGTTAAAAGCAAAAAGCACAATGGGTTTTTGCTTTCATAAAAAATAAGTAAAATAAAAAATAAAATAAAAANTAAATTAAAATAAAAAATGAAAGCAAAAAAACACCGTGGTTTTAATTTTTATTTTATTTTATTTTTCTATCTACGTGACTTTAACGAAATAACCAAGAATATGAATTCCTGCATTCACGAAAGTTTGAAGTCAAAATACAACCCCGTGTCTTTAGTTGTTTTATTGCGTGCAAGATGCTCGTCTTACCTTCGATCTCGACTGAAATATTAACCTGGCCTGTCACAGGCGCCGTGGTGATGTCACCGTCACTGAGTGCATTGGTAACGATAATTGTTTTTTTTACCCTTCTATCTGGCAACAAAACTGACACCTTTTTACAAGGAGTCATGTTTGCATAGACCACAATACCTGCAGTCATAATGCAAACAAAAACATAACTCTGATAATGTGCACTAGTGCTCTGATAATGTGCATTAGTGCACATTATCAGAGTTATGTTTTTTGTTTGCATTATGACTGCAGGTATTGTGGTCTATGCAAACATGACTCCTTGTAAAAAGGTGTCAGTTTTGTTGCCAGATAGAAGGGTAAAAAACAATTATCATATTTTTACTGGCAAATGAGGTTCTCATAGTGCATTGGTAACGCTGTGAAACGCCGTGGCCTCAAATGTGCACCCAGCGCGGTGTGTGTGGCTAAAGTCGCCACGAGGGGAGACAAAGGCGGCCGGGCGTGGTGCTGGCCACCCGTATCCCGTCGTGTGCCGTGCGGGCTTCGTGCTCGCTAACCGCACTTGCCCCATGCAGTCCGTTAAGGCTATACGGAGGATCTTTGTCTTTGTGTGTGGAAGGTGTGTGTGGGGAGCGGTGGTGCAGCGGTTAGCGCTACGCTGCGCTACGAACCCCGGCGTACGTGTGTACGTATGTGTGTGTGTACCTGTGTGTGTACCTGTGTGTACCTGTGTGTGTGTGTACCTGTGTGTACGTGTGTACGTGTGTGTGTGCCTGTGTGTACGTGTGTGTACCTGTGTGTGCAGGTGTGTGTGTGTGTACCTGTGTGTACGTGTGTACTTATGTGTGTGTACCTGTGTGTGGGAGCGGTGGTGCAGCGGTTAGTGCGCTTTGATTCTCGCTCACACGGCCACGAAAACCGGTGACGATTATCTGAACCGGTCCTGGGCCACCCCTAGGTCGACTCAGCCTCAAATGAATACCTGGTGCGGTGTGTAAACATCGCCACTGGGGAGACAAAGGCGGCCGAGCGTGGTGCTGGCCATCCACTCCCCAACCCCCTCGTGTGCCGTTCCAGCCTTCATAGGTGCTGCTCGCTAACAGCACTTGCCCCAACAAGCTGTGAAGGCTACCCGGGGGATCTTTGCCTTTGTCATGTACGTCTATATTTTACCGCAAATTGCGCATCAAAGAGTCGGCAATTTCCACAGGCGTTCGTTTGTCATTTTAATATATTTTTTTTATTGCGTGGTGGTGGTGGTGGTTCGTCTCCGAAGGTTTCATTTCAATGCTTGCCGCTTTGGCAAGAGGCTCGGAACACATTCCTATGGAGCTATTGAGAATGAGTTGGCAACTCTCTGCCAAGCAGGCGAACTGGCCGCAGTCGGTTAATTATAATAAGTATTATTACTTCGACGACTACAATAACCCCAAACCTAAATGCAAATATAACACGCGGGAGGCTTTCGCGACCAACATGATCCATAATATAGGATGTTTTTTTTGGGGGGGGCGGAGGTTAAATATCGTAAATATATAAATGTGTGTCGTTAAACCCGCCACCATCAGACACAGCCAACTAGTAAAGGTTTGTCACGTAGACAAAACGTGCCATTTCGTTACTAGTACAGCACTAGTGTACAGTGTAGTGTATAGTGTAGTGTATAATACAGCACTAGTGTACAGTGTAGTGTATAGTGTAGTGTATAGTACAGCACTAGTGTACAGTGTAGTGTATAGTGTAGTGTATAGTACAGCACTAGTGTACAGTGTAGTGTATAGTGTAGTGTATAATACAGCACTAGTGTACAGTGTAGTGTATAGTGTAGTGTATAATACAGCACTAGTGTACAGTGTAGTGTACAGTGCAGTGTATAGTGCAGTGTATAGTAGTGTAGTGGTATAGTGTAGTGTATAGTGTAGTGTATAGTGTAGTGTATATTAGTGTACAGTCGTGTATAGTGTAGTGTATAGTGTAGTGTATAGTGTAGTGTATAGTAGTGTATGGTATAGTAGTGTATAGTAGTGTATAGTGTAGTGTATAGTGTAGTGTATAGTAGTGTATAGTGTAGTGTATAGTGTAATAGACAGTAGTGTATAGTAGTGTAGTGTATAGTGTAGTGTATAGTGTAGTGGACAGTAGTGTATAGTAGTGTAGTGTATAGTAGTATATAGTGTAGTGTACAGTAGTGTATAGTTTAGTGTATAGTAGTGTATATGTAATGTATAGTAGTGTAAAGTAGTGTTCAGTGTAGTGTATAGTAGTGTACAGTGTAGTGTATAGTGTAGTGTATAGTGTAGTGTATAGTGTAGTGTACAGTCGTGTATAGTGTAGTGTATAGTGTAGTGTACTAGTACAGCACTAACTGGTGTGTTGGAGAGCCCAGCCACAACATTTACAACCTGAGCACCGAGTCGTTTCGCCACCGGGAGCGGCGAGTTGAACGACACATCTATATATATATTCACGCGATCCAAACCTTCTTCATCCCAGCATCAATGTTACATATATTTAAGGTTATTTTCATCTGCTACACGAATGACAAATGCTAGTTTTAGCCAGTTGCCCGGCTATTTTAAGCCGGAATATTCCTTGATGCCGAGATTAGCAGCAGCAGCAGCAACAAGACATTGACATTGCGAAAAAACGAATCCAGCAGAGGGTTCATACTCTTAATTCTTTCGGTAAAGTCACGTAGGAAAAAATAATAAAAATAAAACAATAAAAATCACGACGTTTCGGAGGCAACACAAGCTTCAGTCACGAAAGCTTCAAATCTAGAACCAGCAGAGGGTCCTTAAGGAATATTGCAACCTTGGTCCGACGGTTCTGACCACGTGCCAAGTCAAGGCACTTGTTGGGGCGGGCGCTGTTAGCGAGCGGAGCAGCGCCACAAGAGATACACAGAGATACACGTAGACCCATAGAGATACAGAGAGACCCATAGATACATAAAGATACACAGAGATACACGTAGACCCATAGAGATACAGAGAGACCCATAGCTACATAGAGATATACAGATATACACAGAGACCCAGAGAGATACAGAGAGACCCATAGATACACAGAGATACACAGAGATACACAGAGATACAGAGAGACACATAGAGATATATAGAGATACACAGAGATACACGTAGACCCATAGAGATACAGAGAGACCCATAGATACATAGAGATACACAGAGATACACGTAGACCCATAGAGATACAGAGAGACCCATAGAGATACATAGAGATACACAAAGATACACAGAGACCCATAGAGATACAGAAAGACCCATAGAGATACATAGAGATACACAGAGATACACGTAGACCCATAGACATACAGAGAGACCCATAGATACATAGAGATACACAGAGATACACAGAGACCATAGAGATACATAGAGATACACAGAGATACACGTAGACCCATAGAGATACAGAGAGACCCATAGAGATACATAGAGATACACAGAGATACACGTAGACCCATAGACATACAGAGAGACCCATAGATACATAGAGATACACAGAGATACAGAGAGACCCATAGAGATACATAGAGATACACAGAGATACACAGCAAGCAAAGACACACGTACATACACACACACACAGAGACACACACATACACACCAAGCAAAGACACACGTACATACACACACACATAGAGACACACACACACACCAAACAAAGACACACGTACATACACACACATAGAGACGCACACACATGCACACACACACATACACACCAAACAAAGACACACGTACACACACACACACGCGTGCCTGCAACGTGTGTTTAATTTCTCCGAGTACAGAGGTCACCGCACCCGGCGTCTTTCCACGTTCAGGGGTCAGCCGCGTGCACGCTTGCCGTGTCCATCGCCCCGTGGGTTGACAAATATCAATAAACACCTGTGATGGCGACATCAATATCCACCACCCCACCCACTCCACCACCCCCCACCACCCACTTCATCCTCCACTCCACCACCACCCCCAAACTCCACCAGCACCCACTCCACCACCCCCTCCCAGTCCACCACCTCCCACTCCACCACCACCCATTCCACCATCCCCCACCCACTTCATCCCTCCACTCCACCACCCCCAACTCCACCACTCCCCACTCCACCACCCCCCCCCACTCCACCACCTCCCACTCCATCGTCACCACCCCCAACTCCACCGTCCCCGACTCCACCACCCCCAACTCCACCACCCCCCACCACTCCACCACCCCCCCACCCACTCCACCACCCCCACTCTACCACCCCCCACTCAACTCCCCCACTCCACCGTCACCACCCCCCAACTCCACCACCCCCAGTCCACCATTACCTCCACCACTCACTCCACCCCCTCCCACTCCACCCCACTCCACCACCCCCCCCACTCCACCACCCCGCCACACCACCACCCCCCNACTCCACTCCACCCTCCCACTCCACCCCCTCACTCCACCCCCACTCCACCACCCCACTCCACCACCCCACTCCACCCCCACTCCACCGCCCCCCCCNAACTCCACCACCCCATTCCACCCCCACTCCACCACCACCCCAGTCCACCACCTCCTCCTCCCCTCCCACAACAGGCGCCCTCTTGCTCAGTCACCAAATCCATCGCGAGGGGCTCCCCAGCGGCACTGGAGCGGCTCAGCGCGCTCGACTCGTGCGGAGTTCTCCGCGCGAAGTTCTCCGTGCGGAGTTCTCCGTGCGGAGTTCTCCGTGCGGAGTTCTCCGTGCGGAGTTCTCCGTGCGGAGTTCCCGTGCGGAGTTCCCGTGCGGAGTTCTCCGTGCGGAGTTCCCGTGCGGAGTTCTCCGTGCGGAGTTCTCCGTGCGGAGTTCTCCGTGCGGAGTTCTCCGTGCGGAGTTCTCCGTGCGGAGTTCTCCGTGCGAGTTCTCCGTGCGGAGTTCTCCGTGCGGAGTTCTCCGTGCGGAGTTCTCCGTGCGGAGTTCTCCGTGCGGAGTTCTCCGTGCGGAGTTCCCGTGCGGAGTTCCCGTGCGGAGTTCTCTGTGCGGAGTTCTCCGTGCGGAGTTCCCGTGCGGAGTTCTCCGTGCGGAGTTCCCGTGCGGAGTTCTCCGTGCGGAGTTCTCCGTGCGGAGTTCTCCGTGCGGAGTTCTCCGTGCGGAGTTCTCCGTGCGGAGTTCTCCGTGCGAGTTCTCCGTGCGGAGTTCTCCGTGGGAGTTCTCCGTGCGGAGTTCTCCGTGCGGAGTTCTCCGTGCGAGTTCTCCGTGCGGAGTTCCCCGTGGGAGTTCCCGTGCGGAGTTCCCGTGCGGAGTTCCCGTGCGGAGTTCCCGTGCGGAGTTCTCCGTGGGAGTTCTCCGTGCGAAGTTCTCCGTGCGGAGTTCCCCGTGCGGAGTTCTCCGTGCGGAGTTCTCCGTGCGGAGTTCCCCGTGCGGAGTTCTCCGTGCGGAGTTCCCCGTGCGGAGTTCCCGTGCGGAGTTCTCCGTGCGGAGTTCTCCGTGCGGAGTTCCCCGTGCGGAGTTCCCCGTGCGGAGTTCTCCGTGCGGAGTTCTCCGTGCGGAGTTCTCCGTGCGGAGTTCTCCGTGCGGAGTTCCCGTGCGGAGTTCCCGTGCGGAGTTCTCCGTGCGGAGTTCTCCGTGCGGAGTTCTCCGTGCGGAGTTCCCGTGCGGAGTTCCCGTGCGGAGTTCTCCGTGGGAGTTCTCCGTGCGAAGTTCTCCGTGCGGAGTTCCCGTGCGGAGTTCTCCGTGCGGAGTTCTCCGTGCGGAGTTCCCGTGCGGAGTTCTCCGTGCGGAGTTCCCGTGCGGAGTTCCCCGTGCGGAGTTCTCCGTGCGGAGTTCTCCGTGCGGAGTTCCCGTGCGGAGTTCCCCGTGCGGAGTTCCCGTGCGGAGTTCTCCGTGCGGAGTTCTCCGTGCGGAGTTCTCCGTGCGGAGTTCTCCGTGCGGAGTTCCCGTGCGGAGTTCCCCGTGCGGAGTTCTCCGTGCGGAGTTCTCCGTGCGGAGTTCCCGTGCGGAGTTCCCGTGCGGAGTTCCCGTGCGGAGTTCTCCGTGCGAAGTTCTCCGTGCGAAGTTCCCGTGCGGAGTTCCCGTGCGGAGTTCCCGTGCGGAGTTCCCCGTGCAAGTTCTCCGTGCGGAGTTCCCGTGCGGAGTTCCCGTGCGGAGTTCCCCGTGCGGAGTTCTCCGTGCGGAGTTCCCGTGCGGAGTTCCCGTGCGGAGTTCCCGTGCGGAGTTCCGTGCAAAGTTCTCCGTGCGGAGTTCCCGTGCGGAGTTCCCGTGCGGAGTTCCCCGTGCAAGTTCCCGTGCGGAGTTCCCGTGCGGAGTTCCCCGTGCGGAGTTCCCGTGCGGAGTTCCCCGTGCGGAGTTCCCGTGCGGAGTTCCCGTGCGGAGTTCCCCGTGGGGAGTTCTCCGTGGGAGTTCTCCGTGCGGAGTTCCCGTGCGGAGTTCTCCGTGGGAGTTCTCCGTGCGGAGTTCCCCGTGCGGAGTTCTCCGTGCGAAGTTCCCGTGCGAAGTTCTCCGTGCGGAGTTCCCGTGCGGAGTTCTCCGTGCGGAGTTCCCGTGCGGAGTTCCCCGTGGGAGTTCCCCGTGCGGAGTTCCCGTGCGCAGAGCTGTTGCAATCGAAACGTCGTGATATATTATTTTTGTTTCATTTTATTTTTCTACCTAAGTGACTTTACCGAAAGAACCAAAGGTTACGTTGATTGTTGTTGTTGTTGCTGCTGTTATTGTTGTTTTTTTACTCGAAGAGGGTTTTTTATTTCGATGTCGGAGGAATTCCAGCTGTGGGGTGGTGCGAGAGTGGAAGGAGCGGAGAGAAGAGTCGTAGCCCGAGGCGTGGTGGGTTCGGTGCGTGAGCGAGTGGGTGAGTGAGTGGATGGGTAGGCGAGTGCGTGGGTGGGTGAGTGTAAATGAGTGAGTGGTGGGTGAGTGGTGGTGAGTGAGTGGTNGTNAGTGAGTGANTGTGAGTGGTGACAGGNTNGTGAGTGATGTGGTNGTGTGGTGGGTGAGTGGGTGGTGAGTGAGCGAGTGGGCAGTTGAGTGGACAGGTGGGGGAGAGTGAGTGGGTGGGTGAGTGTAAATGAGTGAGTCGGTGGGTGAGTGCGTGGGTGGGTGAGTGGTGGGTGAGTGAGTGGGTGGGTGAGTGTGTACATGAGTGAGTGGGTGGGTGAGTGTAAATGAGTGAGTCGGTGGGTGGGTGAGTGAGTGAGTGGGTGGGTGAGTGTAAATTAGTGAGTCGGTGGGTGAGTGCGTGGGTGGGTGAGTGCATGGGTGAGTGAGTGGGTGGGTGAGTGAGTGGGTGAGTGAGTGAGTGGGTGAGTGAGTGGGTCAGTGTGTATATGAGTGAGTGGGTGGGTGAGTGTAAATGAGTGAGTGGGTGGGTGAGTGGGTGAGTGAGTGGTGTGTGGGTGGGTGAGTGAGTGAGTGGGTGAGTGAGTGGGTGGGTGAGTGAGTGGGTGAGTGAGCGGATAGGTGGGTGGGTAAGTGGGTGAGTGAGTGAGTGAGTGGGTGAGTGAGTGGGTGGGTAAGTGGGTGAGTGAGTGAGTGGTGAGTGAGTGGGTAAGTGGTGGAGTAGTGGGTGAGTGAGTGGGTGAGTGAGTGAGTGGGTAAGTGGGTGAGTGAGTGGGTGAGTGGGTGAGTGAGTGAGTGGGTGAGTGAGTGGATGAGTGAGTGGGTGATTGAGTGGGTAGGTAAGTGAGTGTGCAGTGAGTGAGTGTGCGGATGGGTGATTGACTCATGTGAATGAGTGAATTCGTGTGTTGTTGTGACCCGTCATTTCGTGATGATCGTGATTGATCGGGGAGCGGCAGTGATAGCACGCAGCACAACGAACCCGATCACGGCCACCAACACCCAGTGACGGTTATCTGAACCGGTCCTGGGCCTCCCCTAGGTCGACTCAGCCTCAAATGAATACCTGGGTGCGGTGTGAAAAAAAACACACATCGTCACTGGGGAGACAAAGGCGGCCGGGCGTGGTGCTGGGTCACCCACCACCTCGTGCCGGCCTTCGTAGGTGCTGCTCGCTAACAGCACTTGCCCCTACAGTCTGTTGAGGCTGTTTCTTGTTGTGCTGGGGTGGTTGAACACAAAGTGCGGATGAGGCAGGGGGGGGGCTGGGTTTTGGGGGGGGGCACGGGGGGGGGGGCTCATGCCAACCACCCTACAGCCATTTGGTTCGGCGCCAAAGAGTCTCGCAATAAACTTGCCTTAACGACCCACCCCCCCTCACATCCTCTTAAGAACTCAGCTACCCTCCCCCCNGTTAACGCCTCCCCCCCCTCAATGACCCCCCCCCCTCCTCAACGCCCCCCCCCCTTAGCCCCCCCCTCAACGCCTCCCCTTAGCCCCTCCTTTCAACACCCCCCCCCCGAACGCCTTCCGAGTCTCCCTTTAGCGCCGTTAAAACGACCCACCCTACCCACTACCCCGACCCACTACCCCCACCCACCCTTCTACACCCCCCACCCACTACCCACTCACCCTCCTACCCCCCACCCACCCCTCCTAACCCCCCCCACCCACCCACATCCACCCCACCCACTACCCCCACCCACTACCCCCACCCACTACCCCCAACCACCCCTCCTACCCCACCCACCCCTTCTACACCCCCCCACCCACTACCCCCACCCCACCCACTACCCCACCCACCCACTACCCTCCCACCCACTACCTCCCACAAAGGGATGTGCTCACCTTGATGTAGATCGAGCGCCAAGTGAGATCCACAGACTCCCATTGAATAGGGCAGGAAGGGGGGGGGGGCGCTCTGCGCGCTGACGTTCCCACGACGTTCCCACGACGTTGGCGCGACGTTAGCGCATGACATCACAAGGCGTGCACCACGTGATTTCCACCGCAGCCTCTCTGCTGTGGCCAAATTACGGAATTGGGAGATTCAAATTTAAAGAAATAACAGTAACATTTTAGTTAAGAAATAAAGTTTAAATAATAATAAAAGTGTTGCATCTGTGCGGGAATAGCGTGTTGTCCCCTCGCACGCGTGAGAGTTTTTTTGCGTGCTTGCTTACGACCGTGCAAATCTTTCGGTCGTTTTTTAACCCACTTCCGTGATCCAATCGAGCTGACATTTGCACACAGACTCGTGTGCGTGACAATTAATGTTCGTGAAAATTTTTTTCCAAAATTTTACACTGTTAAGGGAAACAAATGAAATATTTAATTACCAATTGCTTAATACTGGCAGACAATCATCTGACCCATAGGTGGCAGCCATCTCAAGCCAGAGGACGAGAGGACTCTAGCCGCCACGCATATAAAGGATTTATAGTGAAAAACTTTGTTTTTACGGGTTATACTTATTTAAATCCTTTATATTAAGTTCGCTTGCTTGCTTGCTTACGACCGTGCAAATCTTTCGGTCGTTTTTTAACCCACTTCCCGTGATCCAATCGAGCTGACATTTTGCACACAGACTCGTTGTGCGTGACAATTAATTTTCCTGAAATTTTTTTTCTCTAAAATTTTACACTTTTAGGACAAAAATATTATATTTAATTACCAATTGCTTAATGTGCAATGCAATCATCTGACCCTTAGGTGGCAGCCATCTCAAGCCAGAGGACGAGAGGACTCTAGCCGCCACGCATATAAAGGATTTAGTGAAAAACTTTGTTTTTACGGGTTATACTTATTTTAAATCCTTTATATTAAGTTCGCTTGCTTGCTTACGACCGTGCAAATCTTTCGGTCATTTTTAACACACTTCCCGTGATCCAATCGAGCTGACATTTTCCACACAGACTCGTTGTGCGTGACAATTAATGTTCGTGAAATTTTTTTTCCAAAATTTTACACTTTTTAGGACAAAATATTATATTTAATTACCAATTGCTTAATGGTGCAATGCAATCATCTGACCCATAGGTGGCAGCCATCTCAAGCCAGAGGACGAGAGGACTCAAGCCGCCACGCATATAAAGGATTTATAGTGAAAACATTTTTTTTACGGGTTAATTTTTTATCCTGTGTGCTCTGGTTCCCTTTACGACATTAATAGGCTGAAAATATTTCAATGATGATTTTAGTGGCTGTTGTTGATGTTGTTGCTGCTGCAAAATCAAGAGATGTTTGTTTTTTTAAAAGAGCTGCTTTAATGGCAGAGAGGGGGGGGGGGGAAATTGTGATCCAATTAGCTCCCTTTTCCTACAATTTGTTCAATTAAATTTGAGAAACAAAAACCAACAAACTCCTCTTCTACATTTTTATTTTTTATTTTTGTTACAAAATTTCGCATCCAATTAGTGGTCTACAAAATCTCTGCTACTGCTGCTATTGCTTTATACTGATGCTACTGTTGCTACTGCTTCTACTGCTGCTACTGCTGCTCCTGCTGCTGCTTCTACTGCTGCTACTGCTGCTGCTGCTACTGCTGCTGCTCTTGCTGCTTCTACTGCTTCTACTGCTGCTATTGCTGCTACTGCTTCTACTACAGCTACTACTGCTGCTACTACTGCTGCTGCTACTACTGCTGCTGCTTTTACTACTGCTACTACTGCTACTACTGCTGCTGCTTCTACTGCTGCTGTTACTGCTGCTGCTGCTTTTACTGCTGCTGCCACTGTTGCTACTACTGCTGCTACTGCTGCTCCTACTGCTGCTGTTACTGCTGCTGCTACTACTGCTGCTACTGCTACTACTGCTGCTGCTCCTTCTGCTACTACTACTGCTCCAGCTACTGCTGCTCCTGCTGCTTCTACTACTGCTGCTTCTACTGCTACTCCTGCTGCTGCTACTATTGCTGCTGTTACTGCTGCCGATTATAAGCCTGCGATTGGTTCGCAAATGAACAAAACCGTTCAGCTGATGGAAAGTCCACACCTGTGGGCCGCCATTACCCGCACCTCCGATGTGTACGGTTGGCTACGTACGGTGTGAAAGAAGTTCAACAAAGATCCCCGTGTAGCCTTAACAGACTGTTGGGGCAAGTGCTGTTAGCGAGTAGCACCTGTGAAGTTCTGAGGTTCTGATAATCGTCACTGGTGTTGGCCGTGAGCGGGAATCGAACCGGGGTCGCCAGGTTCGTAGCGCAGCGTAGCGCTAACTGCTGCACCACCGTTCCCCACTCTCACGCACCCACTTACCCACTCACTCACCCACTTACCCACCCACTCACCCACCTACCCACCCACCCATCATCCACTCACTCACCCACTCACCACCCACCACCCACCCACTCACCCACCCACCCACTCACCCACCCACTCACCCACTCACCCACCCACTCACCCACCCACTCACCCACCCACTCACCCCACACCGCATTANCACTTGGCTACGTACTGAAAGAAGCACCATACATACACTCACCCACCCACTCACCCANTCACTCACCCACTCACCCACCCACCCACTCACCCACCCACCCACCACTCACCCACTACNACCACCCACCACCACCCACCCACCACTCACCCACTCACTCACTCACTCACCCACCCACCCACTCATCCACCCACCCACTCACCCACCCACCACTCACCCACCTACCCATCCACTCACTCACTCACCACCCACCCACCCACTCACCCACTCACCCACCCACCACTCACTCACTCACCCACCACCACTCACCCACCTACCCACCCACTCACCCACCACNCACCCACTCACCCACCCACTCACCACCCACCCACCCACTCACCCACCCACCCACTCAACCGCCGCACCTCCAATTAGCACGGCTGGCTACGACCAGTGCGAGAGAAGTTCCACCATACGCGCTTCCCCACACACACTCGCAAGCAATCACGCTTTAATGGCCTGCAGCTAACCCCTGAGCGAAACGCACTCGGTCCGTAATTGGAAAATTAGCCGAGAAGGGGACAAGGGGGAACCGATCTGTGCCAGGGGTGCTGCCTTACAAGGTGGAGAGGGTGGGAGGTCATCCGTCGATCACGTGATTAGAAATCCGTGGCAGCAGGTCAGCAACGCGCCCACGTGGCCTGATCAGCGTGGGCTCCCTCGTGCAGTGAATGACCGCACAGGTCTAGGGGTCTCCATGGAGGTCTATGGGTCTCTGTGTAGGTCTATGGGTATCTATGTAAGGGGTCTCTATGTATCTATGGTCTCTGTGTTAGTCTATGGGTATCTGTGTTATCTATGGGTCTCTATGTAAGTCTATGGGTATCTATGTAAGTTTATGGGTCTCTATGTGAGTCTATGGGTCTCTGTGTTAGTCTATGGGTCTCTGTGTATCGATGGGTCTCAATGTAAGTCTATGGGTATCTATGTAAGTTTATGGGTCTCTATGTGAGTCTATGGGTCTCTGTGTTTCTATGGGTCTCTGTGTTAGTCTATGGGTCTCCATGTTAGTCTATGGGTCTCTGTGTATCTATGGGTCTCTGTGTTAGTCTATGGGTCTCTATGTGAGTCTATGGGTCTCTATGCGAGTCTATGGGTCTCTATTTAAGTCGATGGGTCTATATTTAAGTCTATGGGTCTCTATGTGAGTCTATGGGTCACTGTTATCTATGGGTCTATATGTAAGTCTTTGGGTCTCTATGTTAATCTATGGGTCTCCATGTAGGTCTATGGGTCTCTGTGTTAGTCTATGGGTCTCTATGTTAGTCTATGGTCTCTATGGTAGTCTATGGGTCTCTATGTAAGTCTATGGGTCTCTGTGTTAGTCTATGGGTCTCTGTGTTAGTCTACGGGTCTCCATGTAGGTCTATGGGTCTCTGTGTAAGTCTATGGGTATATGTGTTAGTCTATGGGTCTGTGTAAGTCTATGGGTCACTATGTAAGTCTATGGGTCTCTGTGTGAGTGTATGGGTCTCTGTGTAAGTCTATGGGTCTCTTTGTAAGTATGGGTATCTATGTTAGTCTACGGGTCTCCATGTAGGTCTATGGGTCTCTATGTGAGTATCTGGGTCTATATGTGAGTCTATGGGTCTCTGTGTAAGTCTATGGGTCTCTATGTAAGTCTATGGGTCTCTATGTTAGTCTACGGTCTCTATGTAAGTCTACGGGTCTCTGTGTATCTATGGGTCTCTATGTGAGTCTATGGGTCTCTATGTTAGTATATGGGTCTCTATGTTAGTATATGTGTCTCTATGTAAGTCTATGCACTTGTGTATGTATCTGTCCCACGTGCATGGGTCTCTTTGGGGAGCGGTGTGCAGCGGTTAGCGTGCGCTGCCCGACGACCCGAGATCGATGCCCCTATCACGGCCACCTCTAGGTCGACTCAGCCTCATGAGTCCCTCGTGCGGCGTGTTAACAAATCTGAAGCGAAATCTTTGTTTTGACTGGAAGAGGAATCGATGAGCTGTGAAGCTCTTTTCACAAATATCCAGTAAGTTGCAACAACAACAACAATGAACAAACACAATAGCAGTACAAGATACGGAGCAAATGTAAGCGAATTCAATCTCCAACAGCAGGCGTCAGGGTCGGATAAAACCACGACCTCCTGTACACCAGGCGAGGTAGTTAACATCTCCTAGCCACCGTGATGATGATGAGAGACACGCAGACTCAAAATATACAGTGGCAGCGTCAGGGTCTGGATCGAACCCACAATCGAACCCACGATCTCCCGTACACCAGGCGACGTAGTTAACATCTCCTAGCCACTTTGATGAGGATGAGAGACACGAAAACTCCAAATATACAGCAGGCGTGAGGGTCGGGATCGAACCCACAATCGAACCCACGACCTCCCGTACACCAGGCGAGGTAGTTAACATCTCCTAGCCACCTTGATGATGATGAGAGACACGCAAACACCAAATATACAGCAGCAAACGTCAGGGTCGGGATCGAAATCGAACCCACGACCTCCCGTACACCAGGTGAGGTAGTTAACATCTCCTAGCCACCTTGATGATGATGAGAGACACGCAGACTCAAAATATACAGCAGCAGGCGTCAGGGTCTGGATCGAACCCACAATCGAACCCACGACCTCCTGTCCACCAGACGAGTTAGTTAAGATATTCTAGCCACCGTGATGATGATGAGAGACACAAACTCCAAATATACAACAGCAGCATCAGGGTCAGGATCGAAGCAATCGAACCCACGACCTCCTGTCCACCAGACGAGTTAGTTAACATCTCCTAGCCACCGTGATGATGATGAGAGACACGCAAACTCCAAATATACAGCAGGCGTCAGGGTCAGGATCGAAACCACAATCAAACCCACGACCTCCTGTGTACCAGGCGAGGGAGTTAACATCTCCCAGCACATAATGGCACCGCTCTGCGTGACACAGCGCTTCGAGTTGCTGACACACTTAAACCGACACGCAAACGCGAACGATCTGAAACGTTTTTTGTCTGTTTGATGATTTTCGCTGTGCTAATTCCGTCATGGCTTTAACAATAAACAATCTTCTGATATCACTCGGCAAAACGAATGATTGCTTTTGTTAGCAGGCATTTGTTATGACAAGAAAATAAACACAGTCGTGGCTCCGAAAGCATGTACAGGGTAGTCCAGATGTCTCGTGACCCCGATTAACGAAAAAAAAANCTGAAATGTGGGTCACAAAACATCTGAAACCAGCCTGTTGTTCGGAACCCAACCGACCAATTTTATTTATCTCTCTCTCTCGATAAAAAGAACGTCGGCTACACCCGCTGCGCTCGTGCCGTATACACCCAGCACATGCTGAACTATCTCAACTTTGAAGGAGACTTCCAATCTGCCGGGCTTCTGGACAGCGGTCCGTCGGACGAGCAGTGGCATAGGGGGGGGGGGGTCAAAAGGCGGTACATTGGTTTGAGCCGCTGGCAGCGTAAGTACCGGTGGGGCAGATCCTCCCTGGCGCCGCAGAAAAAACACACAATCGCAGTGCAAGATACGGAGCAAATGGAAGCAATTTTAATCTCAAATATACAGCAGGCGTCAGGGTTGGGATTGAACCCACGACCTCCTGTACCCTGGCGAGATTCGGCTGAGCCACACGGCCGATGGCAACGTGCAGTGTGCCAACCTCCACTGGAGGTCACCGCAGCGTTTGGCTACGGGGAGACTTGTACATTTGTTTCCACTGAGAGGCGGTCGCAATGAGGGGACAGAAATGGTCTCTCCATTTTATGTCCGGTAGGTCGGCCAGGTCCGGGAATGCAGCGCCTTGACACAGCACGTGTAGAGCGCCTTGACACAGCACGTGTAGAGCGCCTTGACACAGCACGTGTAGAGCGCCTTGACACAGCACGTGTAGAGCGCCTTGACACAGTACGGGTAGGGTAGAGCGCCGTGACACTACGTTTGTCCCTCATTGGTAGGGTACGGGTAGGGTACCCGTACCCGGCCGGGTACGGTTACCCAGCACCCGTGGTGCGGCCGGGTACGGGACGGGTAAGGAATCAAAACCCGTTTGCGCCTGACTCGGTCACTTGGGCCACGTGGTGGGCCTGCACGAGGTGAAGACTGTCCGCACCCTGCCGTGTGAGGCGTAGAGCAGGGTGCTCTCTCCTTGATCCCTGGAAGAGGCCTTGAGACAGCTCGTTCAGACTGCGNGTGCTNGGTGCGCGCGTTCTGTTCCACTCGAAGTTCCGCCTTGACGCGNCAAGAGGCCTTGACCCTGGCGCCTCGTGAGTCGACNAGGAAACTCAGCACAGCCCTTGAAACTCCTGTCCGTACCCCGGACCCCCCCTCATTGCTCAGCGACTCAGGGTAGCTCCTCCCGGTCGTACAGGGTACACCCTGACGGCCATGACCTGAAGCTCATGACCCTGAAGCTCATGACCCTGAAGCTCATGACCCTGAAGTTCATGACCCTGAAGTTCATGACCTCATGACCCTGAAGCTCTGACCCTGAAGTCATGACCCTGAAGCTCTGACCTCATGACCCTGAAGTTGCATGACCCTGAAGTTCATGACCTGAAGCTCATGACCCTGAAGTTCTGACCCTGAAGTTCATGACCCTGAAGCTCATGACCTGAAGCTCATGTAGTCGACCTNACGCTCATGACCCTGAAGCTCATGACCTGAAGCTCATGACCCTGATGTTCATGACCTGAAGTTCATGACCCTGAAGTTCATGACCTGAAGCTCAGACCTCATGACCTGAAGCTCATGACCTCATGACCCTCATGACCCTGAAGTTCATGACCCTCATGACCCTCATGACCCTCATGACCTGAAGCTCATGACCCTCATGACCCTGAAGTTCATGACCCTGAAGTTCATGACCCTGACGGCGACGTCCACCAGACCCTGGCCGCCCTCACCCACCGGCAGGCAGAGAACGCCCGGCCTGAGCCGGTGCTTCCCGTGCCAGACGAAGTGCGCGAGAGTGAGCAGTTGACTCTGGTGAGTAGCCAGGCAGGAGGCTGGAGGGCCTTGGTCTTGTGCCACAGCAGGACGCTGCTGCCAGGGTGTTCGCGGCGAGCACTCGGCCCTGAAAGACATCTGCGGAGCGAGGCGTGCGCCCAGAGAGAGAGAGAGAAAGTGAGAGAGAAAGAGAGATGATGTTATGCAAGTCATTATGTAATTTGCTACCAATGGTGCGACCCGGGTGGGTGGCAACGTTCACGCCACACGGCGAGAGAGGGCACATGGGTTCAACTTCCGAGACGGGCGACTTTCCGCATGGGTGGGTACACCCCCCACCCACCCACCACGTGTCCTGCAAGAGTGTAGGCGAGTGAGTGAGTTTCAATTTAAAGCTTTCGTGACTGCAGGGATTTATCTTCTTGGTTCTTTCGGTAAAGTCACGTAGAAGGGAAGTAATAAAATAAAAACATAATAAAATTTCGATTTAAAGCTTTCGTGACTGCAGGGATTCATCTTCTTGGTTCTTTCGGTAAAGTCACGTAGAAGGGAAGTAATAAAATAATAAAACATAATAAAATTTCGATTTAAAGCTTTCGTGACTGCAGGGATTCATCTTCTTGGTTCTTTCGGTAAAGTCACGTAGAAGGGAAGTAATAAAATAATAAAACATAATAAAATTTCGATTTAAAGCTTTCGTGTCTGCAGGGATTCATCTTCTTGGTTCTTTCGGTAAAGTCACGTAGAAGGGAAGTAATTAAATAATAAAATAAAACACAATAAAACAATTCTCACGACGTTTCGGCCACAACGCAAGCAGCCGTCCTCAGGTTTTTACCTGAGGACGGCTGCTTTCACCTGAGGACGGCTGCTTGCGTTGTGGCCGAAACGTCGTGAGAATTGTTTTATTGTGTTTTATTTTTATTATTTTATTACTTCCCTTCTACGTGACTTTACCGAAAGAACCAAGAATGCGAGTGAGTGAGTGTTGAGTGAGTCCTGAATCTTAATAGGCGCTGCTACGCGCTAACTGCACTTGCCCCAACAATGCCGCTGGTTCTTCAGTTCTTCGGGGGTGCATCTTTGTCTTTGTGCGTGCGCGTGTTGTGGGGAGCGGTGGCGCAGTGGTTAGCGCGCTGCACTACGCAACCAGCGACCCGAAGTTCGATTCCAGCCCACGGTCACCAACGCCAGTGGCGAATATCTGACGCGGTCATGGGTCTCCCTAGGTCGACTCAGCCTCAAATGAGTACCTGTGCGGTGTGTACAAAACAACGCCACTGGGGAGACAAAGGCGGTCGGGCGTGGTGCTGACCACCCACGCCCTCGTGTGCTGTGCCGGCCTTTATAGGCACTTGCCCCACAGTTTGTTAAGGCTATACGGGAGATATTTGTCTTTGTTTACTCGAGAAGCCATGAAATAGAAAAAAGCCGACACGGGTTTTGATTTGGAGCGGGGTAAAACTAAAACAACAAAAAATACGACTTGGAAACAGCTCCCAACATTTTTCACTCGGCATTTCTTGAAAAATGTGGACTCGATATATTAAAAAAGGTCAAATTCCACTGTTCCTCGGTACATCATCATAACCGCTGTTATCAGTCAGACATCATTACACTGGTCAACAAAAAAAAATCTGGCCTTTTGCAGCTGTTCTAGACTAATTTCAGGGTGCTGATTCCAAATCTGATCTCAGATTTGCTCTATCACATCTCATTTTTATGCTATCGGCATACTCCATTTTCATTGATTTTACCCGAAATTTAATCTATCAATCATGATTGCAAGTTGTTGCGAGTCAGTGACTGCTTTAGTGTTAAAATATGGTGCTGTATTTTTAGGATGGTGTGTTTATAATATCATTTTATGTAGATATACACATTTATTTAATATTTTTCTTCTGCAGTTTTTATTGAAAATGCAATATTTGATATCTCAAAAACCTGATGTGATAGACAAAAACTGATGCAAGATTTGGAATCAGCCTTGTCAAAATACAATTTTATTTCTCTTTAACTTTGTTTTCCTTTAAATTTCGATTTAAAGCTTTCGTGACTGCAGGGATTCATCTTCTTGGTTCTTTCGGTAAAGTCACGTAGAAGGGAAGTAATAAAATAATAAAAATAAAACATAATAAAATTTCGATTTAAAGCTTTCGTGACTGCAGGGATTCATCTTCTTGGTTCTTTCGGTAAAGTCACGTAGAAGGGAAGTAATAAAAATGTGTTTTCCTTTTGAAAATATTACCGGTGGGGGGGGGGGCTGACGGTGCCTTGTAGCCCAGGGGCCTAGGAAATCTTAATCCGGCCCTGATCATCCATCATCATCATCATTATCCATCACGATCACCATCGTCATCATTATTCATCGCCATCATCATTATCTAAATTTGAATAATAAAAAATAAAATAAAAAACGTTATTTTTTATTTATTCTTTTAATAAAAATTTTCTTGTTATTTTTACTTTTTTCACCTACGTGACTTTACCGACAGAACCACAGAGCAAGGCTGTGAAGGCTACGTGGGGCGCATAGGGGAGGATCTTTGTCTTTGTCTGAGTGTGGTGGCACAGAGCCCACGTAGACCCTGAGATTTGCGAACGCAGGCGGGTGGCTCCGGTCGACACGTGCTAAACTGTTTCCACATGTCACCATTGATTCCATTCACAGGCCCTTCCATCGCTGCCCACTTCGCCTTGTCGATCACAACACACGGGGGGGGGGGGAGACATGGTCCTGAGGTGTCGCTCTACGCGTCGTCTGTGGCTCAATAAATACGCGTGTGTACGTGTGTGTGTGTTGTGTGTGTACGTGTGTGTACGTGTGTGTGTTCGTGTGTGTGTGTGTGTTGTGAGTGTGTACGTGTGTTTGTACGTGTCTGTGTACGTGTGTGTGTGTTGTGTGTGTGTACGTGTGTCTACACGTGTGTGTGTGCGTGTGTATGTGTGTGTGTGCGTGTGTACGTGTGTGTGTGCGTGTGTTGTGTGTGTGTGCGTGTGTACGTGTGTTGTGTGTGTGTGCGTGTGTGTGTGCGTGTGTTGTGTGTGTGTGTGCGTGTGTACGTGTGTTGTGTGTACGCGTGTGTGTGTGCGTGTGTGTGTCTGTGTACGTGTGTGTGTTGTGTGTGTGTTGTGTGTGTGTGTACGTGTGTTTGTACGTGTGTGTGTGTACGCGTGTGCGTGTGTACGTGTGTGTGCGTGTGCACGTGTGTGTACGTGTGTCTACACGTGTGTTTGTACGTGTGTCTACACGTGTGTTTGTACGTGTGCGTATACGCGTGTGTGTGTACGTGTGTTGTGTGTGTGTGTACGCGTGTGTGCGTGTGTGTGCGTGTGTCTACACGTGTGTGTGTGTGTACAAAGGCGGCCGGGCGTGGTGCTGGCCACCCACCACCTCGTGTGCCACAGTGCCGGCCTTCACAGCTGCTGCTCGCTGACAGCACTTGCCCCAACAGCCTGTTACAGGCTACACGGTGGGGGGGGGACCTTTGTCTTTGTGTGCCAATTTTCCAATTGTCCATCGATACTTGGAACGTTCGTTCGCAGTGTGTTTCAAGATGTAAATGCAGCCGTGGCGTGGTTTGTAATTCATGCGATTGGAGTCGTGACAAAACGTTGCTCGCCATTCGAACACGGATTTCTCGTTGTTCCAAACTTCCAGCCCGCACCGAATGCTGAGCCGGTGATCGCCAAAAGCCACCGAGGTTCGAATCCAGGCCTCCGGGCACCCGTGATGAACCTGCAGGGCTCATCTGTGCGCAAGCCGAGACCGGTGCCAAAGTAACAAAGAAAAGTAGCCGATTTATCTTCTTGGTTCTTTCGGTAAAGTCACGTAGAAGGGAAGTAATAAAATAATAAAAATAAAACATAATAAACATAATAAAATAATTCTCACGACGTTTCGGCTACAACGCAAGCAGCCGTCTTCTTCTGAAGAGAGACTTATTTTATTATGTTTAATTTTTATTATTTTATTACTTCCCTTCTACGTGACTTTACCGAAAGAACCAAGAAGATGGATCCCTGCAGTCACGAAAGCTTTAAATCGAAATTTAGCCGATTTTTATTTGATCTTAAGGGGCCGTCCATAAATGACGTCCAGCGATTTTGGACGATTTTTGACCTCCCCCCACCCCCTTCGTCACACGGCGTCACAAAAAGTCAACCCCCCCCCTCAAATATGACGTCACAAAGCTCTGCCCCCCCCAAAATAAAACGTGCTTCAAATCGCTTTAAACTATTGTCATTGTAGCGCGTATTTAATGTGGCGCTGCACTCTGATGTTGTAGGAGAAAAATTTATTAAAAAGTCTATTTGATTCAGTAGAACGTGTCGTCTATATTTATTTAAAGTTGCGCATTTTGATGTGACGTCACATTTCTCAAACACCCCCCCCCTCGTCACACATCGTCACAAATGTCTGACCCTCCCCCTAGGTTCGTGACGTCATTTATGGACGGCCCCTTACCAGGTAAGGCCCATACAGCGAGAGCTATTTTTAAATCCTTTATATTAAGTTCGCTTGCTTGCTTAGGACCGTGCAAATCTTTCGTCGTTTTTTAACCCACTTCCCGTGATCCAATCGAGCTGACATTTTGCACACAGACTCGTTGTGCGTGACAATGCATTTTCCAAAATTTTACACTGTTTAGGGAAAATAATAATATTTAATTACCAATTGTTTAATGCTGCCAGACAATCATCTGGCCCATAGGTGTCAGCCATCTCAAGCCAGAGGATGAGAGGACTCTAGCCGCCCTGATGCCACGCATATAAAGGATTTAGTGAAAAACTTTGTTTTTACGGCTTAATTTTTNCAGAAGCGACCTGGTCAGAAATGACAGCTCAATTAATTTATAGCAGCCAAATACCCGCGAGACGTTGACTCTAAACTGTGGAGGGAAAAACGGAGGACCCGAGAAAAATCCACGCGACCACGGGAGGGACACGCAAACTCCAAATATATGTAGGGTGTTAAAGAGAGGGCCCGTTATGCATGGCAGCCTATGGAAAACAAACACAGTGGGCGGGGCTACGTAAGTGCACGAGGAGGTGTCCTCTACGACGTCCGAGCCAGACACCCTGGGGGGGGCTGGTTCGAACGTTATGATCCCCGGGGCCCCACCCCTCAGGGAGGGGTTGGGTATAAAAGGGGATGTTCAAAGGGCTCGAGTCAGTTGTTTAAGCTAAGGGAAGAAGACTGAAGACGTCTTAGATAGAGCCCTGGACTCCCCTAGTTCGATGTCCTTTTCAGGGCCGGACAGGACTGAGCCAGCGGCGTGGTCCCGAAAGCCAGAGCCGGTGCTCTTGTAAGAGCTGGTCTGGAACTCCGGGTACCGGGCCCGACTTACCAGTGTCGGGCCAGTTAGCCTCCCCTAGCCCATTAGTGGAGGATTCGGGGCTAGGACAGAGTTAGCTAGGGGTGTATCCCGAGTTATACGGGTGAGGGGGCCGATACCCCTCGAGAGTGTATATGCCCACTGTCATACTGTGAAATAAATATACGTGTGCCTCAACCTCGGCGTCAAGCGTCTTCACCGGTACTTCATATACAGCAGCAGGCGTCAGGGTCGGGATCGAACCCACGATTTCCTGTACACCAGGCGAGGTAGTTAACATCTCCGAGCCACCGTGATGATGATGGAGAGAGAGACGCAAACTCCAAATATACAGCAGCAGGCGTCAGGGTCGGGATAAAACCCACGACCTCCTGTACACCAGGCGAGGTAGTTAACATCTTCTAGCCACCGTGATGATGAGAGAAAGGGAAACGCAAACTCTAAATATACAACAGCAGGCGTCAGGGTCGGGATCGAACCCACGACCTCCTGTACACCAGGCGAGGTAGTTAACATCTCCTAGCCACTGTGATGAGGATGAGAGAGAGAGAGAGACACGCAAACTTAAATATACAACAGCAGGCGTCAGGGTCGGAATCAAACCTACGACCTCCTGCACACCAGGCGAGGGAGTTAACATCTCCTAGCCACCGTGACGACAAATATCCCCCGTATAGGCTTAGCAGACTGTTGGGGCAAGTGCTGACAGCGAGTGGCACCTATGAAGGCCGGCACGGCACACGAGGGGGTAGGTGGCCAGCACCACGCCAATGTTAACACACGGGACCAGGAACTCATTTGTGGCTGAGTCGACCTAGGGGAGGCCCATAACTGGTTCAGATAACCGTCGCCGATGTTGGGCCCTGAGGAGGAATCGAACTTGGGTCGCCGGGTTCGTAGCGCAGCGCGCAAACCTCACTCCCGCCAGCTACCCACAACACAATTCCCTAGCCAACCCGGCCCACCACATCCAGTATCCTTCTCGCTACCGGGGGAGCTGTATGGCGGCTGACTAAGTTACGACCTCTACCCCGCTCTAGCCAGCGACCCACATCACAATTCCCTAGTCAACCCGGTCCACCACATCCAGTATCTCTCTCGCTACCGGGGGAGCTGTATGGCGGCTGACTTAGTTACGACCTCGACCCCGCTCTAGCCAGCGACCCACAGCACAATTCCCTAGCCAACCCGGCACACTACATCCAGTATACACCTCGCTGCCACGTGCTCACTCACTGCATTCGTGCACATGCTGCTGCTGCTACTAACTACTGCTGCTGTAGCTGCTGCTTGCTGCTACTAGCTACTGCTGCTGTAGCTGCTGCTACTGTTGCTGCTGTTGCTTGCTGATGCTACCTACTGCTGCTGTAGTTGCTGCTGCTTGCTGCTGTTGCTTGCTGATACTACCTACTGCTGCTGTAGCTGCTGCTACTGTTGCTGCTGTTGCTTGCTGATACTACCTACTGCTGCTGCTTGCTGCTGTTGCTTGCTGATACTACCTACTGCTGCCGTTGTTGCTGCTGCTGTTGCTTGCTTGCTGCTACTACCTACTGCTGCTACATTACTGCTGCCACTGCTGCTACATTACTGCTGCCACTGCTGCTACTTGCTGCTGCTACTGCTGTTTGTTACTACTGCTGCGTGCTTACTGCTGCTTCTTACTGCTGCTTGCTGATTGCTGTTGCTTGCTTGCTGCTACTACCTACTGCTGCTGTAGTTGCTGCTTGCTGCTGTAGTTGCTGCTACTACCTACTGCTGCTGTAGTTGCTGCTGCTGTTGCTTGCTGATACTACCTACTGCTGCTACATTACTGCTGCCACTGCTGCTACTTGCTGCTGCTGCTGCTACTGCTGTTTGTTACGACTGCTGTTTGCTTCTTACTGCTGCTTGCTGCTGCTACTGCCGCTCTTTGCTACTGCTGCTGCTGCTACTACTGTTCCTGCTGCTACACGATTTCTACTGCTTGCTGCTACTTCTGCTGCTTTGCTTACTGATGCATGCTTCCTTCTTAATGCTGCTACTGCTTGCTGCCTCTACTGTTGCTGATTGCTGCTGCTGCTGCTACTGCTGCTTGCTTGCAGCTTCTACTACTGCTGCTACTACTGCTGCAGCTTGTTGCTGTTGCTTGCTGCTACTACTGCTGCTGCTTGCTGCTACTGCCTTATTACTGCTGCTGCTTGCTGATACGACTGCTGCTGCTGCTTTCTTACTGCTACACTACTGCTGCAGCTTGCTGCTGCTGTTGCTGCTTGCTGCTGCTGCTACTGCTGCTTTCTTTGCAGCTTCTACTACTGCTGCTACTACTGCTGTTGCTTACTGCTACTACTACTGTTGCTGCTGCTACACTACTGCTACTACTACTGCTGCAGCTTCCTGCTGTTGCTTGCTTGCTGCTACTGCTGTTGCTACTGCTGCTTGCTTGCAGCTTCTACTATTGCTACTACTGCTGCAGCTTGCTGCTGTTGCTTGCTTGCTGCTGCTGCTGCCTTCTTACTGCTGCTACTTGCTGCTGCTTGCTGATACGACTGCTGCTGCTGCTGCTTTCTCACTGCTGCTCAGCACGGTCGTACGCTGAGTGACCGGCTTGTTTTTGTTTATTGTTTGGTATTTGGCAGAAACAGAACTCGGGGAGAGTTGTGTTGTGTTGTCGACTTTGTCTGTCTGTCTGTCTGCACCCAGACAAGTTCTGCTGACGACGCTGGGATTCACTCCACAGTCACCACCGCTGAGGTCGTTTGGAATTTTTTTTGGGGGGGATTTGCGTTGCTTGTTACGTCTCACAAGGCTCTTCCAGATCTCCCACGTCGCTCGAAGCCCGACGTTTCGCAACACACCTCACCCCGGGAGCTTCTATCTTCAGGAGCTGAAGAAGCCCACGCGAAATGCGGGTCTCGTCGTCAAAGACAACGACAAAGATTACCCGTATAGCCTTAACAGACTGTTGGGCCAAGTGCTGTTAGCGAGTAGCACCTACGAAGGTCGGTATGTCACGTGAGGCGATGGGTTTCCAGCACCACGCCCGGCCGCCTTTGTCTCCCCAGTGGCGATGTTTACACACCGCACCAGGTACTCATTTGAGGCTGAGTCGACCTAGGGGAGGCCCGGGATTGGTTGAGATAATCGTCACTGGGTGTTGGCCGTGAGCGGGAATCGAACCCGGGTTCTCTGCTGGGATCCGTATCGCAGCATAGCGCTAACCGGTGCGCCACCGCTCCCCGCCCCACCCACCCAATCATCACCACCACCACGACCATATGGATTTAAATCTTCCCCTTGTTACACAGTTGGCACATCTTCAATAACTTCTCCAGTAAATTTTTGTTGTTGTTATATTAATAATAATTTCAACTTGTAACGCGCAAAACTTCGCTCGTTCTCGTCGAGACACAGAGAGAGAGAGAAAGGGGTGGGGCTGTGGTGGGGGATGATTCAGAGGAACCACAGCCACGCAAAGTTGGGGCGGGGTGGGGGGGTGCCAAATCCTTTCCCGAGCTCTGCGGTTCTCTGCGTGCGAAGATGGTGTCGTCGGCCGCCAACCAGTGAGCTGCTCACGTTGGCGCGGGAGGAAAAACCGCGTTAGACGAAGCACCCGGAGGAAAAACCCGCAAAAGGCGCGCGTGCGAGGGAGAAACACTCGATCCCAGCGTTCGTCAGAGGGGGTGAAGGGGTGAAAGAGAAGCGGGGGACACTTTGAGCGATAAGACATCACATCAGTGTGTCTGTGTGATGTGTGTGTGTGCCGCCACAAGATATGAAACACCGCTGAGGGTTAGCAAAGCTGTCCACCAATCACCGTTTTACCCCGTATTCTTGTGCTGGGAAATTGAGTTGTTTTTTTGGTCCAATAAGGCGTTACAGCCGTTTCAATACGGGCAACACAAATATAAAATTGCGTTGTCTATTTGTTTGTGTTTCAAACGAGTCAACAGACGAGTCAACAGACTTGTCAACAGACGAGTCAACAGACGAGTCAACAGGGAAGTCGTCTCGAAGTGAGGGGATTTGGGGATGTTGCCCAAAGAGAAAATGGATCCCCGCCGGCTGAAGGATGTCAACTGTGAGCTCCCCCCCCACCCCCCCCCGGGCTCCCCCCACCCCCCCCTGGGCTCCCCCCCCCCCTGGGCTCCCCCCACCCCCCCGGGCTCCCCTCCACCCCCCCCTGGGCTCCCCCCACTCCCCCCCGGGCTCCCCCCACCCCTGGGCTCCCCCCCCCCGGGCTCCCCCCCCCTGGGCTCCCCCCCCCTGGGCTCCCCCCCCCTGGGCTCCCCCCACCCCCCCCCGGGCTCCCCCCACCCCCCCCCTGGGCTCCCCCCCCCTGGGCTCCCCCCACCCCCCCCGGGCTCCCCTCCACCCCCCCCTGGGCTCCCCCCCACTCCCCCCCCGGGCTCCCCCCCACCCCCTGGGCTCCCCCCCCCCGGGCTCCCCCTCCCCTGGGCTCCCCCCCCCCTGGGCTCCCCCCCCCCTGGGCTCCCCCCACCCCCCCCCGGGCTCCCTCCACCCCCCCCTGGGCTCCCCCACTCCCCCCCTGGGCTCCCCCCCCCACCTGGGCTCCCCCCCCCCCCTGGGCTCCCCCCCCCCCTGGGCTCCCCCCCCCCTGGGCTCCCCCCCCTGGGCTCCCCCCCCCCTGGGCTCCCCCCACCCCCTGGGCTCCCCCCCCCCTGGGCTCCCCCCCCCCTGGGCTCCCCCCCCTGGCTCCCCCCCCCCCCCTGGGCTCCCCCCCCCTGGGCTCCCCCCCCCCTGGGCTCCCCCACCCCCTGGGCTCCCCCCCCCCCTGGGCTCCCCCCCTGGGCTCCCCCCCCCCTGGGCTCCCCCCCCCCCCTGGGCTCCCCCCCCCGGGCTCCCCCCCCCCCCTGGGCTCCCCCCCCCCTGGGCTCCCCCCCCCCCTGGGCTCCCCCCCCCCCCTGGGCTCCCCCCCCCCTGGGCTCCCCCCCCCTGGGCTCCCCCCCACCCCCCCCGGGCTCCCCTCCACCCCCCCCTGGGCTCCCCCCACTCCCCCCCTGGGCTCCCCCCCCCACCTGGGCTCCCCCCCCCCCCTGGGCTCCCCCCCCCCCCCTGGGCTCCCCCCCCCCCTGGGCTCCCCCCCCCCTGGGCTCCCCCCCCCTGGGCTCCCCCCCACCCCTGGGTCCCCCCCCCCTGGGCTCCCCCCCCCCCTGGGCTCCCCCCCCCCTGGGCTCCCCCCCCCCCCTGGGCTCCCCCCCCCCTGGGCTCCCCCCCCCTGGGCCCCCCCCCCCCTGGGCTCCCCCCCCCCTGGGCTCCCCCCCCTGGGCTCCCCCCCCCTGGGCCCCCCCCCCCCTGGGCTCCCCCCCCCGGGCTCCCCCCCCCCCCCTGCTCCCCCCCCCTGGGCTCCCCCCCCCCTGGGCCCCCCCCCCCCCCGGGCTCCCCCCCCCCGGGCTCCCCCCCCCTGGGCTCCCCCCCCCCTGGGCTCCCCCCCCCCCCCTGGGCTCCCCCCCCCCTGGGCTCCCCCCCCCCGGGCTCCCCCCCCCCCTGGGCTCCCCCCCCCTGGGCTCCCCCCCCCCTGGGCTCCCCCCCCCCCTGGGCTCCCCCCCCCTGGGCTCCCCCCCCCCCGGGCTCCCCCCCACTCCCCCCCACCCCCCCACCCCCCTGGACGGGGGATGTCGACTGTGCCCCCCCCCGCAGGCTGCGTCACACAACTCCCGCACGTGGCTGGAGAGCGCAGCAATTGTGGGGGGTAGAGGGGTTGGAGGGGCGGGGGTGAAGGGGGGGTGAAGGGGGGGTGAAGGGGGGGTGAAGAGGGGGGTGAAGGGGGGGGTGAAGGGGGGTGAAGGGGGGGTGGAGGGGGGGCCCCCACGGAGGAGGGGGCGGCTATGAGATCCCCGCATTGTTCACGCTGCCAACGGGGGGGGGGGGGGGCTGCTTGGTCAGCGAGTTCCTGTGAGAAGCATTGAGCACGCTCCAGCAAGGGTCTCGGCAGTCCACGTGTGTCTGTGTGGTGTGTGTGTGTCTGTGTGATGTGTCTGTGAGTGTGTCTGTGTGTGTGGTGAGTGTGTCTGTGAGTGTGGTGTGTGTGGTGTGTGTGTGTGTGGTGTGTGTGGTGTGTGGTCTGTGTGTGTGGTGTCTGTGTGTGTGAGTGTCTGTGAGTGTGTCTGTGTGGTGTGTGTGTGTGTCTGTGTGTGGTGTGTGTGTGTGTGTGTGGTGTGTGTGTAGTGTGTGTGTGTGTGGTGTGTGAGTGTGTGGTGTGTGTGGTGTGTGTGTCTGTGTCTGTGAGTGGTGTGTGTGGTGTGTGTGTAGTGTGTGTGGTGTGTGTGGTGTGTGTGTGTAGTGTGTGTGGTGTGTGGTGTGTGGTGTGTGTGTGGTGTTGTGTGTGTAGTGTGTGTGGTGTGTGTGTGTGTAGTGTGGTGTGTGTGTCTGTGTGTGTGGTGTGTGAGTGTGTCTGTGTGTATGTCTGTGAGTGTGTCTGTGAGTGTGTCTGTGAGTGTGTCTGTGTGGTGTGTCTGTGTGTGTGTGTGTCTATGAGTGTGGTGTATGTGGTGTGTGTGTAGTGTGTGTGTGTGTGTCTATGAGTGTGGTGTATGTGGTGTGTGTAGTGTGTCTGTGAGTTTGTCTGTGAGTGTGTCTGTGTGGTGTGTCTGTGAGTGTGGTGTGTGTGTGTCTGTGAGTGTGTCTGTGTGTGGTGTGTGTGGTGTGTGTGTGGCTGGTGTCTGTGTGTGTGGTGTGTGTGTGAGTGTGTCTGTGAGTGGGTGTGTGTGTTGGTGTGTGTGTGTGGTGTGTGGTGGTGTGGTGTGTGTGTGAGTGTGTTGTGGTGTGGTGTGTGTGTGGTGTGTGTGTGTGTGGGTGTGAGTGTGTCTGTGAGTTGTCTGTGGTGTGTCTGTGTGTGTGTCTGTGTGGGTTATGAGTGTGTGTGTGTGTCTGTGATGTGTCTGTGAGTGTGTGTGTGTGTGTCTTTGTGTGTGTGGTGTGTGTGTGTGGTGGTGTGTGTGTCTGTGTGTGTGGTGTGTGTGGTGTGTCTGTGAGTGTGTAGTGTGTGTGTCTGTGTGTGTGTGTGAGTGTGTGTGTCTGTGTGTGAGTGTGTGTGTGTGTGTGTGTGTGTGTGTGTGTGTGTCTGTGTGTGTGTGTCTGTGTGTGTGTGGTGTCTGTGAGTGTGTGTGTGCTGTGTGTGTGTCTGTGTGGTGTGTGTGGTGTGTGTGTCTGTGAGTGTGGTGTGGGGTGTGTCTGTGTGGTGTGTGTGGTGTGTGTGTCTGTGTGTGTGAGTGTCTATGTGTGTGGTGTGTGTGTGTGTGGTGTGTGGTCTGTGGTGTGTGTCTGTGGTGTGTCTATGTGTGTGTGTCTGTGTGTGTGAGTGTCTATGTGTGTGTGTGTGGTGTGTGGTTGTGGTGTGTGGTGTGTGTCTGTGGTGTGTCTGTGTGTGTGTTGTGAGTCTGTGTGTCTGTGAGTGTGTTTGTGGTGTGTCTGTGTGGTGTTGTGGTGTGTGTGTCTGTGTGTGTGAGTGTCTTGTGTGTGGTGTGTGTGTGTGTGGTGTGTGGTGTGTGGTGTGTGTCTGTGGTGTGTCTATGTGTGTGTGTCTGTGGTGTGAGTGTCTATGTGTGTGGTGTGTGTGTGTGGTGTGTGGTGTGTGGTGTGTGTCTGTGGTGTGTCTGTGTGTGTGTCTGTGAGTGTGTGTGTCTGTGAGTGTGTCTGTGAGTGTGTGTGGTGTCTGTGAGTGTGTCTGTGAGTGTGTCTGTGAGTGTGTGGTGTGTGTGTGGTGTGTCTGTGTGTGTGGCGGTGTGGTGTGTCTGTGAGTGTGTCTGTGAGTGTGGTGTGTGTGTCTGTGAGTGTGTCTGTGAGTGTGTCTGTGAGTGTGGTGTGTGTGTGGTGTGTGTGGTGTGTGTGTCTGTGTGTGTGGCTGTGTGGTGTGTCTGTGAGTGTGTCTGTGAGTGTGGTGTGTGTGTCTGTGAGTGTGTCTGTGTGTGTGTGTGAGTGTGTCTGTGTGTGTGTGTGTCTGTGTGTGTGGTGTGTGTGTGGTGTGTGTGGTATGTGTGTGTGTTGTGTGTGTGTGGTGTGTGTGTGTGTGGTGTGTGTGTCTATGTGTGTGTGTGGTGTGTATCTGTGAGTGTGTCTGTGTGGTGTGAGTGGTGTGTGTGGTGTGTGTGTGAGTCTGTGTGTGTGTCTGTGTGTGTCTGTGTGTGTCTGTGAGTGTGTCTGTGAGTGTGGTGTGTGTGGTGTGTGTGTCTATGTGTGTGTGTGAGTGTGTCTGTGTGTGTGTGTGTGTGGTGTGTGTGTGGTGTGTGTGTGGTGTGTCTGTGAGGTGGTGTGTGTGTGGTGTGTCTGTGAGTGTGTCTGTGTGGTGTGTGTGGTGTGTGTGGGGTGTGTGTGGTGTGTCTGTGAGTGTGTCTGTGAGTGTGTCTGTGAGTGTGTTGTGTGTGGTGTGTGTGTGGTGTGTGTGGTGTGTGTGTGTGGTGTGTGTGGTGTGTGTGTGGTGTGTGTGTGGTGTGTGTGTGGTGTACTTGATACAGCTGTCGGGCTGTGACGGTTCCACCTGAAGACGGAAGCTTGTGTTGCCTCCGAAACGTCGTGATTTTTATTTTATTTTACTTTCATTAATTTAATGTTTTACCTACGTGACTTTACCGACAAAACCTAAGAATATGTGGTGTGTGTGTTTATGAGTGTGGCTGTGTGTGTGTGTCTATGAGTTATGGGGAGCGGCAGTGTAGCGGTTAGTGCTACGCTGCGCTATGAATTTGGCCACCCGGGTTCGATTCCCGCTCGCGGCCAACACCCAGTGACGATTATCTGAACCAATCCCGGGCCTCCGCTAGGTCGACTCAGCCTCAAATGAGTACCGAGTGGTGGTGTGCAGACATCGACCCTAGGGAGACAAAGGCGGCCGGGCGTGGTGCTGGCCACCCACCCCCCTCGTGTGTCGTGCCGGCCTTAATAGGTGCTCGCGAACAGCACTTGCCCCAACAGTCTGTGAAGGCTACACGGGAGGGATCTTTGGCTTTGTATATCAACCTTGCCACGTGTCTTCCATCTCAGCATTTTGTTTGCGACATCCGGAGTCATGTAAATAAAACAACCAGACACACGCAGCCAAGTAAGAAACGGAGAATTTACTCAATGGAAGAAAAAAANCCCCCGTTAATATTATATTCGTGTGATACGGGACATCTGGGAATTTCTTTCATTGAATTCTGACCACGGTGGAGAAACGCGTCCATTAATACCCACAGAGTTGTTCGTCGCCATGTGTTGTGTTGGGAAGACAAAGGCGGCCGGGCGTGTGGTGCTGGCCACCTACTCACCCCCCTCGTGTGTCGTGCCGGCCTTAATAGGCGCTCGCTAACACCCACTTTGCCCAACAGTCCGTGAAGGCTACACGGGGCATCTTTGTCTTTGTGTATCCGCGTGTGTCCGTGCGTGCGTGAAGAGCGGTGGGGCAGCGGTTAGCGCGCTGCGACCCGGGTTCGATTCCCGCTCACAGCCACCAACACCGGTGACGATTATCTGAATCGTCCCCGGGCCTCCCTAGGTCGACTCAGCCTCAAACGAGTGCTGGTGCAGTGGTGTAGTAAACGTCGCCACTGGGGGAGACAAAGGCGGCCGGGCGTGGTGCTGGCCACCCACCCCTCAATGTACCGTGCCGGCCTTCATAAGTGCTCGCAAAAAGCACTTGCCCCAACATTGTGTTTAGCCTACACGGGGGATCTTTGTCTTTGTGCGCGCGCGTGTATGTGTGTGTGTATATATGGCCGTGCGTGTGTGTGTGTATCTGTTAAATGTGTTTGCCAGTAAATTCCTGCAGTATTAAATCACCCTCTCGAAACCGCCGTTTTCTGTTCGGGGAATATCATGCATGTTGCTATGACTTAACAATGACAAAGATCCCCCGTATAGCCTCAGCAGAGCGTTGGGGCAAGTGCTGTGAGCGAGCACCCCCCCCCCCCCCCGTCAAGCCCGACGCGGAAACACCTGTTGGGTGGGTGGCCGAAACCCCCACGCCCGGCCCCCTTTGTCTCCCCCCGGTACCGATGTTTTTTCACGTCGGTTCGGATGAATCGTCACCCCGGGGTGGCGGCGTTGGTGGCCGTCGAGCGGGAATCGAACTCGGGGGGGGGGGGGGGGTTCCGACACTGCGCGCCCACCGCTCACGTCCCATCAGTTATGTGGAACACACTCACACGTACGTTTTGAACTTGAAACTTTCGTGGTTGCAGAATTGATATGCCATATGGTTATTTGGGTAAAGTCACGTAGATAAAAAAAATGTAATACAAATTTTAAAAAAGATATCAAATAAAGATATTTTTTATTATTTTTCATATTTCTTATTTTTATTATTTTTTAATCTACGTCACTTTACCCAAATAACCATAGAATACACTCACACATCTGTACTCGCACGCACAAACAAAATCCCACAACCCCACCACCCCACCCCCCGTGTAAGCCTTCACGACCCTCGGCACGGCGCACGAGGGGGTGGGTGGCCAGCATCACGCCCGGTCGCCTTTGTCTCCCTCTCGCGCGCACACACACACAGACACACACAGACACACACAGACACACACCACAACAACACACGCGCTGGGCAATGGCAACGTGGCGTGAACTGACGGTGTAGAGCCCTTCCTCGATCCACTGCTGGACTAGATGAACCTCCACCCAGAAATACGACGAGACGATATGGGCTTTATCTTCTTGGTTCTTTCGGTAAAGTCACGTAGAAGGGAAGTAATATAATAATAAAAATAAAACAATAAAATATTATAAAATATTACTTCCCTTCTACGTGATTTTACCGAAAGAACCAAGAAGATGAATCCCTGCAGTCACGAAAGCTTTAAATTGATATGGGATTTAATTCTAGATTTGAAGCTTTCGTGACTGCAAGGATTCATATTCTTAGTTTTTTCGGTAAAGTCACGTAGGTAAAAAATTTGAAATTTAAATTAATGAAAATAAAATAATAAAAATCACGACGTTTCGGAGCAACACAAGTCTCCGTCATCAGGTGGGACCGCCACAGCCAGATTTGCTGCATCAAGTGAGGCAGGGATTCCAAGATGCAAGCTCTTAAATACAAGTTAAGGGGGAGGGGGGAGCTTATCAGAATGTGGTAGCCAATGAATGGAACGTATTGGGAGGGGGGGCGGAGCTAAAAGAGGTGTACGTAGACGTCAACGTGGACGTGTTTGTGTGCAAGCAAGTGTTTGATATGGGCTTTGCTTCGTAGATATAAAAAAAATGTTAACTTTTATTTCCATAAAGTGATTTGTTTACTTTTCTTATACATTTCACTCCCATCGTACGTTCATTATTGTTTGTTGCTGTAACGTTTTGACCCCGTGCCCCTACCGAACACCGATGAAAACGAGCATTATAGCTCATCGGATTTCTCCGGTATGAATCCATACTGTGATTCTGATACACAGGCTTTCCTCGTATCCACTGCTGGATGGATAAACCCCCATTCACCCCTTATCTGCTAACGCTCTCTCACAACCGCACAACCGGAACAGAAGGTTCAAACAAAGCGAGACGTTAATTTAATTCGAAATCTTTTTTAATTTATTTCAGCAGGTAAGGCTCAACTTTAGCTGCGTAACTCTTTGTCGGGAGCGATCTGGCTATCATCGCGTGGATATTTATAGCAGCCGAATACTCTAAACGCGTGATCTTGATTCTAAATGTGGAGGGGAAAAAATCTAGAGTGCCCGCAGATAAAATCCACGCGACCACAGGGAGGGAGAGAGAGAGACACGCGAACTCCAAATATACAGCAGCAGGCGTCGTCAGGGTCGGGATCGAACCCACGACCTTCCGTATATCACGCGAGGTAGTTAACATCTCCTAGCCACCGTAAGATGATGAGAGAGAGACACACGCAAACTACAAATATAAGCAGCAGCAGGCATCGTGGTCGTGATCGAACCCACGACCTCTTGTATACCAGGAGGTAGTTAACATCTCCTAGCCACCGTAATGATGATGAGAGAGAGACACACGCAAACTACAAATATACAGCAGCAGGCGTCAGTGTCGGATCGAACCCACGACCTCCTGTACACCAGGCGAGGTAGTTAACATCTCCTAGCCACCGTAATGATGATGAGAGAGAGAGACACACGCAAACTCCAAATACACAGCAGCAGGCGTCAGGATCGGATCGAACCCAGGATCTCCCGCATACCAGGCGAGGTAGTCAACATCTCCTAGCCACCGTAATGATCATGAGAGAGAGAGACACGCAAACTACAAATATACAGCAGCAGGCGTTAGGGTCGGGATAAAATCCACGACCTCCTGCATACCAGGCGAGGTAGTTAACATCTCCGAGCCACCGTAATGATCATGAGAGAGAGAGAGAGACACACGCAAACTCCAAATATACAGCAGGCGTCAGGATCGGGATCGAACCCAGTATCTCCTGCATACCAGGCGAGGTAGTCAACATCTCCTAGCCACCGTGGCTTGAGCCGTAAGACGGAGGCTACGTGTCTGTGCGTGGGATGGGAGGGAGGGGGGTCCGAGGGGGGCCCCGCCCATCCGCCCGGTCTCAAGGTCAAGGTTACAAAGGTCGGGCTTCTGTAAAATCCATCTGAAGGAACGAAAAATTCCGAAGGTGGAGGCGCTCATCAGACTTGGTGCTGCACCACCATCCCCGCTCGTGACTTCCCCGACCCACTCCAATTCCCCTCGCTGAAGATTCTCCCGTGTCACTTTCTTGGTTTTTTTTTCTAGGACCGAGGCCATCATGAGCCTCTCTCTTTCTCTCTCACGGCCAAAGTCGTAAACATTTTCCTCTTAGCACCCACCCACCCACCCCCACGCACGCGCACACACACACACACCAAAGACAAAGATCCACCGCGCCTCAACAGGATGTTGGGGGCAAGTACTGTGAGCGAGTAGCAGCAGCTGTCAGTTAAACACGCAGGCCTTCGCGACCAATGTCATTCATAATAGAGCGTACATTTACGCGATCTTACCGAAAACCCTGTTATTGAGCAGCGCATGAAGGCCGGCACGTGAGTTGCCAGCACCACGCCCGGTCGCCTTTGTCTCCCGAGTGGCGATGTTTACACACCGCGCCAGGTACTCGTTTGAGGCTGAGTCGATCTAGAGGAGGGCCCATGACCGGTTCAATGAATCGTCACCGGGTGTTGGTGGTCGTGAGCGGGAATCGAACTCGAGTGGCCGGGTTCGTAGCGCAGCGTAGCGCTGATCCGCTACACTACCGCTCCCCGCTCCCCGCACACACAGACACACACAACAACAACAAGCGCCATTCTGCAGGGATTCATCTTCTTGGTTCTTTCGGTAAAGTCACGTAGAAGGGAAGTAATAAAATAATAAAAATAAAAAAAAAGTGTTTTCCTTTTGAAAATATTACCGGTGGGGGGGGGGGGCTGACGGTGCCTTGTAGCCCAGGGGCCTAGGAAATCTTAATCCGGCCCTGATCATCCATCATCATCATCCATCACGATCACCATCGTCATCATTATTCATCGCCATCATCATTATCTAAATTTGAATAATAAAAAATAAAATAAAAAACGTTATTTTTTATTTATTCTTTTAATAAAAATTTTCTTGTTATTTTTACTTTTTTCACCTACGTGACTTTACCGACAGAACCACAGAGCAAGGCTGTGAAGGCTACGTGGGGCGCGTAGGGGAGGATCTTTGTCTTTGTCTGAGTGTGGTGGCACAGAGCCCACGTAGACCCTGAGATTTGCGAACGCAGGCGGGCGGCTCCGGTCGACACGTGCTAAACTGTTTCCACATGTCACCATTGATTCCATTCACAGGCTCTTCCATCGCTGCCCACTTCGCCTTGTCGATCACAACACACGGGGGGGGGGGGGAGACAGGGTCCTGAGGTGTCGCTCTACGCGTCGTCTGTGGCTCAATAATACGCGTGTGTACGTGTGTGTGTGTTGTGTGTGTGTGCGTGTGTTGTGTGTGTGTGCGTGTGTGTGTGCGTGTGTACGTGTGTTGTGTGTGTGTGTACGTGTGTGTGTACGTGTGCATGTGTACGTGTGTGTGACGTGTGTTGTGTGTGTGTGCGTGTGTACGTGTGTTGTGTGTGTGTGTTGTGTGTGTACGTGTGTTTGTACGTGTGTGTGCGTGTGTGTGTACGTGTGTGTGTGCGTGTATTGTGTGTGTGTGCGTGTGTACGTGTGTTGTGTGTGTGTACGTGTGTGTGCGTGTGGTGTGTGTGCGTGTGTGTGTGTACGTGTGTTTGTGGTGTACGTGTGTTGTGTCTGTGTACGTGTGTGTGTGTGTGTTGTGTGTGTGTACGTGTGTCTACACGTGTGTGTGTACGTGTGTGTACGTGTGTTGTGTGTGTCTGTGTACGTGTGTGTACGTGTGTCTACACGTGTGTTTGTACGTGTGTGTGTACGTGTGTGTGTGTGTCTACACGTGTGTTTGTACGTGTGTCTACACGTGTGTTTGTACGTGTGCGTGTACGCGTGTGTGTGTACGTGTGTTGTGTGTGTGTGTACGCGTGTGTGCGTGTGTGTACGTGTGTCTACACGTGTGTGTACGTGTGTGTGTACACTGTACGTATGTGTGTGCGTGTGTCTACACGTGTGTGTGTGTGTACAAAGGCGGCCGGGCGTGGTGCTGGCCACCCACCACCTCGTGTGCCACAGTGCCGGCCTTCACAGCTGCTGCTCGCTGACAGCACTTGCCCCAACAGCCTGTTACAGGCTACACGATGGGGGGGGGGACCTTTGTCTTTGTGTGCCAATTTTCCAATTGTCCATCGATACTTGGAACGTTCGTTCGCAGTGTGTTTCAAGATGTAAATGCAGCCGTGGCGTGGTTTGTAATTCATGCGATTGGAGTCGTGACAAAACGTTGCTCGCCATTCGAACACGGATTTCTCGTTGTTCCAAACTTCCAGCCCGCACCGAATGCTGAGGCCGGTGATCGCCAAAAGCCACCGAGGTTCGAATCCAGGCCTCCGGGCACCCGTGATGAACCTGCAGGGCTCATCTGTGCGCAAGCCGAGACCGGTGCCAAAGTAACAAAGAAAAGTAGCCGATTTATCTTCTTGGTTCTTTCGGTAAAGTCACGTAGAAGGGAAGTAATAAAATAATAAAAATAAAACATAATAAACATAATAAAATAATTCTCACGACGTTTCGGCTACAACGCAAGCAGCCGTCTTCTTCTGAAGAGAGACTTATTTTATTATGTTTAATTTTTATTATTTTATTACTTCCCTTCTACGTGACTTTACCGAAAGAACCAAGAAGATGGATCCCTGCAGTCACGAAAGCTTTAAATCGAAATTTAGCCGATTTTTATTTGATCTTAAGGGCCTTCCATAAATGACGTCCAGCGATTTTGGACGATTTTTGACCCCCCCCCCCCCTTCGTCACACGGCGTCACAAAAAGTCAACCCCCCCCCCAAATATGACGTCACAAAGCTCTGCCCCCCCCAAAATAAAACATGCTTCAAATCGCTTTAAACTATTGTCATTGTAGTGCGTATTTAATGCGGCGCTGCACTCTTATTAAAAAGTCTATTTAATTAAGTAGAACGTGTTGTCTATATTTATTTAAAGTTGCGCATTTTGACGTGACGTCACATTTCTCAAACACCCCCACCCCCTCGTCACACATCACAAATGTCTGACCCCCCCCTCTAGTTCGTGACGTCATTTATGGACGGCCCCTTACCAGGTAAGCGACCCCACTAACAAGCGACGCAGCTATTTTTAAATCCTTTATATTAAGTTCGCTTGCTTGCTTGCGTGCTTGCGTGCTTGCGTGCTTGCTTGCTTGCTTACGACCGTGCAAATCTTTCGGTCGTTTTTTAACCCACTTCCCGTGATCCAATCGAGCTGACATTTTGCACACAGACTCGTTGTGCGAGACAATTAATGTTCGTGAAAAAAAATTCCAAAATTTTACACTGTTTAGGGAAAACAAATTAAATATTTAATTACCAATTGCTTAATGGTGGCAGGCAATCATCTGACCCATAGGTGGCAGCCATCTCAAGCAAGAGGACGAGAGGACTCTAGCCGCCCCGCATATAAAGGATTTAGAGTGAAAAACTTTGTTTTTACGGGTTATGCTTATTAAATCCTTTATATTAAGTTCGCTTGCTTGCTTGCTTGCTTAGACCGTGCAAATCTTTCGGTCGTTTTTTAACCCACTTCCCGTGATCCAAACGAGCTGACATTTTGCACACACACTCGTTGTGCGTGACAATGCATTTTCGTGAAATTTTTTTTCCAAAATTTTATACTGTTTAGGGAAATAATAATAATAATATTTAATTACCAATTGTTTAATGCTGCCAGACAATCATCTGACCCATAGGTGTCAGCCATCTCAAGCCAGAGGACGAGAGGACTCTAGCCGCCCTGATGCCACGCATAGAAAGGATTTATAGTGAAAAACTTTGTTTTTACGGGTTAATTTTTTCAGAAGCGACCCTGGTGATCAGAAATGACGGCTCAACGAAGTGGCCACTTCGCTTCATCATCACCACGTGTACATTTATAGCAGCAACCAAAATACCCGCGAGACGTTGACTCTAAACGCGGTGGAGGGAAAAACGGAGGAGCCCCGAGAAAAATTCCACGCGACCACGGGGGAGAGAGAGACACGCAAACTCCAAATATACAACAGCAGCAGGCGTCAGGGTCGGGATCGAACCCACGATTTCCTGTACACCAGGCGAGGTAGTTAACATCTCCGAGCCACCGTGATGATGATGGAGAGAGAGACGCAAACTACAAATATACAGCAGCAGGCGTTAGGTTTGGGATCGAACCCACGACCTCCTGTACACCAGGTGAGGTAGTTAACATCTCCTAGTCACCGTGATGATGATGGAGAGAGAGACGTAAACTACAAATATACAGCAGCAGGCGTTAGGTTTGGGATCGAACCCACGACCTCCTGTAACCAGGCGAGGTAGTTAACATCTCCTAGCCACTGTGATGAGGAGAGAGAGAGAAGAGAGACGCAAACTCCAAATATAAAGCAGGCGCAGGGTCGGGATCAACCCACGACCTCCTGTACCAGCGAGGAGTTAACATCTCCTAGCCACCGTGACGACAAAGATCCCCCGTATAGGCTTAGCAGACTGTTGGGGCAAGTGCTGACAGCGAGTGGCACCTATGAAGGCCGGCACGGCACACGAGGGGGTAGGTGGCCAGCACCACGCCAATGTTAACACACGGGACCAGGAACTCATTTGTGGCTGAGTCGACCTAGGGGAGGCCCATAACTGGTTCAGATAACCGTCGCCGATGTTGGGCCCTGAGGAGGAATCGAACTTGGGTCGCCGGGTTCGTAGCGCAGCGCGCAAACCTCACTCCCGCCAGCTACCCACAACACAATTCCCTAGCCAACCCGGCCCACCACATCCAGTATCCTTCTCGCTACCGGGGGAGCTGTATGGCGGCTGACTAAGTTACGACCTCTACCCCGCTCTAGCCAGCGACCCACATCACAATTCCCTAGTCAACCCGGTCCACCACATCCAGTATCTCTCTCGCTACCGGGGGAGCTGTATGGCGGCTGACTTAGTTACGACCTCGACCCCGCTCTAGCCAGCGACCCACAGCACAATTCCCTAGCCAACCCGGCACACTACATCCAGTATACACCTCGCTGCCACGTGCTCACTCACTGCATTCGTGCACATGCTGCTGCTGCTACTAACTACTGCTGCTGTAGCTGCTGCTTGCTGCTACTAACTACTGCTGCTGTAGCTGCTGCTACTGTTGCTGCTGTTGCTTGCTGATGCTACCTACTGCTGCTGTAGTTGCTGCTGCTTGCTGCTGTTGCTTGCTGATACTACCTACTGCTGCTGTAGCTGCTGCTACTGTTGCTGCTGTTGCTTGCTGATACTACCTACTGCTGCTGCTTGCTGCTGTTGCTTGCTGATACTACCTACTGCTGCCGTTGTTGCTGCTGCTGTTGCTTGCTTGCTGCTACTACCTACTGCTGCTACATTACTGCTGCCACTGCTGCTACATTACTGCTGCCACTGCTGCTACTTGCTGCTGCTACTGCTGTTTGTTACTACTGCTGCTTGCTTACTGCTGCTTCTTACTGCTGCTTGCTGATTGCTGTTGCTTGCTTGCTGCTACTACCTACTGCTGCTGTAGTTGCTGCTTGCTGCTGTAGTTGCTGCTACTACCTACTGCTGCTGTAGTTGCTGCTGCTGTTGCTTGCTGATACTACCTACTGCTGCTACATTACTGCTGCCACTGCTGCTACTTGCTGCTGCTGCTGCTACTGCTGTTTGTTACGACTGCTGCTTGCTTCTTACTGCTGCTTGCTGCTGCTACTGCCGCTCTTTGCTACTGCTGCTGCTGCTACTACTGTTCCTGCTGCTACACGATTTCTACTGCTTGCTGCTACTTCTGCTGCTTTGCTTACTGATGCATGCTTCCTTCTTAATGCTGCTACTGCTTGCTGCCTCTACTGTTGCTGATTGCTGCTGCTGCTGCTACTGCTGCTTGCTTGCAGCTTCTACTACTGCTGCTACTACTGCTGCAGCTTGTTGCTGTTGCTTGCTGCTACTACTGCTGCTGCTTGCTGCTGCTACTGCCTTATTACTGCTGCTGCTTGCTGATACGACTGCTGCTGCTGCTTTCTTACTGCTACACTACTGCTGCAGCTTGCTGCTGCTGTTGCTGCTTGCTGCTGCTGCTACTGCTGCTTTCTTTGCAGCTTCTACTACTGCTGCTACTACTGCTGTTGCTTACTGCTACTACTACTGTTGCTGCTGCTACACTACTGCTACTACTACTGCTGCAGCTTCCTGCTGTTGCTTGCTTGCTGCTACTGCTGTTGCTACTGCTGCTTGCTTGCAGCTTCTACTATTGCTACTACTGCTGCAGCTTGCTGCTGTTGCTTGCTTGCTGCTGCTGCTGCTGCCTTCTTACTGCTGCTACTTGCTGCTGCTTGCTGATACGACTGCTGCTGCTGCTGCTTTCTTACTGCTGCTCAGCACGGTCGTACGCTGAGTGACCGGCTTGTTTTTGTTTATTGTTTGGTATTTGGCAGAAACAGAACTCGGGGAGAGTTGTGTTGTGTTGTCGACTTTGTCTGTCTGTCTGTCTGCACCCGACAAGTTCTGCTGACGGCGCAGGGATTCGCTCCACAGTCACCACCGTTGAGGACGTTTGGAACTTTTTTTAAATCCTTTATATTAAGTTCGCTTGCTTGCTTGCGTGCTTGCTTGCTTGCTTACGACCGTGCAAATCTTTCGGTCGTTTTTAAACCCACTTCCCGTGATCCAATCGAGCTGACATTTTGCACACAGACTCGTTGTGCGAGACAATTAATTTTCGCGAAAAAAAATCCAAAATTTTACACTGTTTAGGGAAAACAAATTAAATATTTAATTACCAATTGCTTAATGCTGGCAGACAATCATCTGACCCATAGGTGGCAGCCATCTCAAGCCAGAGGACGAGAGGACTCTAGCCGCCACGTATATAAAGGATGTATAGTGAAAAACTTAGTTTTTACGGGTTATACTTATTGGGGGGATTCGCGTTGCTTGTTACGTCTCACAAGGCTCTTCCAGATCTCCCACGTCGCTCGAAGCCCGACGTTTCGCAACACACCTCACCCCGGGAGCTTCTATCTTCAGGGAGCTGAAGAAGCCCACGCGAAATGCGGGTCTCGTCGTCAAAGACAAAGATTCCTCGTATAGCCTTAACAGACTGTGGGCAAGTGCTGCTAGCGAGTAGCACCTATGAAGGCCGGCACGGCACACGAGGGCGTGGGTGGTCAGCACCACGCCCGACCGCCTTTGTCTCCCGAGTGACGTTGTTTTGTACACACCGCACAGGTACTCATTTGAGGCTGAGTCGACCTAGGGGAGGCCCATGACCGCGTCAGATATTCGCCACTGGCGTGTGGCCGTGGGCTGGAATCGAACTTCGGGTCGCTGGTGTCCGTAGTGCAGCGCGCTAACCACTGCGCCACCGCTCCCCGCCCCACCCACCCAATCGTCACCACCACCACGACCATATGGATTTAAATCTTCCCCTTGTTACACAGTTGGCACATCTTCAATAACTTCTCCAGTAAATTTTTGTTGTGTTATATTAATAATAATTTCAACTTGTAACGCGCAAAACTTCGCTCGTTCTCGTCGAGACAGAGAGAGAGAGAGAAAGGGGTGGGGCTGTGGTGGGGGATGATTCAGAGGAACCACAGCCACGCAAAGTTGGGGCGGGAGGGGGGTGGGGGGTGCCAAATCCTTTCCCGAGCTCTGCGGTTCTCTGCGTACGAAGATGGTGTCGTCGGCCGCCAACCAGTGAGCTGCTCACGTTGGCACGGGAGGAAAAACCGCGTAAGACGAAGCACCCGGAGGAAAAACCCGCAATAGGCGCGCGTGCGAGGGAGAAACACTCGATCCCAGCGTTCGTCAGAGGGGTGAAGGGGGAAAGAGAAGCGGGGGGACACTTTGAGCGATAAGCCATCACATCAATGTGTCTGTGTGTATGTGTGTGTGTGCCGCCACAAAATATGAAACACCGCTGGGGGTTAGAAAAAGCTGTCCACCCATCACGGTTTTACCCCGTATTCTTGTGCTGGGAAATTGAGTTGTTTTTGGTCCATAGGGCGTTACAGCCGTTTCAATACGGGCAACACAAATATAAAATTGCGTTGTCTATTTGTTTGTGTTTCAAACGAGTCAACAGACGAGTCAACAGACTTGTCAACAGGGAAGTCGTCTTGAAGTGTACCAGTTGAAAAGGGTAAAAACCTACTACTATATTTGCCACTGGTAAAAGAGATCTCGTAGTGGGATTTGGGGATTTTGCCCAAAGAGAAAAAGGATTCCCGCCGGCTGAAGGATGTCGACTTTGGGCTCCCCCCACCTCCCCCCCTGGGCTCCCCCCCCCCTGGGCTCCCCCCCTGGGCTCCCCCCCACCCCCCCTGGGCTCCCCCCCCTGGGCTCCCCCCACCCCCCCCTGGGCTCCCTGGGCTCCCCCCCCCCCCCCCTGGGCTCCCCCCCTGGGCTCCCCCCCCCCCCCTGGGCTCCCCCCCCTGGGCCCCCCCCCCTGGGCTCCCCCCCCCCTGGGCTCCCCCCCTGGGCTCCCCCCCCTGACCCCCCCCCCTGGGCTCCCCCCCCCCCGCTCCCCCCCCCCCTGGGCTCCCCCCCCCCCCCCCTGGCTCCCACCTGGGCTCCCCCACCCCCTGGGCCCCCCCCTGGCTCCCCCCCCCCCCCACCTCCCCTCTGGGCTCCCCCCACCCCCCCTGGGCTCCCCCCCCCTGGGCTCCCCCACCCTCCCCTGGGCTCCCCCCACCCCCCCTGGGCTCAGCCCCAACCCCCCCCCCACCCCCCACCCCCCTGGACGGGGATGTCGACTGTGCCCCCCCCCCCCGCAGGCTGCGTCACACAACTCCTGCACGTGGCTGGAGAGCGCAGCAATTGTGGGGGGGTGAGGGTTGGAGGGGGGGGTGAAGGGGGGGTGAAGGGGGGGGTGAAGAGGGGGGTGAAGGGGGGGGTGGAGGGGGGTGAAGGGGGGGTGGAGGGGGGATGAAGGGGGGGGTGGAGGGGGGGCCCCCCACGGAGGAGGGGGCGGCTATGAGATCCCCGCATTGTTCACGCTGCCAACGGGGGGGGGGGGGGTCTGCTTGGTCAGCGAGTTCCTGTGAGAAGCATTGAGCACGCTCCAGCAAGGGTCTCGGCAGTCCACGTGTGTCTGTGTGGTGTGTGTGTGTCTGTGTGATGTGTCTGTGAGTGTGTCTGTGTGTGTGGTGAGTGTGTCTGTGAGTGTGGTGTGTGTGGTGTGTGTGTGTGGTGGTGTGTGTGGTGTGTGTGCTGTGTGTGTGAGTGTCTGTGTGTGTGAGTGTCTGTGAGTGTGTCTGTGTGGTGTGGTGTGTGTCTGTGTGTGGTGTGTGTGTCTGTGTGGTGTGTGTGTGTCTGTGTGTGGGTGTGTGTGTGTGTGTGTGTGGTGTGTGTGTGTGTGGTGTGTGAGTGTGTGGTGTGTATGGTGTGTGTGTCTGTGTCTGTGAGTGTGTGTGTGGTGTGTGTGTGTAGTGTGTGTGTGGTGTGTGTTGGTGTGTGTGTGTAGTGTGTGTGGTGTGTGTGTGTGTAGTGTGGTGTGTGTGTCTGTGTGTGTGGTGTGTGAGTGTGTCTGTGTGTATGTCTGTGAGTGTGTCTGTGAGTGTGTCTGTGAGTGTGTCTGTGTGTGTGTCTATGAGTGTGGTGTATGTGGTGTGTGTGTGTGTCTATGAGTGTGGTGTATGTGGTGTGTGTAGTGTGTCTGTGAGTTTGTCTGTGAGTGTGTCTGTGTGGTGTGTCTGTGAGTGTGGTGTGTGTGTGTGTGTGAGTGTGTCTGTGTGTGTGGTGTGTGTGGTGTGTGTGTGGCTGTGTGTCTGTGTGTGTGGTGTGTGTGAGTGTGTCTGTGAGTGTGGTGTGTGTGTGTGGTGTGTGTGTGTGTGTGTGTGGTGTGTGTGTGGTGTGTGTGTGAGTGTGTCTGTGAGTGTGGTGTGTGTGTGGTGTATGTGTGTGTGGTGTGTGAGTGTGTCTGTGAGTATGTCTGTGAGTGTGTCTGTGTGTGTGTCTGTGTGGGTCTATGAGTGTGTGTGTGTGTCTGTGAGTGTGTCTGTGAGTGTGTGTGTGTGTCTGTGTGTGTGTGGTGTGTGTGTGTGTGTGAGTGTGTGTGTCTGTGTGTGTGTGGTGTGTGTGGTGTGTCTGTGAGTGTGTGTCTGTGTGTGAGTGTGTGTGTGTGGTGTGGTGTGTGTGTGTCTGTGTGTGTGTCTGTGTGTGTGTGTCTGTGTGTGTGTGGTGTCTGTGAGTGTGTGAGTGTGTCTGTGTGTGTGTCTGTGTGGTGTGTGTGGTGTGTGTGTCTGTGAGTGTGAGTGTGGGGTGTGTCTGTGTGGTGTGTGTGGTGTGTGTGTCTGTGTGTGTGAGTGTCTATGTGTGTGGTGTGTGTGTGTGTGGTGTGTGGTGTGTGGTGTGTGTCTGTGGTGTGTCTATGTGTGTGTGTGTGTGTCTGTGAGTATGGTGTGTCTGTGTGTGTGTCTGTGAGTCTGTGTGTCTGTGAGTGTGTCTGTGAGTGTGTCTGTGAGTGTGTGTGTGTCTGTGTGTGTCTGTGAGTGTGTCTGTGAGTGTGTGTGTGTGTGTGGTGTGTGTGGTGTGTGTGTCTGTGTGTGTGGCTGTGTGGTGTGTCTGTGAGTGTGTCTGTGAGTGTGGTGTGTGTGTCTGTGAGTGTGTCTGTGAGTGTGTCTATGAGTGTGTGGTGGTGTGTGGTGTGTGTGGTGTGTGTGTCTGTGTGTGTGGCTGTGTGGTGTGTCTGTGAGTGTGTCTGTGAGTGTGGTGTGTGTGTCTGTGAGTGTGTCTGTGTGTGTGTCTGTGAGTGTGTCTGTGAGTGTGTGTGTGTCTGTGTGTGTGTGTGTGGTGTATGGTGTGTGTTGTGTGTGTGTGGTGTGTGTGTGTGGTGTGTGTGTCTATGTGTGTGTGTGGTGTGTATCTGTGAGTGTGTCTGTGTGTGTGTCTGTGTGTGGTGAGTGTGTGTGTGGTGTTGTGAGTTGTGTTGTGTCGTGTGTTCTGTGATGTGTGTCGTGTGAGTGTGTTGTGAGTCTGTGTGTGTGGTGTGTGTGTTGATGTGTGTATGTGTGAGTGTGTCTGTGTTGTGTGTGTGTGTGTGTGTGTGTGGTTGTGTGTGGTGTCTGTGTGTGTGTGTGTGTGGTGTTCTGTGAGTGTGTCTGTGTGTGTGTGTGGTGTGTGTGTGTGGTGTGTGTGGTTGTGTGTGTGTCTGTGTGTGTCTGTGTAGTCGTGAGTGTGTCTGTGAGTGTGGTGTGTGTGGTGTGTGTGTGGTGTGTGTGTGAGTGTGTCTGTGTGTGGTGTGTGTGTGGTGTGTGTGTGTGTGTGTGTGGTGTGTCTGTGAGTGTGGTTGTGTGTGTGGTGTCTGTAGTGTGTTCTGTGTGGTGTGTGTGGTGTGTGTGGGGTGTGTGTGGTGTGTCTGTGAGTGTGTCTGTGAGTGTGTCTGTGGAGTGTGTCTGTGTGTGGTGTGTGTGTGTGTGTGTGGTGGGTGTGTGTTGGTGTGGTGTTGTGTGTGGTGTGTTGGTGTGTCTGTGATGTGTCTGGTGTGTTGTGTGGTGTGGTGTACTTGATACAGCTGTCGGGCTGTGACGGTTCCACCTGAAGACGGAAGCTTGTGTTGCCTCCGAAACGTCGTGATTTTTATTTTATTTTACTTTCATTAATTTTAATGTTTTACCTACGTGACTTTACCGACAAAACCTAAGAATATGTGGTGTGTGTGTTTATGAGTGTGGCTGTGTGTGTGTGTCTATGAGTTATGGGGAGCGGCAGTGTAGCGGTTAGCGCTACGCTGCGCTATGAATCTGGCCACCCGGGTTCGATTCCCGCTCACGGCCAACACCCAGTGACGATTATCTGAACCAATCCCGGGCCTCACCGCTAGGTCGACTCAGCCTCAAATGAGTACCGAGTGGTGGTGTGCAGACATCGACCCTAGGGAGACAAAGGCGGCCGGGCGTTGTGCTGGCCACTCACTCACCCCCTCGTTGTCGTGCCGGCCTTAATAGGTGCTCGCGAACAGCACTTGCCCCACAGTCTGTGAAGACTACACGGGAGGGATCTTTGGCTTTGTATATCAACCTTGCCACGTGTCTTCCATCTCAGCATTTTGTTTGCGACATCCGGAGTCATGTAAATAAAACAACCAGACACACGCAGCCAAGTAAGAAACGGAGAATTTACTCAATGGAAGAAAAAAAACCCCCGTTAATATTATATTCGTGTGATACGGGACATCTGGGAATTTCTTTCATTGAATTCTGACCACGGTGGAGAAACGCGTCCATTAATACCCACAGAGTTGTTCGTCGCCATGTGTGTTGTGTTGGGAAGACAAAGGCGGCCGGGCGTGTGATGCTGGCCACCTACTCCCCCCGTGTGTCGTGCCGGCCTTAATAGGCGCTCGCTAACACCCACTTTGCCCAACAGTCGTGAAGGCTACACGGGGCATCTTTGTCTTTGTGTATCCGCGTGTGTCCGTGCGTGCGTGAGAGCGGTGGGGCAGCGGTTAGCGCGCTGCGACCCGGGTTCGATTCCCGCTCACAGCCACCAACACCGGTGACGATTATCTGAATCGTCCCCGGGCCTCCCCTAGGTCGACTCAGCCTCAAACGAGTGCCTGGTGCAGTGGTGTAGTAAACGTCGCCACTGGGGGAGACAAAGGCGGCCCGGGCGTGGTGCTGGCCACCCACCCCTCAATGTACCGTGCCGGCCTTCATAAGTGCTCGCAAAGAGCACTTGCCCCAACATTGTGTTTAGCCTACCGGGGGATCTTTGTCTTTGTGCGCGGCGCGTGTAGTGTGTGTGTATATATGGCCGTGCGTGTGTGTGTGTTCTGTTAAATGTGTTTGCCAGTAAATTCCTGCAGTATTAAATCACCCTCTCGAAACCGCCGTTTTCTGTTCGGGGAATATCATGCATGTTGCTATGACTTAACAATGACAAAGATCCCCGTATAGCTCACAGAGCGTTGGGGCAAGTGCTGTGAGCGAGCACCCCCCCCCCCCCCCCGTCAAGCCCGACGCGGAAACACCTGTTGGGTGGGTGGCCGAAACCCCCACGCCCGGCCCCTTTGTCTCCCCCCCGGTACCGATGTTTTTTCACGTCGGTTCGGATGAATCGTCACCCCGGGGTGGCGGCGTTGGTGGCCGTCGAGCGGGAATCGAACTCGGGGGGGGGGGGGGGGTTCCGACACTGCGCGCCCACCGCTCACGTCCATCAGTTATGTGGAACACACTCACACGTACGTTTAGAACTTGAAACTTTCGTGGTTGCAGGAATTGATATGCCATATTGGTTATTTGGGTAAAGTCACGTAGATAAAAAAATAAATAATAAAATTAAAAAAGATATCTAAAATAAAGATTATTTTTATTTTTATATTTTCTTATTTTTTTAATTTTTTATGTACGTCACTTTACCATAACGCACATAGAATACACTCACACATCTGTAGCTCGCACGCACAAAGACAAAAATCCCAACCCCACACCCCCACCCCCCCGTGTAAGCCTTCACGACCCCTCGGCACGGCGCACGAGGGGTGGGTGGCCAGCATCACGCCCGGTCGCCTTTGTCTCCCTCTCGCGCGCACACACACACAGACACACACAGACACACACAGACACACCACAACAACACACGCGCTGGGGCAATGGCAACGTGGCGTGAACTGACGGTGTAGAGCCCTTCCTCGATCCACTGCTGACTAGATGAACCTTCCACCCAAGAAATACGACGAGACGATATGGGCTTTATCTCTTGGTTCTTTCGGTAAAGTCACGTAGAAGGGAAGTAATATAATAATAAAATAAAACAATAAAATATTATAAAATATTACTTCCCTTCTACGTGATGTGTTCGCGGCGAGCACTCGGCCCCTGAAAGACATCTGCGGAGCGAGGCGTGCGCCCAGAGAGAGAGAGAGAAAGTGAGAGAGAGAGAGAGACAATGTTTGCAAGTCATTATGTAATTTTCTACCAATGGTGCGACCCGGGTGGGTGGCAACGTTCACGCCACACGGCGAGAGAGGGCACATGGGTTCAACTTCCGACGGGCGACTTTCCGCATGGTGAGTACACCCCCACCCACCCACCACGTGTCCTGCAAGAGTGTAGGCGAGTGAGTGAGTTTCGATTTAAAGCTTTCGTGACTGCAGGGATTTATCTTCTTGGTTCTTTCGGTAAAGTCACGTAGAAGGGAAGTAATAAAATAAAAATAAAACATAATAAAATTTCGATTGAAAGCTTTCGTGACTGCAGGGATTCATCTTCTTGGTTCTTTCGGTAAAGTCACGTAGAAGGGAAGTAATAAAATATAAAAATAAAACATAATAAAATTTCGATTTAAAGCTTTCGTGACTGCAGGGATTCATCTTCTTGGTTCTTTCGGTAAAGTCACGTAGAAGGGAAGTAATAAAATAAAAAATAAAACATAATAAAATTTCGATTGAAAGCTTTCGTGACTGCAGGGATTCATCTTCTTGGTTCTTTCGGTAAAGTCACGTAGAAGGGAAGTAATAAAATAATAAACATAATAAAATTTCGATTTAAAGCTTTCGTGTCTGCAGGGATTCATCTTCTTGGCTTTCGGTAAAGTCACGTAGAAGGGAAGTAATTAAATAATAAAAATAAAACACAATAAAACTATTCTCACGACGTTTCGGCCACAACGCAAGCAGCCGTCCTCAGGTTTTACCTGAGGACGGCTGCAGGTTTTCACCTGAGGACGGCTGCTTGCGTTGTGGCCGAAACGTCGTGAGAATTGTATTGTGTTTTATTTTTATATTTTATTACTTCCCTTCTACGTGACTTTACCGAAAGAACCAAGAATGCGAGTGAGTGAGTGTTGAGTGAGTCCTGAATCTTAATAGGCGCTGCTACGCGCTAACTGCACTTGCCCACAAGCCGCTGGTTCTTCAGTTTTCTGGGGGGGGGGGCATCTTTGTCTTTGTGCGTGCGCGTGTTGTGGGGAGCGGTGGCGCAGTGGTTAGCGCTGCACTACGCAACCAGCGACCCGAAGTTCGATTCCAGCCCACGGCCACCACGCCAGTGGCGAATATCTGACGCGGTCATGGGCCTCCCCTAGGTCGACTCAGCCTCAAATGAGTACCTGTGCGGTGTGTACAAAAAACGTCACTCGGGAGACAAAGGCGTCGGGCGTGGTGCTGACCACCCACGCCCTCGTGTGCCGTGCCGGCCTTCATAGGTGCTACTCGCTAGCAGCACTTGCCCCTACAGTCTGTTAAGGCTATACGAGGAATCTTTGTCTTTTGTGTGTCTGGGGGAGCGGTGGCGCAACGGTTAGCGCGCCGCGTTCCTAACCCGGCCACCCGAGTTCGATTCCCGCTCACAGGCAAACCAACATCAGCGGACGAAAATCTGAACCCGTGCTGGGCCTCCCCTAGGTCGACTCAGCCTAAAATGAGCACCTTTGTGCGATGTTAAACATCGCCACTGGGGAGACAAAGGCGGTCGGGCGTGGTGCTGGCCACCCACGCCCTCGTGTGCTGTGCCGGCCTTTATAGGTGTTCGCAAACGGCACTTGCCCCACAGTTTGTTAAGGCTATACGGGAGATCTTTGTCTTTGTTTAGTCGAGAAGCCATGAAATAGAAAAAAGCCGACACGGGTTTTGATTTGAGGGAGGTAAAACTAAAACAACAAAAAATACGCTTGGAAACAGCTCCCAACATTTTTCACTCGGCATTTCTTGAAAAATGTGGACTCGATATATTAAAAAAGGTCAAATTCCACTGTTGTTCGGTACATCATCATTACCGCTGTTATCAGTCAGACATCATTACACTGGTCAACAAAAAAAAATCTGGCCTGGACTTTTGCAGCTGTTTAGACTAATTTCAGGGCTGATTCCAAATCTGATCTCAGATTTGCTCTATCACATCTCATTTTTATGCTATCGGCATACCCAATTTTCATTGATTTTACCCGAAATTTACTCTGTCACTTATGATTGCAAGTTGTTGCGAGTCAGTGACTGCTTTAGTGTTAAAATATGGTGCTGTATTTTTAGGATGTGTGTTTATAATATCATTTTATGTAGATATCACATTTATTTACATTTTTCCTGCAGTTTTTATTGAAAATGCGATATTTGATATCTCAAAAACCTGATGTGATAGACAAAAACTGATGCAGATTTGGAATCAGCCTTGTCAAAATACAATTTTATTTCTCTTTAACTTTGTTTTCCTTTAAATTTCGATTTAAAGCTTTCGTGACTGCAGGGATTCATCTTCTTGGTTCTTTCGGTAAAGTCACGTAGAAGGGAAGTAATAAAATAATAAAAATAAAACATAATAAAATTTCGATTTAAAGCTTTCGTGACTGCAGGGATTCATCTTCTTGGTTCTTTCGGTAAAGTCACGTAGAAGGGTAATAATATAAAATTGTGTTTTCCTTTTGAAAATATTACCGGTGGGGGGGGGGGGCTGACGGTGCCTTGTAGCCCAGGGGCCTAGGAAATCTTAATCCGGCCCTGATCATCCATCATCATCATCCATCACGATCACCATCGTCATCATTATTCATCGCCATCATCATTATCTAAATTTGAATAATAAAAAAAAATAAAAAACGTTATTTTTTATTTATTCTTTTAATAAAAATTTTCTTGTTATTTTTACTTTTTTCACCTACGTGACTTTACCGACAGAACCACAGAGCAAGGCTGTGAAGGCTACGTGGGGCGCGTAGGGGAGGATCTTTGTCTTTGTCTGAGTGTGGTGGCACAGAGCCCACGTAGACCCTGAGATTTGCGAACGCAGGCGGGGGCTCCGGTCGACACGTGCTAAACTGTTTCCACATGTCACCATTGATTCCATTCACAGGCTCTTCCATCGCTGCCCACTTCGCCTTGTCGATCACAACACACGGGGGGGGGGGGGAGACAGGGTCCTGAGGTGTCGCTCTACGCGTCGTCTGTGGCTCAATAAGTACGCGTGTGTACGTGTGTGTGTGTTGTGTGTGTGTGCGTGTGTTGTGTGTGTTCGTGTTGTGTGCGTGTGTACGTGTGTTGTGTGTGTGTACGTGTGTGTGTACGTGTGCATGTGTACGTGTGTGTACGTGTGTTGTGTGTGTGTGCGTGTGTACGTGTGTTGTGTGTGTGTGTTGTGTGTACGTGTTTGTACGTGTGTGTGCGTGTGTGTGTACGTGTGTGTGTGCGTGTATTGTGTGTGTGTGCGTGTGTACGTGTGTTGTGTGTGTGTACGTGTGTGTGCGTGTGTTGTGTGTGTGTGTGTGTGTGTACGTGTGTGTGTGTGTGCGTGTGTACGTGTGTGTGTGTCTGTGTACGTGTGTGTGTGTGTTGTGTGTGTGTACGTGTGTCTACACGTGTGTTGTACGTGTGTGTACGTGTGTTGTGTGTGTCTGTGTACGTGTGTGTACGTGTGTCTACACGTGTGTTTGTACGTGTGTGTGTACGTGTGGTGTGTCTACACGTGTGTTTGTACGTGTGTCTACACGTGTGTTTGTACGTGTGCGTGTACGCGTGTGTGTGTACGTGTGTTGTGTGTGTGTGTGTACGCGTGTGTGCGTGTGTGTACGTGTGTCTACACGTGTGTGTACGTGTGTGTGTACACTGTACGTATGTGTGTGCGTGTGTCTACACGTGTGTGTGTGTGTACAAAGGCGGCCGGGCGTGGTGCTGGCCACCCACCACCTCGTGTGCCACAGTGCCGGCCTTCACAGCTGCTGCTCGCTGACAGCACTTGCCCCAACAGCCTGTTACAGGCTACACGATGGGGGGGGGACCTTTGTCTTTGTGTGCCAATTTTCCAATTGTCCATCGATACTTGGAACGTTCGTTCGCAGTGTGTTTCAAGATGTAAATGCAGCCGTGGCGTGGTTTGTAATTCATGCGATTGGAGTCGTGACAAAACGTTGCTCGCCATTCGAACACGGATTTCTCGTTGTTCCAAACTTCCAGCCCGCACCGAATGCTGAGGCCGGTGATCGCCAAAAGCCACCGAGGTTCGAATCCAGGCCTCCGGGCACCCGTGATGAACCTGCAGGGCTCATCTGTGCGCAAGCCGAGACCGGTGCCAAAGTAACAAAGAAAAGTAGCCGATTTATCTTCTTGGTTCTTTCGGTAAAGTCACGTAGAAGGGAAGTAATAAAATAATAAAAATAAAACATAATAAACATAATAAAATAATTCTCACGACGTTTCGGCTACAACGCAAGCAGCCGTCTTCTTCTGAAGAGAGACTTATTTTATTATGTTTAATTTTTATTATTTTATTACTTCCCTTCTACGTGACTTTACCGAAAGAACCAAGAAGATGGATCCCTGGTCAGAGCTTTAAATCGAAATTTAGCCGTTTTTATTTGATCTTAGGGCCTTCCATAAATGACGTCCAGCGATTTTGGACGATTTTTGACTCCCCCCCCCCCCCTTCGTCACACGGCGTCACAAAAAGTCAACCCCCCCCCTCAAATATGACGTCACAAAGCTCTGCCCCCCCCAAATAAAACATGCTTCAAATCGCTTTAAACTATTGTCATTGTAGTGCGTATTTAATGCGGCGCTGCACTCTGATGTTGTAGGAGAAAACATTTATTAAAAAGTCTATTTAATTAAGTAGAACGTGTTGTCTATATTTATTTAAAGTTGCGCATTTTACGTGACGTCACATTTCTCAACCCCCCATCCCCCCCATCGTCACAAATGTCTGACCCCCCTAGGTTCGTGACGTCATTTATGGACGGCCCCTTACCAGGTAAGCGACCCCACTAACAAGCGACGCAGCTATTTTTAAATCCTTTATATTAAGTTCGCTTGCTTGCTTGCGTGCTTGCGTGCTTGCGTGCTTGCTTGCTTGCTTACGACCGTGCAAATCTTTCGGTCGTTTTTTAACCCACTTCCCGTGATCCAATCGAGCTGACATTTTGCACACGACTCGTTGTGCGAGACATTAATGTTCGTGAAAAAAAATTCCAAAATTTTACACTGTTTAGGGAAAACAAATTAAATATTTAATTACCAATTGCTTAATGGTGGCAGGCAATCATCTGACCCATAGGTGGCAGCCATCTCAAGCAAGAGGACGAGAGGACTCTAGCCGCCCGCATATAAAGGATTTAGAGTGAAAAACTTTGTTTTTACGGGTTATGCTTATTAAATCCTTTATATTAAGTTCGCTTGCTTGCTTGCTTGCTTAGACCGTGCAAATCTTTCGGTCGTTTTTTAACCCACTTCCCGTGATCCAAACGAGCTGACATTTTGCACACACACTCGTTGTGCGTGACAATGCATTTTCGTGAAATTTTTTTTCCAAATTTTATACTGTTTAGGGAAATAATAATAATAATATTTAATTACCAATTGTTTAATGCTGCCAGACAATCATCTGACCCATAGGTGTCAGCCATCTCAAGCCAGAGGACGAGAGGACTCTAGCCGCCCTGATGCCACGCATAGAAAGGATTTATAGTGAAAAACTTTGTTTTTACGGGTTAATTTTTTCAGAAGCGACCCTGGTGATCAGAAATGACGGCTCAACGAAGTGGCCACTTCGCTTCATCATCACCACGTGTACATTTATAGCAGCAACCAAAATACCCGCGAGACGTTGACTCTAAACGCGGTGGAGGGAAAAACGGAGGAGCCCCGAGAAAATTCCACGCGACCACGGGGGAGAGAGAGACACGCAAACTCCAAATATACAACAGCAGCAGGCGTCAGGGTCGGGATCGAACCCACGATTTCCTGTACACCAGGCGAGGTAGTTAACATCTCCGAGCCACCGTGATGATGATGGAGAGAGAGACGCAAACTACAAATATACAGCAGCAGGCGTTAGGTTTGGGATCGAACCCACGACCTCCTGTACACCAGGTGAGGTAGTTAACATCTCCTAGTCACCGTGATGATGATGGAGAGAGAGACGTAAACTACAAATATACAGCAGCAGGCGTTAGGTTTGGGATCGAACCCACGACCTCCTGTAAACCAGGCGAGGTAGTTAACATCTCCTAGCCACTGTGATGAGGATGAGAGAGAGAGAGAGAGACGCAAACTCCAAATATAAAGCAACAGGCGCCAGGGTCGGATCGAACCCACGACCTCCTGTAAACCAGACGAGGGAGTTAACATCTCCTAGCCACCGTGACGACAAAGATCCCCCGTATAGGCTTAGCAGACTGTTGGGGCAAGTGCTGACAGCGAGTGGCACCTATGAAGGCCGGCACGGCACACGAGGGGTAGGTGGCCAGCACCACGCCAATGTTAACACACGGGACCAGGAACTCATTTGTGGCTGAGTCGACCTAGGGGAGGCCCATAACTGGTTCAGATAACCGTCGCCGATGTTGGGCCCTGAGGAGGAATCGAACTTGGGTCGCCGGGTTCGTAGCGCAGCGCGCAAACCTCACTCCCGCCAGCTACCCACAACACAATTCCCTAGCCAACCCGGCCCACCACATCCAGTATCCTTCTCGCTACCGGGGGAGCTGTATGGCGGCTGACTAAGTTACGACCTCTACCCCGCTCTAGCCAGCGACCCACATCACAATTCCCTAGTCAACCCGGTCCACCACATCCAGTATCTCTCTCGCTACCGGGGGAGCTGTATGGCGGCTGACTTAGTTACGACCTCGACCCGCTCTAGCCAGCGACCCACAGCACAATTCCCTAGCCAACCCGGCACACTACATCCAGTATACACCTCGCTGCCACGTGCTCACTCACTGCATTCGTGCACATGCTGCTGCTGCTACTAACTACTGCTGCTGTAGCTGCTGCTTGCTGCTACTAACTACTGCTGCTGTAGCTGCTGCTACTGTTGCTGCTGTTGCTTGCTGATGCTACCTACTGCTGCTGTAGTTGCTGCTGCTTGCTGCTGTTGCTTGCTGATACTACCTACTGCTGCTGTAGCTGCTGCTACTGTTGCTGCTGTTGCTTGCTGATACTACCTACTGCTGCTGCTTGCTGCTGTTGCTTGCTGATACTACCTACTGCTGCCGTTGTTGCTGCTGCTGTTGCTTGCTTGCTGCTACTACCTACTGCTGCTACATTACTGCTGCCACTGCTGCTACATTACTGCTGCCACTGCTGCTACTTGCTGCTGCTACTGCTGTTTGTTACTACTGCTGCTTGCTTACTGCTGCTTCTTACTGCTGCTTGCTGATTGCTGTTGCTTGCTTGCTGCTACTACCTACTGCTGCTGTAGTTGCTGCTTGCTGCTGTAGTTGCTGCTACTACCTACTGCTGCTGTAGTTGCTGCTGCTGTTGCTTGCTGATACTACCTACTGCTGCTACATTACTGCTGCCACTGCTGCTACTTGCTGCTGCTGCTGCTACTGCTGTTTGTTACGACTGCTGCTTGCTTCTTACTGCTGCTTGCTGCTGCTACTGCCGCTCTTTGCTACTGCTGCTGCTGCTACTACTGTTCCTGCTGCTACACGATTTCTACTGCTTGCTGCTACTTCTGCTGCTTTGCTTACTGATGCATGCTTCCTTCTTAATGCTGCTACTGCTTGCTGCCTCTACTGTTGCTGATTGCTGCTGCTGCTGCTACTGCTGCTTGCTTGCAGCTTCTACTACTGCTGCTACTACTGCTGCAGCTTGTTGCTGTTGCTTGCTGCTACTACTGCTGCTGCTTGCTGCTGCTACTGCCTTATTACTGCTGCTGCTTGCTGATACGACTGCTGCTGCTGCTTTCTTACTGCTACACTACTGCTGCAGCTTGCTGCTGCTGTTGCTGCTTGCTGCTGCTGCTACTGCTGCTTTCTTTGCAGCTTCTACTACTGCTGCTACTACTGCTGTTGCTTACTGCTACTACTACTGTTGCTGCTGCTACACTACTGCTACTACTACTGCTGCAGCTTCCTGCTGTTGCTTGCTTGCTGCTACTGCTGTTGCTACTGCTGCTTGCTTGCAGCTTCTACTATTGCTACTACTGCTGCAGCTTGCTGCTGTTGCTTGCTTGCTGCTGCTGCTGCTGCCTTCTTACTGCTGCTACTTGCTGCTGCTTGCTGATACGACTGCTGCTGCTGCTGCTTTCTTACTGCTGCTCAGCACGGTCGTACGCTGAGTGACCGGCTTGTTTTTGTTTATTGTTTGGTATTTGGCAGAAACAGAACTCGGGGAGAGTTGTGTTGTGTTGTCGACTTTGTCTGTCTGTCTGTCTGCACCCGGACAAGTTCTGCTGACGGCGCAGGGATTCGCTCCACAGTCACCACCGTTGAGGACGTTTGGAACTTTTTTTAAATCCTTTATATTAAGTTCGCTTGCTTGCTTGCTTGCTCGCTTACGACCGTGCAAATCTTTCGGTCGTTTTTAAACCCACTTCCCGTGATCCAATCGAGCTGACATTTTGCACACAGACTCGTTGTGCGAGACAATTAATTTTCGCGAAAAAAAATCCAAAATTTTACACTTTTAGGGAAAACAAATTATATTTAATTACCAATTGCTTAATGCTGGCAGACAATCATCTGACCCATAGGTGGCAGCCATCTCAAGCCAGAGGACGAGAGGACTCTAGCCGCCACGTATATAAAGGATGTATAGTGAAAAACTTAGTTTTACGGGTTAACTTATTGGGGGGATTCGCTGCTTGTTACGTCTCACGGCTCTTCCAGATCTCCCACGTCGCTCGAAGCCCGACGTGCAATCACGTCTATTCAGGAGCTGAAGAAACGCGAATGCCCCAAAACAACGACAAAGATTACCCGTATAGCCTTAACAGACTGTTGGGCCAAGTGCTGTTAGCGAGTAGCACCTACGAAGGTCGGTATGTCACGTGAGGCGATGGGTTTCCAGCACCACGCCCGGCCGCCTTTGTCTCCCAGTGGCGATGTTTACACACCGCACCAGGTACTCATTTGAGGCTGAGTCGACCTAGGGGAGGCCCGGGATTGGTTCAGATAATCGTCACTGGTGTTGGCCGTGAGCGGGAATCGAACCCGGGTCTCCTGGGGTGTATCGCAGCACGCTAACCGGTGCGCCACCGCTCCCGCCCCACCCACCCAATCGTCACCACCACCACGACCATATGGATTTAAATCTTCCCCTTGTTACACAGTTGGCACATCTTCAATAACTTCTCCAGTAAATTTTTGTTGTGTTATATTAATAATAATTTCAACTTGTAACGCGCAAAACTTCGCTCGTTCTCGTCGAGACAGAGAGAGAGAGAGAAAGGGGTGGGGCTGTGGTGGGGGATGATTCAGAGGAACCACAGCCACGCAAAGTTGGGGCGGGAGGGGGGTGGGGGGGTGCCAAATCCTTTCCGAGCTCTGCGGTTCTCTGCGTACGAAGATGGTGTCGTCGGCCGCCAACCAGTGAGCTGCTCACGTTGGCACGGGAGGAAAAACCGCGTAAGACGAAGCACCCGGAGGAAAAACCCGCAATAGGCGCGCGTGCGAGGAGAAACACTCGATCCCAGCGTTCGTCAGAGGGGTGAAGGGGTGAAAGAGAAGCGGGGGGACACTTTGAGCGATAAGCCATCACATCAATGTGTCTGTGTGTATGTGTGTGTGTGCCGCCACAAAATATGAAACACCGCTGGGGTTAGAAAAGCTGTCCACCCATCACGGTTTTACCCCGTATTCTTGTGCTGGGAAATTGAGTTGTTTTTGGTCCATAGGGCGTTACAGCCGTTTCAATACGGGCAACACAAATATAAAATTGCGTTGTCTATTTGTTTGTGTTTCAAACGAGTCAACAGACGAGTCAACAGACTTGTCAACAGGGAAGTCGTCTTGAAGTGTACCAGTTGAAAAGGGTAAAAACCTACTACTATATTTTGCCACTGGTGAGATCTCGTAGTGGGATTTGGGGATTTTGCCCAAAGAGAAAAAGGATTCCCGCCGGCTGAAGGATGTCGACTTTGGGCTCCCCCCNACCTCCCCCCCCCTGGGCTCCCCCCACCCCCCCCTGGGCTCCCCCCCCCCTGGGCTCCCCCCCCACCCCCCCCTGGGCTCCCCCCCCCCTGGGCTCCCCCCACCCCCCCCCCTGGGCTCCCCCCCCCCTGGGCTCCCCCNACCCCCCCCCCTGGGCTCCCCCCCCCTGGGCTCCCCCCACCCCCCCTGGGCTCCCCCCCCCCCTGGGCTCCCCCCACCCCCCCCCCCTGGGCTCCCCCCCCCTGGGCTCCCCCCACCCCCCCCTGGGCTCCCCCCCCTGGGATCCCCCCACCCCCCCCTGGGCTCCCCCCCCCTGGGCTCCCCCCACCCCCCCCTGGGCTCCCCCCACCCCCCCCCCTGGGCTCCCCCCACCCTGGGCTCCCCCACCCCCCTCTGGGCTCCCCCACCCCCCCCTGGGCTCCCCCACCCTGGGCTCCCCCACCTCCCCTCTGGGCTCCCCCCACCCCCCCCCTGGGCTCCCCCCCCCTGGGCTCCCCCACCCTCCCCTGGGCTCCCCCCACCCCCCCTGGGCTCAGCCCCAACCCCCCCACCCCCACCCCCCACCCCCCTGGACGGGGATGTCGACTGTGCCCCCCCCCCCCCGCAGGCTGCGTCACACAACTCCTGCACGTGGCTGGAGAGCGCAGCAATTGTGGGGGGGTGGAGGGGTTGGAGGGGGGGGTGAAGGGGGGGTGAAGGGGGGGTGAAGGGGGGTGAAGGGGGGGTGGAGGGGGGTGAAGGGGGGTGGAGGGGGGTGAAGGGGGGGGGGTGGAGGGGGGGCCCCCACGGAGGAGGGGGCGGCTATGAGATCCCCGCATTGTTCACGCTGCCAACGGGGGGGGGGGGGGGCTGCTTGGTCAGCGAGTTCCTGTGAGAAGCATTGAGCACGCTCCAGCAAGGGTCTCGGCAGTCCACGTGTGTCTGTGTGGTGTGTGTGTGTCTGTGTGATGTGTCTGTGAGTGTGTCTGTGTGTGTGGTGAGTGTGTCTGTGAGTGTGGTGTGTGTGGTGTGTGTGTGTGTNGTGTGTGTGGTGTGTGTGTCTGTGTGTGTGAGTGTCTGTGTGTGTGAGTGTCTGTGAGTGTGTCTGTGTGGTGTGTGTGTGTGTCTGTGTGTGGTGTGTGTGTCTGTGTGGTGTGTGTGTGTGTCTGTGTGTGGGTGTGTGTGTGTGTGGTGTGTGTGTNGTGTGTGTGTGTGGTGTGTGAGTGTGTGTGTGTATGGTGTGTGTGTCTGTGTCTGTGAGTGGTGTGTGTGGTGTGTGTGTGTAGTGTGTGTGTGGTGTGTGTGTGGTGTGTGTGTGTAGTGTGTGTGGTGTGTGTGTGTGTATGTGGTGTGTGTGTCTGTGTGTGTGGTGTGTGAGTGTGTCTGTGTGTATGTCTGTGAGTGTGTCTGTGAGTGTGTCTGTGAGTGTGTCTGTGTGTGTGTCTATGAGTGTGGTGTATGTGGTGTGTGTGTGTGTGTCTATGAGTGTGGTGTATGTGGTGTGTGTAGTGTGTCTGTGAGTTTGTCTGTGAGTGTGTCTGTGTGGTGTGTCTGTGAGTGTGGTGTGTGTGTGTCTGTGAGTGTGTCTGTGTGTGTGGTGTGTGTGGTGTGTGTGTGGCTGTGTGTCTGTGTGTGTGGTGTGTGTGAGTGTGTCTGTGAGTGTGGTGTGTGTGTGTGTGTGTGTGTGTGGTGTGTGTGGTGTGTGTGTGGTGTGTGTGTGAGTGTGTCTGTGTGTGGTGTGTGTGTGGTGTATGTGTGTGTGGTGTGTGAGTGTGTCTGTGAGTATGTCTGTGAGTGTGTCTGTGTGTGTGTCTGTGTGGGTCTATGAGTGTGTGTGTGTGTCTGTGAGTGTGTCTGTGAGTGTGTGTGTGTGTCTGTGTGTGTGTGGTGTGTGTGTGTGTGTGTGTGTGTGTCTGTGTGTGTGTGTGTGTGTGGTGTGTCTGTGAGTGTGTGTCTGTGTGTGGTGTGTGTGTGTGTGGTGTGTGTGTGTGTGTCTGTGTGTGTGTCTGTGTGTGTGTGTCTGTGTGTGTGTGGTGTCTGTGAGTGTGTGAGTGTGTCTGTGTGTGTGTCTGTGTGGTGTGTGTGGTGTGTGTGTCTGTGAGTGTGAGTGTGGGGTGTGTCTGTGTGGTGTGTGTGGTGTGTGTGTCTGTGTGTGTGAGTGTCTATGTGTGTGGTGTGTGTGTGTGGTGTGTGGTGTGTGGTGTGTGTCTGTGTGTGTCTATGTGTGTGTGTGTGTGTCTGTGAGTATGGTGTGTCTGTGTGTGTGTCTGTGAGTCTGTGTGTCTGTGAGTGTGTCTGTGAGTGTGTCTGTGAGTGTGTGTGGGTGTCTGTGAGTGTGTCTGTGAGTGTGTCTGTGAGTGTGTGGTGTGTGTGTGTGTGTGTGTGTGTGTGTCTGTGTGTGTGGCTGTGTGGTGTGTCTGTGAGTGTGTCTGTGAGTGTGGTGTGTGTGTCTGTGAGTGTGTCTGTGAGTGTGTCTATGAGTGTGTGGTGTGTGTGTGGTGTGTGTGGTGTGTGTGTCTGTGTGTGTGGCTGTGTGGTGTGTCTGTGAGTGTGTCTGTGAGTGTGGTGTGTGTGTCTGTGAGTGTGTCTGTGTGTGTGTCTGTGAGTGTGTCTGTGAGTGTGTGTGTCTGTGTGTGTGTGTGTGTGTGGTATGTGTGTGTGTTGTGTGTGTGTGGTGTGTGTGTGTGGTGTGTGTGTCTATGTGTGTGTGTGTGTGTATCTGTGAGTGTGTCTGTGTGTGTGTCTGTGTGTGTGTGAGTGGTGTGTGTGGTGTGTGTGTGAGTCTGTGTGTGTGTCTGTGTGTTTCTGTGTGTGTCTGTGAGTGTGAGTGTGTCTGTGAGTGTGGTGTGTGTGGTGTGTGTGTCTATGTGTGTATGTGTGAGTGTGTCTGTGTGTGGTGTGTGTGTGTGTGTGTGTGGTGTGTGTGTGGTGTGTCAGGTGGTGTGTGTGTGGTGTGTCTGTGAGTGTGTCTGTGTGTGTGTGTGGTGTGTGTGGGTGTGTGTGGTGTGTCTGTGTGTGTCTGTGTGTGTCTGTGAGTGTGTCTGTGAGTGTGGTGTGTGTGGTGTGTGTGTCTATGTGTGTGTGTGTGAGTGTGTCTGTGTGTGGTGTGTGTGTGGTGTGTGTGTGGTGTGTGTGTGGTGTGTCTGTGAGGTGTTGTGTGTGTGGTGTGTCTGTGAGTGTGTCTGTGTGGTGTGTGTGGTGTGTGTGGGTGTGTGTGGTGTGTCTGTGAGTGTGTCTGTGAGTGTGTCTGTGAGTGTGTCTGTGTGTGGTGTGTGGTGTGTGTGTGTGCGGTGTGTGTGTGTGGGTGTGTGGTGTGTGTGTGGTGTGTGTGGTGTGTCTGTGAGTGTGTCTGTTGTGGTGTGTGGTGTGTGTGTGGTGTACTTGATACAGCTGTCGGGCTGTGACGGTTCCACCTGAAGACGGAAGCTTGTGTTGCCTCCGAAACGTCGTGATTTTTATTTTATTTTACTTTCATTAATTTTAATGTTTTACCTACGTGACTTTACCGAAAAACCTAGGAATATGTGGTGTGTGTGTTTATGAGTGTGGCTGTGTGTGTGTGTCTATGAGTTATGGGGAGCGGCAGTGTAGCGGTTAGCGCTACGCTGCGCTATGAACCTGGCGACCCGGGTTCGATTCCCGCTCACGGCCAACACCCAGTGACGATTATCTGAACCAATCCGGGCCTCCCTAGGTCGACTCAGCCTCAAATGAGTACCGAGTGGTGGTGTGCAGACATCGACCCTAGGGAGACAAAGGCGGCCGGGCGTTGTGCTGGCCACTCACTCACCCCCCTCGTGTGTCGTGCCGGCCTTAATAGGTGCTCGCGAACAGCACTTGCCCCGACAGTCTGTGAAGACTACACGGGAGGGATCTTTGGCTTTGTATATCAACCTTGCCACGTGTCTTCCATCTCAGCATTTTGTTTGCGACATCCGAGTCATGTAAATAAAACAACCAGACACACGCAGCCAAGTAAGTAACGGAGAATTTACTCAATGGAAGAAAAAAACCCCCGTTAATATTATATTCGTGTGATACGGGACATCTGGGAATTTCTTTCATTGAATTCTGACCACGGTGGAGAAACGCGTCCATTAATACCCACAGAGTTGTTCGTCGCCATGTGTGTTGTGTTGGGAAGACAAAGGCGGCCGGGCGTTTGATGCTGGCCACCTACTCGTGTGTCGTGCCGGCCTTAATAGGCGCTCGCTAACACCCACTTTGCCCAACAGTCTGTGAAGGCTACACGGGGCATCTTTGTCTTTGTGTATCCGCGTGTGTCCGTGCGTGCGTGAGGAGCGGTGGGGCAGCGGTTAGCGCGCTGCGACCCGGGTTCGATTCCCGCTCACAGCCACCAACACCGGTGACGATTATCTGAATCGTCCCCGGGCCTCCCCTAGGTCGACTCAGCCTCAAACGAGTGCCTGGTGCAGTGGTGTAGTAAACGTCGCCACTGGGGGAGACAAAGGCGGCCGGGCGTGGTGCTGGCCACCCACCCCTCAATGTACCGTGCCGGCCTTCATAAGTGCTCGCAAAGAGCACTTGCCCCAACATTGTGTTTAGCCTACGCGGGGATCTTTGTCTTTGTGCGCGCGCGTGTATGTGTGTGTGTATATATGGCCGTGCGTGTGTGTGTGTATCTGTTAAATGTGTTTGCCAGTAAATTCCTGCAGTATTAAATCACCCTCTCGAAACCGCCGTTTTCTGTTCGGGGAATATCATGCATGTTGCTATGACTTAACAATGACAAAGATCCCCGTATAGCCTCACAGAGCGTTGGGGCAAGTGCTGTGAGCGAGCACCCCCCCCCCCCCCCGTCAAGCCCGACGCGGAAACACCTGTTGGGTGGGTGGCCGAAACCCCACGCCCGGCCCCCTTTGTCTCCCCCCGGTACCGATGTTTTTTCACGTCGGTTCGGATGAATCGTCACCCGGGGTGGCGGCGTTGGTGGCCGTCGAGCGGGAATCGAACTCGGGGGGGGGGGGGGGGTTCCGACACTGCGCGCCCACCGCTCACGTCCATCAGTTATGTGGAACACACTCACACGTACGTTTAGAACTTGAAACTTTCGTGGTTGCAGGAATTGATATGCCATATGGTTCTTTGGGTAAAGTCACGTAGATAAAAAANTAAAATAAAAATAAAAAAATCTAAAATAGATAAGTTTTTATTTTTATGTTTTCTTATTTTTATTAATTTTTTATGTACGTCACTTTACCGAACGCACATAGAATACACTCACACATCTGTGCTCGCACGCACAAGACAAAGATCCCACAACCCCACCACCCCACCCCCCCGTGTAAGCCTTCACGACCCTCGGCACGGCGCACGAGGGGTGGGTGGCCAGCACCACGCCCGGTCGCCTTTGTCTCCCTCTCGCGCGCACACACACACAGACACACACAGACACACACAGACACACACCACAACAACACACGCGCTGGGGCAATGGCAACGTGGCGTGAACTGACGGTGTAGAGCCCTTCCTCGATCCACTGCTGGACTAGATGAACCTTCCACCCAGAAATACGACGAGACGATATGGGCTTTATCTTCTTGGTTCTTTCGGTAAAGTCACGTAGAAGGGAAGTAATATAATAATAAAAATAAAACAATAAAATATTATAAAATATTACTTCCCTTCTACGTGATTTTACCGAAAGAACCAAGAAGATGAATCCCTGCAGTCACGAAAGCTTTAAATTGATATGGGATTTAATTCTAGATTTGAAGCTTTCGTGACTGCAAGGATTCATATTCTTAGTTTTTTCGGTAAAGTCACGTAGGTAAAAAAAATTGAAATTTAAATTAATAAAAATAAATCATAAAAATCACGACGTTTCGGAGGCAACACAAGTCTCCGTCATCAGGTGGGACCGTCACAGCCAGATTTGCTGCATCAAGTGAGGCAGGGATTCCAAGATGCAAGCTCTTAAATACAAGTTAAGGGGGAGAGGGGGGGGGGGAGCTTATCAGAATGTGGTAGCCAATGAATGAAACGTATTGGGGGGGGGGGGCTAAAAGAGGTGTACGTAGACGTCAACGTGGACGTGTTTGTGTGCAAGCAAGTGTTTGATATGGGCTTTGCTTCGTAAGATATAAAAAAAATGTTAACTTTTATTTCCATAAAGTGATTTGTTTACTTTCTTATACATTTCACTCCCATCGTACGTTCATTATTGTTTGTTGCTGTAACGTTTTGACCCCGTGCCCTTACCGGACATCGATGAAAAGAGCTTATAGCGCATCGGATTTCTCCGGTATGAATCCATACTGTGATTCTGATACACAGGCTTTCCTCGTATCCACTGCTGGATGGGATAAACCCCCATTCACCCCTTATCTGCTAACGCTGTCTCACAACCGCACAACCGGAACAGAACGTTCAAACGAAGCGAGACGTTTATTTAATTCGAAATCTTTTTTTAATTTATTTCAGCAGGTAAGGCTCAACTTTAGCTGCGTAACTCTTTGTCGGGAGCGATCTGGCTATCATCGCGTGGATATTTATAGCAGCCGAATACTCTAAACGCGTGATGTTGATTCTAAATGTGGATGGGGAAAAATCTAGAGTGCCCGCAGATAAAATCCACGCGACCACAGGGAGGGAGAGAGAGAGACACGCGAACTCCAAATATACAGCAGCAGGCGTCGTCAGGGTCGGGATCGAACCCACGACCTTCGTATATCACGCGAGGTAGTTAACATCTCCTAGCCACCGTGATGATGAGAGAGAGCGAGACACGCAAACTCAAATAGCAGCAGCAGGCATCGTGNTCGTGATCGAACCCACGACCTCTGTACACCAGGCGAGGTAGTTAACATCTCCTAGCCACCGTAATGATGATGAGAGAGAGACACACGCAAACTCCAAATACACAGCAGCAGGCGTCAGGATCGGGATCGAACCCAGGATCTCCGCATACCAGGCGAGGTAGTCAACATCTCCTAGCCACCGTAATGATCATGAGAGAGAGAGACACGCAAACTACAAATATACAGCAGCAGGCGTTAGGGTCGGGATAAAATCCACGACCTCCTGCATACCAGGCGAGGTAGTTAACATCTCCGAGCCACCGTAATGATCATGAGAGAGAGAGAGACACACGCAAACTCCAAATATACAGCAGGCGTCAGGATCGGGATCGAACCCAGTATCTCCTGCATACCAGGCGAGGTAGTCAACATCTCCTAGCCACCGTGGCTTGAGCCGTAAGACGGAGGCTACGTGTCTGTGCGTGGGATGGGGGGAGGGGGTCCCGAGGGGGCCCCCGCCCATCCGCCCGGTCTCAAGGTCAAGGTCACAAAGGTCGGGCTTCTGTAAAATCCATCTGGAAGGAACGAAAAATTCCGAAGGTGGAGGCGCTCATCAGACTTGGTGCTGCACCACCATCCCGCTCGTGACTTCCCCGACCACTCCAATTCCCCCTCGCTGAAGATTCTCCCGTGACACTTTCTTGGTTTTTTTTCTAGGACCGAGGCCATCATGAGCCTCTCTCTTTCTCTCACGGCCAAAGTCGTAAACATTTTCCTCTTAGCACCACCCACCACCCCCACGCACGCGCGCACACACACACCAAAGACAAAGATCCACCGCGTAGCCTCAACAGGATGTTGGGGGCAAGTACTGTGAGCGAGTAGCAGCAGCTGTCAGTTAAACACGCAGGCCTTCGCGACCAATGTCATTCATAATAGAGCGTACATTTACGCGATCTTACCCAAAACCCGATGTTATTGAGCAGCGCCTATGAAGGCCGGCACGGTGAGTTGCCAGCACCACGCCCGGTCGCCTTTGTCTCCAGAGTGGCGATGTTTAGACAACGCGCCAGGTACTCGTTTGAGGCTGAGTCGATCTAGAGGAGGGCCCATGACCGGTTCAATGAATCGTCACCGGGTGTTGGTGGTCGTGAGCGGGAATCGAACTCGAGTGGCCGGGTTCGTAGCGCAGCGTAGCGCTGATCCGCTACACTACCGCTCCCCGCTCCCCGCACACACAGACACACACAACAACAACAAGCGCCATTCGCCACTAAGTAGCGGTGACGTCACCACGACGCTTGTGCCAGGCTATGTGCACCTTGAGGCCACGTGAAGTGTCGAACGCCCGCTGGCAGGAGATCACGGGGCAGACCCAGCAGGTGCCACAAGTCGACTGACCGAGACGACTGACTGAGATGACTGAGATGACTGGCTGATGCACCACCTGTGCCCCTACTGTGCCAACTTGCTGTGCTTTAGCCACCCGGCGCTCCGCTCGTTGTTGTGAGGGTCGCTCCTCCGCCCTCCGTTGTTGTTGGAGGTCGACTGCCTCCAACTGCCCAGCAGCGTCCTTCACGAGCCTCCTCCACAGAGGCCGATCTTGACACCGCTGGTACCAGTGATCGGCAAGTCCACTCAGCTCCACATCCTCCTGTACCACATCACTCCATCTCTTCTCTAGCCCGTGCCGCGCCCGTTTAGCCCCTCGATCCGGCCGAACAAAAGTTGTTTGGGCATGCGGGTGGGCTGGGCATGCGGGCTACATGGCCCAGCCAACGCAGCCTTGCCTGCCGGAGGAGCTCACCGATGGGACTTTGCCCAGATCTTTCAAGGATTTGTGAGCTCCTCACACAATCCAGCCTGATTAAACACAGAGACACACACAGACCACACACAGACACACACACAAACACACACAAACACAGACACACGGAGTACACCACCCAGTATACACACATAGTATACACACACAGTACACATACAGTACACACACACAGTACACACAAAGTACACACACACAGTACACACACACAGAGTACACCACACAGTACACACAAACAGTACACACACACAGAGCACACACACAGTACACACAAACAGTACACACAAACAGTACACACATACAGAGTACACCACACAGAGTACACACAAACAGTACACACACAGTTCACACACAGTATACACACAGTACACACACACAGTACACACACAGTATACACACAGTACACACACACAGTATATCACCACAGTACACAGAGAGTATAATACTGCACAGTGTACACACAGTACACACACACAGTACACACAGTACACACACATATAGTACACACACACAGTACACACACACAGAGTACACCACACAGTATATAACCACACTACACACACACACAGTACACACACACAGTACACACACACAGTACACACACAGAGTACACCACACAGTATATAACCACACGACACACACACAGAGTATAATACTGCACAGTGTACACACAGAGTATACTCGTACCGAATTTCATGTCTTCCGTTGCGGGTATAATAAAATAACTTAATATATCGAGGACCGCAGAGCTTGGAACATCGTTTGGTAGTGCCAGCTGGCTCCCCGCCTTCCCCCATCACAGACAAAGGAACCAGCGGCCCGTTAGAAACATCTCGAAATAAGCCTCCGATTATCTCGTTCGAGAGCCTGTGCGCTGCAAATTGCTGCTGTATTTTGTTTTTCTTGTGCAAACAACTTCCTTGTAACGTTGCCGTAAAGAAATGAGACTACGATTGCGTCCTTCAAAATCTGGAAGCAATTGCTCTCGCAATACTCGTTGCGTCGTACGGAATTGCCGGCAGGATATGTTGTCCTGTCTCTCTATATATATTGGCAGCGTTAAAGATTGCACGTAGGAACCTTTTACATTATTTGTCTTCATTCAAATGATAACCACAATAGCGCTTAGATGAAAAAATAATAATGTAAAATGTGGCTAAATAATCATTGCCATATTTCGATGGGATTGAGTCTGCACGATACGTGGATGCTTTGGAGCTCAAGGGAAGTTACATCGTGATATAAACGTGACTGGATTATGCCTCTGGGTGCGTGAGAGGATAAATAGTGCCGTCCATGCATTAGCAATTAGGGTTTTGATTTTATAAGGATAATTACGGCCGTAATTATGATATATTTTAGGGGAACACACCCCCCCCCCCCCAATATTAAAATATGCTCAAAATGTAGACAAGTAGAGTCGGGTTTAGATGAGGACAGAGATGGGGGGTGGGGAGGAGGGCGAAATTTCGTCGGTTCCTAAACACTTGGGGGCAGACAAAACCAACGCCGCTGCTGGGCCCTCCGCCAGGTCGGCTCAGCCTTAAACGAGTACCTGTACCTGGCGCGGTGAGTCGATTGAAAACTCATTTCTTGAAGAGCTGCGTGTTGAGTTTGCTCTCATTCCCACGCAGCTCCCATTAGCAGGGTTGGCTACCTGCCAACATACACACGTCGCTACGAAGTGGCAGTGACGTCACCACGGCAGCTTGTGCCAGGCTAGGTGCACTCCGAGCTAGGCCACGTGGAGAAGTGTCGAAGGCTCGCTGAGAGGTCACGGGGCAGACCCAGGTGGTGCCATGGGTTGACTGCCGTGCCAGGCTAGGTGCAGGAGGAGGTCACGGGCAGACCCAAGTAGTGCCATGGGTTGACTGCTGTGCCAGGCTAGGTGCAGGAGGTCTCGGGACAGACCCAGGTGGTGCCATGGGTTGACTGCTGTGCCAGGCTAGGTGCAGGAGGTCACAGGGCAGACCCAGGTGGTGCCATGGGTTGACTGCCGTGCCAGGCTAGGTGCAGGTCACGGGGCAGACCCAAGTAGTGCCATGGGTTGACTGCTGTGCCAGGCTAGGTGCAGGAGGTCTCGGGACAGACCCAGGTGGTGCCATGGGTTGACTGCTGTGCCAGGCTAGGTGCAGGAGGTCACGGGNCAGACCCAGGTGGTGCCATGGGTTGACTGCTGTGCCAGGCTAGGTGCAGGAGGTCACGAGACAGACACAGGTGGTGCCATGGGTTGACTGCTGTGCCAGGCTAGGTGCAGGAGGTCACGGGACAGACCCAGGTGGTGCCATGGGTTAACTGCTGTGCCAGGCTAGGTGCAGGAGGTCACGGGGCAGACCCAGTGGTGCCATGGGTTGACTGCTGTGCCATGCTAGGTGCAGGAGGTCACGGACAGACCCAGGTGGTGCATGGTTTGACTGCTGTGCCAGGCTAGGTGCAGGAGGTCACGGGGCAGACCCAAGTGGTGCCATGGGTTGACTGCTGTGCCAGGCTAGGTGCAGGAGGTCACGGGACAGACCCAATTGGTGCCATGGGTTGACTGCTGTGCCAGGCTAGGTGCAGGAGGTCACGGGACATACCCAGGTGGTGCCATGGATTGGTTTTTGTGCCAGGCTAGGTGCAAGAGGTCACGGAACAGACCCGTAGGTGCCATGGGTTGACTGAGACGACTGGCAGATGCACCACTGTGCTCCACACTGTGCCAACGCACTGCGTTTTGGAATTTATAATTTTATTTCTATTATTATTTCTATTATTTTTATTTGATTATTTATTTTTACCTACCTGACTCTACCGAAAAAACCTAAGAGTATAAGAATAGCTATTACCCTTTCTGGCAATAAAACAGGAGGTGTTAAGATGTTCAAACACGAAGTAGAAACCTTATTGTTTTTAAATACTTTGATACTGGGAAGAAGGCCCTATTATTTTAGCTGCTCACCCGAGTTATAAACGCTCTGATACGCGTGGCATTTTCCTTGTACTGGCCGCCTTTGGGCGATGTTCTCTCGTCTGACACTGGTGCTGAGACTAGGCCATGAAGAAAGCTGTCTCTGGTGTGGGCCAATCAGTTTCAAAGACGACGCGTCATAGATTATCAGAGCCACGTGTTTGTTTGCATGTTCACCACAACGTACTGCGCGTGTGGTTATTGTAGTAGCTTCATTCCTGGAAAAAGGTTATTCTATTTCGATCTTTGATCATCTTCACAGTTGTTTTTATTGCCGGAAAGGGTAAAACACATATTATTGATAATTGGTTCTTTACCCTTCTATCTGGCAACAAAACTGACACCTTTTTGCAAGGAGTCATGTTTGCATAGACCAAATACCTGCAGTCATAATACAAACAAAAGAACATAACTCTGATAATGTGCACTTTTGGCGTCATTGGTCCAACCCGAGACAGCTTCTAAGAAGCTGTCTCGGGTTGGACCAATCAACTCAAGACGTGCACATTATCAGAGTTATGTTCTTTTGTTTGTATTATGACTGCAGGTATTGCGGTCTATGCAAACATGACTCCTTGCAAAAAGGTGTCAGTTTTGTTGCCAGATAGAAGGTAAAGAACCAATTATCATATTTTTACTGGTAAATGAGGTCCACATATTATTATTACGTGTTTCATGCCTTGCGTTGTATCTGCCCGGTGCTCCGCTCGTTGTTGTGAGCGTCGCTCCTCCGCCCTCCGTTGCTGTTGCTGGAGGCTGATTGCCCCAGGAGTAGCAGCAGCAGCGTCCTTCACGATTCTCCTCCTCCAGAGAGGCCGATCTTGACACCGCCGGTACCGGTCATCGCAAGTACACTCAGCTCCACATCTCCTGTACCGCATCAGCTCCATCTCTTATCTAGCCAAACATTATTCAATAGATTGACTCCAACTGCCCGGTAGCAGCTTTCTTCACAAGCCTCCTCCTCCTCCTCCAGAGAGGTCGATCTTGACACCATCAGTACCGGTCATCGGCAAGTCCACTCAGCTCCACATCCTCCCGTAGCGCAACAAATCCATCTCTTCTCTAGCCAAACATCGTACAATAGATTGACTCCAACTGCCTCCTCCTCTTCTACAGAGGCCGATCTTGACACCGCTAGTACCGGTCATCGGCAAGTCCACTCAGCTCCACATCCTCCTGTACCGCATCAGATCAATCTCTTCTCTACCCACACATCACACAATAGATTGACTGCAACTGCCCAGTAGCAGCGTCCTTCACGAGCCTCCTCCTCCTCCAAAGAGGCCGATCTTGACACCGCCGGTAGCGGCCATCGGCAAGTCCACTCAGCTCCACATCCTCCTGTACCGCATCAGATCAATCTCTTCTCTACCCACACATCACACAATAGATTAACTGCAACTGCCCAGTAGCAGCGTCCTTCACGAGCCTCCTCCTCCTCCAAAGAGGCCGATCTTGACACCGCCGGTAGCGGTCATCGGCAAGTCCACTCAGCTCCACATCCTCCTGTACCGCATCAGATCAATCTCTTCTCTACCCACACATCACACAATAGATTAACTGCAACTGCCCAGTAGCAGCGTCCTTCACGAGCCTCCTCCTCCTCCAAAGAGGCCGATCTTGACACCGCCGGTAGCGGTCATCGGCAAGTCCACTCAGCTCCACATCCTCCTGTACCGCATCAGATCAATCTCTTCTTTACCCACACATCACACAATAGATTAACTGCAACTGCCCAGTAGCAGCGTCCTTCACGAGCCTCCTCCTCCTCCTCNAAAGAGGCCGATCTTGACACCGCCGGTAGTGGTCATCGGCAAGTCCACTCAGCTCCACATCCTCCTGTACCGCATCAAATCCATCTCTTCTCTACCCACACATTATACAATAGATTTACTCCAACTGCCCAGTAGTAGAGTCCTTCACGAGCCTCCTCCTCTCCAGAGAGGCCGATCTTGACACCGCCGGTAGCGGCCATCGGCAACTCCAACTCAGCTCCACATCCTCCTGTACCGCATCAAATCCATCTTTTCTCTAGCCAAACATCGTACAATAGATTGACTCCAACTGCCTCCTCCTCCTCCAGAGAGGCCGATCTTGACACCGCCGGTACCGGCCATCGGCAAGTCCACTCAGCTCCACATCCTCCTGTACCGCATCAGCTCCATCTCTTCTCGACCCACACATCACACAATGGATTTACTCCAACTGCCCGGTAGCAGCTTTCTTCACAAGCCTCCTCCTCCTCCAGAGAGGTCGATCTTGACACCGCCGGTACTGGCCATCGGCAAGTCCACTCAGCTCCACATCCTCCCGTAGCGCATCAAATCCTTCTCTTCTCTACCCAAAGATTATACAATAGATTGACTCCAACTGTCTCCTCCTCTTCTACAGAGGCCGATCTTGACACCGCCGGTAGCGGCCATCGGCAACTCCAACTCAGCTCCACATCCTCCTGTACCACATCAGCTCCATCTCTTCTCTAGCCAAACATCGTACAATAGATTGACTCCAACTGCCTCCTCCTCTTCCACAGAGGCCGATCTTGACACCGCCGGTAGCGGCCATCGGCAAGTCCACTCAGCTCCACATCTCCCGTAGCGCATCATCTCCCATCCCTCGAGAGTCTCCACGTGAGCCCGCATCCTCCATCCACGCGATGAGAAGAGAGCGGGGCGCTTTCTGCTCCCCCACCCAGCAGCAGCCCTACACATGGCGCGGTGGGGGAATGTTCAACGCGTGGCATTCAAACCGCGATATTTAAGCCTCTGAGCTGGAATTGATTAGCACCACGTTTAATGGAACGGAGTTGTTGTTGTTGTTGATTGTGTAGTCACTAAGCCTATGTGAGTCTATTGGACTGTATGTGGGTCTATGAGTCTACATGTGAGTCTGTGGTCTCTATGTGGGTCTATGAGTCTCTGTGTGAGTTCGTGTGTCTCTATGTTAATCTATAGGACGCGATGTGGGTCTATGGATCTCTATGTGAGTCTGTGGGTCTCTATGTGGGTCTATGGGTCTCTGTGTGAGTTTGCGGATCTCTATGTGAGTCTATGGGTCTATGTGAGTCTATGGGTCCCTATGGGAGTCTATGAATATCTATGTGAGTCTATGGGTCTCTATGTGAGTCTATGGGTCCCTATGTGAGTCTATTGGACTGTATGTGGGTCTATGAGTCTCTGTGTGAGTTCGTGTGTCTCTATGTTAATCTATAGGACGCGATGTAGGTCTATGGATCTCTATGTGAGTCTGTGGGTCTCTATGTGGGTCTATAGGTCTCTGTGTGAGTTTGTGGATCTCTATGTGAGTCTATGGGTCCCTATGTGAGTCTATTGGACTGTATGTGGTCTATGAGTCTCTGTGTGAGTTTGTGTGTCTCTATGTTAATCTATTGGACGCTTTTGTGGGGCTATGGGTCTCTATGTAAGTCTATGGGTCTCTATGTGAGTCTATGGGTCTCTGTGTGAGTTTGTGAGTCTCTATGTGTTCCTATTGGACGCTTTGTCGGTCTATGGGTCTCTATGTGAGTTTATGGGTCTCTATGGGTAGTCTATTGTCTCTGCGTGAGTCTATGGTAGTCTATGGGTCTCTACGTGAGTCTGCGGGTCTCTATGTGAGTCTATGAGTCTATGTGAGTCTATGAGTCTCTATGAGAGTCTATGGGTAGTCTATTGTCTCTATGTGAGTCTATGGGTAGTCTATGGGTCTATATGTGAATCTATGGTAGTCTATGGGTCTCTACCTGAGTCTACGGGTCTTATGTGAGTCTATGAGTCTCTATGAGAGTCTATGGGTAGTCTATGGGTCTCCATGTGAGTCTATGGATAGTCTATGGGTCTCTATGTGAGTCTACGTGAGTCTATGGGTATCTACGTGAGTCTGCGGGTCTCTACGCACTGGAGAATCCAGTAAGCGGTGCTGGTTCAGTGTCTCTGACAAATCCATCACTCACCCACTCACCCCTCGCCGTAATGGCTTTGTCAGGACGTGGACCCACTTCACGAAATGAAAACATACAACCCACACACAACCCACACACAACCCACACACACATACCCAACACACACCCCACACACAACCCACACACANACCCACACACAACCCACACACAACTCACACACAACCCACACACAACCCACACACAACCACACACAACCCACACACACCCACACACAACTACACACACAACCCACACACACNACCCACACACACNACCCACACACAACCCCACACACNACNCNCACACAACCCACACACAACCCCACACANCCCCACACACCCCACACACAACCCACACACAACNCACACACAACCCCACACAACACCAACACACACCACACACAACCAACACACNACCNCACACANACCCACACACAACACACACAAACCCNCACACACAACACNCAACACCCCACACAACACCCACACACACNCCNACACACACACACACACCCCACACACNACACACCCCACACACAAGCCCACANCAAACCCACACACAACCCCACACACAACCNANACACAAACCCACACACACACACACANCTCCACACAACCCACACACAAACCCACACACAACCACACACACACCCACACACAACCCACACACACCCACACACACACANCCCAACACCCCACACACAACCCACACACAACCCACACAACCACACAACCCACACACAACACACACACCCACACACAACCCACACACACNACCCAACCACACACNACCCAAACACACACACACCCACACCAACCCACACACACACCCACACACAACCCACACACACACACAACCCACACACCAACCCACACACAACCCACACACAACACACACACAACCCACACAAACCCACACACCCACACACAACCCACACACAAACNCACACACAACCCACACACAACCCACACACNACCNACACGACAAACCCACACAAACCACACACACAACCCCACAACCTCCACACAACCCACACACAACCCACACACAACNCACACAACACACAACCCACACACAAACCCACACAAACCTCCACACAAACCCCCACAAACCCACACACAACCCACACACACCCNCACCAAACACACACAACCCACACAACACCAACACACAACCCACACAACACCACACAACCCACACACAACACACAAAACACACACAACCNACACACANACAACTCACACANAAACCCACACAACCCACACACATGACCCACACAAACACACAACACACACACACACACACANCCACACAACCCACACACACACAACAACCCCACACACCCCANACAAACCCCACACAACCACACAACACACAAACCCACACAAACCNACACACAACCCNCACAACACACANACCCACAACAACCCACACACAACCCACACACAACCACACACACACCCCACACANAACACACACAACCCATGCACACAACCCCACACACCCCACACACNACCCCACACACAACCCCNCACACAACCCCACACACACCCCNCACACAACCCCAACAAACCCCACACACNCCCAACTCACACANACCNACACAAACACACAAACCCCACACAACAAGCACACAACCCACACAAACCCCACACAACACACAACCCACACACACAACCCACACACCCACAAACCACACAACCNACACAAACTCACACACACACACACAACCCAAACACAACACACACACACACACACAAACACACACAACCCCACACACACACCCACACACACAACCCACACACACCCCACACACACACACAACCCCACAACACAACCCCAACACACACAACCACACACACAACCCACACAAACACACACAACCCCACACACCACACACACAAACCCACACACAACCCACAACCCACACACAACGCACCCCACACGANCACACANAACCNCACACANAACCCACACACAACCNCACACACNACCCACACAAACCCCACACACAACCCACACACAACCCCACACAACCCACACACAACCCACACACATTCTAGATTTGAAGCTTTCGTGACTGCAAGTATTCATATTCTTAGGTTTTTTCGGTAAAGTCACGTAGGTAAAAAATCTAAATTAATAAAAGTAAAATAATCCAATAAAATAAAAATCACGACGTTTCGGAGGCAACACAAGCTTCCGTCTTCAGGTGGAACCGTCACAGCACGATAGCTGTATCAAGTGAGTGAGGTGCAATGCTAATGCCACACACGCACGTACACACGTATGCGCACACACGTGTGCACACGTGCGTACACACATGCACACGTGTGCGTACACAATAACAAAACAACATTTCTACGATTTAAAGCTTTCGTGACTGCAGGGATTCATCTTCTTGGTTCTTTCGGTAAAGTCACGTAGAAGGGGAAGTAATAAAATAATAAAAATAAAACATAAAATAAAATCATTTTCACAACGTTTCGGCCACAACGCAAGCAGCCGTCCTCAGGTGAAGAACGGCTGCTTGCGTTGTGGCCGAAACGTCGTGAGACTTATTTTACTTTATTATGTTTTATTTTTATTATTTTATTACTTCCCTTCTACGTGACTTTACCGAAAGAACCCATGTTCAGCCGATTGGGGCAGGTGCTGTCAGCGAGCACCTATGAAGGTCGGCACGGCCGCCTTTGTCTTCCTCGTGCCGACGTTTCACGCACCAACAGCTGGAACTCGTCAAAGCCCGAAGTGATATCTTCCGGAACAGCCAAGGCAGGCAACGGCGTTCCTCGCCGGTGCGTTTGGCGGTGAAGGCGAATCGTTCATAATCAACGTTTTTGGGTTTAGATCGCGTTTATTTATAAATGTGTCGTAACCCTCCACCACCCGACACGGCCAATCAGTAAAAAAGTGTCACGTTGACAAAAGACAAAATAGTTCACTGCTTTAGCCCACCGGTGTGTTGAAGCGTGAAACCACAACATTTACAATTTGAGTTGTACGACGTTTCGCTGGTAATTGCATCCAGCATCATCGGGCAATTCGCGAATCGGTCTGGGTAGGTGTCCAGGCTCGTTGTGCGCTGCTGCCAACCACTCGAAAGACAACACAGGTCTCCCGTGTAGCCTTTGGGGCCGTTCATAAATGACGTCACGCACCTAGGGGGGGTGGGTGGGGTCGGACATTTGTGACGATGTGTGACGAGGGGAGGGGTGGTTTGAGAAATGTGACGTCACGTCAAAATGCGCAACTTTAAATGAATATAGACAACACGTTCTACTTAATTAAATAGACTTTTTAATAAATGTTTTCTGCTACAACATCAGAGTGCAGCGCCACACTAAACACGCACTACAATGACAATAGTTTAAAGCGATTTGAAGCATGTTTTTTTTTTTGGGGGGGGGGGGCAGAGCTTTGTGACGTCATATTTGAGGGGGGGGGTCTGACTTTCTGTGACGCCGTGTGACGAAGGGGGGGGCTCAAAAATCGTACAAAACCGCGTGACGTCATTTATGGACGGCCCCATAACAGACGGTTGGGGCAAGTGCTGTTAGCGAGTAGCAGCACCTGTGAAGGCCGTCACGGCACACGAGGGGGTGGGTGGCCAGCACCACCCCGGCCGCCTTTGTCTCCCCAGTGGCGATGTTTATACTACACACCGCACACCAGGTACTCGTTTGAAGGCTGAGTCGACCTAGTGGGGGCGAGGCCCAACTACCGGTTGATTGTGAGCCAATCAATGGACTCAATTCACACAGCAACCTATAGCACCTGTTACGCACCCCCCCCTTCTCCTCCATGGAGTCTCCATGTTGCCTCTTTACATTGGAGGTGATGGGGTGGGTCGGCTGTTGTCGTATTTAAGGGGGGCGTCATCCACCCACCCAGCTCCCCCCCCCACCTGCCCCTCCCCCACCCGCCCCTCCCCCACCCCGCCTTCACCCGCCCCTCCCCCACCCTCCCTTCCCCACCCCGCCCCTTCCACCCTCCCTTCCCCACCTCGCCCCTCCCCCCACTCTGCCCCTCCCCCACCCCCCCCCCCCCCCCGCCCCCCACCCTGCCCCTCCCCCCACCCCGCCCCTCCCCCCCCCCTCTGCCCCTCCCCCCACCCCACCCTCCACCCCGCCCCTCCCCCCACCCCGCCCCCCACCCTGCCCCTCCCCCCCCCCACCCTGCCCCTCCCCCCACCCGCCCCCCCCCACCCCGCCCCCACCTGCCCCTCCCCCACCCCGCCCTCCCCCACCCCCGCCCCCCCCCGCCCCTCCCCCCACCCCCTCTGCCCCTCCCCCACCCCCACCCTCCACCCAGCCCCTCCCCCACCCCGCCCCTCCACCCAGCCCCGTCCCCCCGCCTGACGATCCCACCCACCCCCAGAAGCCCCCCCCCCCCACGTGTCCCTCCCACTCTCTGCCTTTCCAAGCTCGCAGCTGCTCCCCTGCGAGCCCCCTCACAGGGGGGGGGCAGGGGGGGGTCACCCCCTGGGGGGGGGCACCCCCTGGGGGGGGNTCACCCCTTGGGGGGGGTCACCCTCTGGGGGAGGCGGGCCACGGCGCGATGGTGAACCTGCAGGCAGAGACTTGGTGACAAATTGGTCGCCTCCCCCTCCCTCCACCCCCCTCTCCTCCCTCCCCCTCTCCTCCCATTCGCCTCACTCCTCCACCCCCTCTCCTCCCTCCCTCCACCCCCCCTCTTCTCCCTCCACCCCCTCTCCTCCCTCCCTCCACCCCCTCTCCTCCCTCCTCCACCCCCNTCTTCTCCTCCACCCCTCTCCTCCCTCCACCCCCCCTCTTCTCCTCCACCCCCTCTCNTCTCCCTCCACCCCCCTCTCCTCTCCCTCCACCCCCNTCTCCTCCCTCCTCCACCCCCTCTTCTCCCTCCACCCCCTCTCCTCCCTCCCTCCACCCCCNTCTTCTCCCTCCACCCCCTCTCCCCCTCCACCCCCCTCCTCCCTCCACCCCCTCTCCCCCTCCCTCCACCCCCCTCTTCTCCCTCCACCCCCTCCCCCCTCCCTCCACCCCCTCTCCTCCCTCCACCCCCTATCCTCCTCCATCCCCTCTCCTCCCTCCCCNCCCTCTCCTCCCTCCACCCCCNTCTCCTCCCTCGCCTCCCTCCCCCNTCCCCCTCCTCCCTCCCTCCACCCCCNTCTCCTCCCACTCGCCTCCCTCCCTCCCCCCTCCTCCCTCCCTCCACCCCCCTCTCCTCCCACTCGCCTCCCTCCCCCATCCCCTCCCTCCCTCCCTCCATCTCCCCTCTCCTCCCACTCGCCTCCCCTCCACATCTCTCTCCCATATCCTCCCACTTCCCCCCCCCCTCTTTCTACTTCCCACCACGTTCTCCCCCCCTCCCACCCTCTCCCCCTCCCTCTTTCTTTTTACGATGCAGAGGAGACAAGGAGATGCTCCGTTTAGTCGGCACTTTGCTTCGTTCATCATTTAGTTTTTTAGTTTTTTTTTCAATGCTTTGCTTTATGTGTCCCCCCCCCCCTTTTAAATGAAAGATTTCACAAATATTTCACGCTCTGCTCTCCTCCCTACACTATGTCTATGTTCCCCCTGTTTTCTACGTAATCTTTTTTATGTTTTTTTTTACGACAAGTGCTGCATCTGCACCAGCCCTCCCTCGCAGTCCTACGGCCTCCGACGGGAGCTCATAACTCCATGCAGAGCTCTCCCACCTCTCCTCTCTCCACTCCCCTCCACTCGCTCTCTCTCTCACCCTCTCCTCCCACTTTCGCTCCCCTCTCTCCCCTCTCCTCCCACTCTCGCTCCCCTCTCCTCCCACTCTCTCTATCTCCCCTCTCCTCCCACTCTCTCTCCCCTCTCCTCCCACTCTCTCTCTCTCCACTCCCTCCCACTCTCTCTCTCTACCCTCTCCTCCCACTCTCGCTCCCCNCTCTCCCCTCTCCTCCACTCTCTCTCCCCTCTCCTCCCACTCTCTCTCTCTCACCCTCTCCTCCCACTCTCGCTCCCACTCTCCCTCTCCTCCACTCTTTCCTGCCCTCATAAGCCCCACGCCGAGTTAACTCAGAGACAGTTGTGACTCGGGACCTCGACGGGTGCGCCTGTTGAGATATTGACATCACGATCAGCAGCAATAACATCATCAGAAACATCAGCAGCAGCACAAGCAACAACATCAGCATCATCATCAGCAGCAATAACATAATCAAAAACATCAAGCAGCAGCAGCACCACCATCATCATCAGCAGCAATAACAGCAACACCAGCAGCAGCAGCAAACATTCTAAACGACATCACCACCACAGCAACAACATCGTCAACATCAACAACAACAGCGTGACATCACCAGCAACATCGTCGGCTCCAGCAACCATCAAGCAGCAGCCGCCGTCGATGAGCCGCTGGCGTGACACGTATGACATTTTCTTTTAAGAATGACGCGAGATTTATTTAATAATATATTCTATTATTTAATAGATATATTTTCGGCCAATAAACAAAAATGTTGTGTGTGGATGGGTAGGGAGCGGTGGGCGGTGTGGTGGGGCGGGAGGGAAATTCATTGCGGATTTAAATTCTCTTGGAAGAGTCCAAGCGAGAAAAGAAGTCTAAAGAATTGTTCTGAATCTTTGCCACCGACTTGTGGAGGAGACACGAGAGAGCGAGTGAGCGAGATGGAGAGCGCGCTCAGCGCTCCCCGATGCGATGGATCCGATGCGCGGCACAGCATCATCAGCAGCATCAGCAGCAGCATCAGCAGCTGACTGCTGCTTCTGCTGCTGCTGATGCTGCTGCTGATGCTGTTGTGCTGCTGCTGATGCTGCTGCTGATGCTGCTGTTGCTGCTGATGCTGCTGCTGTTGCTGTTGTTGCTGCTGCTGTTGCTGCTGCTGCTGATGCTGCTGTGCTGCTGCTGATGCTGCTGTTACTGCTGCTGTTGTTGCTGCTGCTACTGCTGTGATGCTGCTGCTGTTGCTGCTGCTGTTATTGCTGCTGCTGATGCTGCTGCTGCTACTGTTGCTGCTGCTGTTGTTGCTGCTGCTATTGCTACTGCTGTTGCTGCTGCTGATGCTGCTGCTGTTGCTGCTGTTGCTGCTGCTACTGCTGCTGCTGCTGCTACTGCTGTTGCTGCTGCTGTTGTTGCTGCTGCTGCTACTGCTGCTGCTGATGCTGCTGCTGCTGCTACTGCTGCTACTACTGCTACTGCTGTTGCTGCTGCTACTGCTGCTGGTGAGTGAAACTTTGAGTGGCTGAAGCTGCGCGCGGTCTTCTACGCCCGCGGCCACCGCCGGCAGCGACGACGATCGTCCGAACCCGGTCCTGGCGACATCCCCTAGGTCGACTCGGCCTCAAATGAGAACCGCACGGCGGCCGGGTGTGTGACAGTGGGTCGCCGTGATCGTATGCAGGCGGAGCGGCCGGGAGAGGTGGTGGTTGGTGGTTGTGGTGGTCACCCACAGCGGGGAGCGGTGGCGCAGCGGTTAGCGCTACGCTGCGCTACGAACCCAGCGACCCGGATTCGATTTCCGCTCACAGTCAACACCTAGTGACGATTATCTGAACCGGTTCAGATAATTTCCTCCCCTAGGTCGACTCAGCCTCAAATGAGTACCTGGTGCGGTGTGTAAACGTCGCCACTGGGGAGACAAAGGCGGTCGGGCGTGGTGCTGTCCACCCACCTCCTCGTGTGCCGTGCCGGCCTTCTTAGGTGCTCGCTAACAGCACTTGCCCTGCAGTCTGTTAAGGCTACACGGGGATATTTGTCTTTGGTCACCCACAGCACCGCGTGCCGACCTTCGTGGTGCGACTCGCTAACTCGATTCACACAGAGTGGGTGGGTGGGTGAGATGGTGAGTGAGTGGGTGAAGGAGTGGGTGAGTGAGTGGTGGGTGAGATGGTGAGTGAGTGGGTGAAGGAGTGGGTGAGTGAGTGGGTGGTGAGATGGTGAGTGATGGGTGANGACGTGGGGTGGTGAGATGGTGAGTGAGTTGGTGGGTGAGATGGTGAGTGAGTGGGTGAAGGAGTCGGGTGAGTGAGTGGGTGGGTGAGTGAGATGGTGAGTGAGTTGGTGGGTGAGATGGTGAGTGAGTTGTGGGTGAGATGGTGAGTGAGTGGGTGAAGGAGTCGGGTGAGTGAGTGGGTGGGTGGTGAGATGGTGNGTGAGTTGGTGGGTGAGATGGTGGAGTTGGTGGGTGAGATGGTGAGTGAGTGGGTGAAGGAGTCGGGTGAGTGAGTGGGTGGGTGGTGAGATGGTGAGTGAGTTGGTGGGTGGGTGAGTGAGTTGGTGGGTGAGATGGTGAGTGAGATGGTGAGTGAGTGGGTGAAGGAGTCGGGTGGTGAGTGGGTGGGTGAGTGAGATGGTGAGTGAGTGGGTGAAGGAGTGGGTGAGTGAGTTGGTGGGTGAGATGGTGAGTGAGTTGGTGAGTGAGTGGGTGAAGGAGTGGGTGAGTGAGAGGGTGAGTGATTGGGTGAGGAAGAAGTGGTGAGTGGTTGGGTGAGTGAGTGGGTGAGTGAGTGGGTGAGTGAGAGGATGAGTGATTGGGTGAGTGAGTTGGTGAGTGATTGAATGAGATTATGAGTGACACACACAGCCGTTAGCACCCGCGCTACAAACCCAGCGACCCGGGTTCGATTCCCGCTCACGGCCAACACCCAGCGACGATCATCTGAACCGGTCCTGCGCCTCCCTAGGTCGACTCAGCCTCAAATGAGTACCTGGCGCTGTGCGTAGTAAACATCGCCACTGAGGAGACAAAGGCGGCCGAGCGTGGTGCCACAGTGCCGGCCTTCATAGGTGCTGCTACTCGCTAACAGCACTTGCCCCACATCTGTCGAAGGAGATACGGGGGATCTTTGCCTTTGTGCTTGAAGCTACACTCCGTATGGCAAACAGGCGCCCGCTATGTAGGCTGGAGTCTGCTATGTGGATAAATGTGCGTTGAACTTCTATCGCACCGTACGTAGCCAACCTAAGCGACATGGAATTGAACGGTGTCATTGATGGAAAATTTGCGATCTTGGTGAAAGTGAATGGCGATCGATTGATGAAGTAGTAATGACAACAACAGTAAGGCAACTCTATGGAGAACGACTTCATACTTTCACGACGGAGCTTTACACAAATGCACTGTGTAAATTTCGATTTAAAGCTTTCGTGACTGCAGGGATTCATCTTCTTGGTTCTTTCGGTAAAGTGACGTAGAATGGAAATAATAAAATAATTAAAACTAATAAAATAATTCTCACGACGTTTCGGCCACAACGCAAGCAGCCGTCCTCAGGTGAAGAGCAGGTCTGTTGAGAAGACAGCGTCCGACAAACCTGTTCTTCACCTGAGGACGGCTGCTTGCGTTGTGGCCGAAACGTCGTGAGAATTATTTTATTATGTTTTATTTTTATTATTTTATTATTTCCATTCAATATCACAAAGCCCCGTGATGGTGACCACATCTCGGAAGCCAAGCAGGTTGGAGCCTGTGAATGTGCCCATCCGGGGCATGCACGTGCATATCAAGGTGCTATAGGCTGCGTGTGTGTGCACCGTGCATAACAAGGTGCTACAGGCTGCGTGTGCGTGCACCGTGCATAACAAGGTGCTATAGGCTGCGTGTGTGTGCACCGTGCATAACAAGGTGCTACAGGCTGCGTGTGCGTGCACCGTGCATAACAAGGTGCTATAGGCTGCGTGTGCGTGCACCGTGCATAACAAGGTGCTATAGGCTGCGTGTGTGTGCACCGTGCATATCAAGGTGCTATAGGCTGTGTGTGTGCACCGTGCATAACAAGGTGCTATAGGCTGCGTGTGAGTGCACCGTGCATACCAATGTGCTATAGGCTGCGTGTGTGTGCACCATGCATACCAAGGTGCTATAGGCTGCGTGTGCGTGCACCGTGCATAACAAGGTGCTATAGGCTGTGTGTGTGTGCACCGTGCATATCAAGGTGCTATAGGCTGCGTGTGCGTGCACGGTGCATAACAAGGTGCTATAGGCTGCGTGTGCGTGCACAGTGCATAACAAGGTGCTATAGGCTGCGTGTGCGTGCACCGTGCATAACAAGGTGCTATAGGCTGCGTGTGCGTGCACCGTGCATAACAAGGTGCTATAGGCTGCGTGTGCGTGCACCGTGCATAACAAGGTGCTATAGGCTGCGTGTGTGTGCACCGTGCATAACAAGGTGCTATAGGCTGCGTGTGTGTGCACCGTGCATAACAAGGTGCTATAGGCTGCGTGTGCGTGCACCGTGCATATCAAGGTGCTATAGGCTGCGTGTGCGTGCACCGTGCATAACAAGGTGCTATAGGCTGCGTGTGTGTGCACCGTGCATAACAAGGTGCTATAGGCTGTGTGTGTGTGCACCGTGCATAACAAGGTGCTATAGGCTGCGTGTGTGCACCGTGCATACCAAGGTGCTATAGGCTGTGTGTGTGTGCACCGTGCATAACAAGGTGCTATAGGCTGTGTGTGTGTGCACCGTGCATAACAAGGTGCTATAGGCTGCGTGTGTGTGCACCCTGCATATCAAGGTGCTATAGGCTGCGTGTGTGTGCACCGTGCATAACAAGGTGCTATAGGCTGCGCGTGTGTGCACCGTGCATAACAAGGTGCTATAGGCTGCGTGTGAGTGCACCGTGCATAACAATGTGCTATAGGCTGTGTGTGTGTGCACAGTGCATAACAAGGTGCTATAGGCTGCGTGTGCGTGCACCGTGCATAACAAGGTGCTATAGGCTGTGTGTGCGTGCACCGTGCATAACAAGGTGCTATAGGCTGCGTGTGAGTGCACCGTGCATATCAAGGTGCTATAGGCTGTGTGTGTGTGCACCGTGCATAACAAGGTGCTATAGGCTGCGTGTGAGTGCACCGTGCATATCAAGGTGCTATAGGCTGCGTGTGTGTGCACCGTGCATAACAAGGTGCTATAGGCTGTGTGTGTGTGCACCGTGCATAACAAGGTGCTATAGGCTGCGTGTGCGTGCACCGTGCATATCAAGGTGCTATAGGCTGCGTGTGTGTGCACCGTGCATATCAAGGTGCTATAGGCTGTGTGTGTGTGCACCGTGCATAACAAGGTGCTATAGGCTGTGTGTGTGCACAGTGCATAACAAGGTGCTATAGGCTGCGTGTGCGTGCACCGTGCATAACAAGGTGCTATAGGCTGTGTGTGTGTGCACCGTGCATACCAAGGTGCTATAGGCTGCGTGTGTGTGCACCGTGCATAACAAGGTGCTATAGGCTGTGTGTGCGTGCACCGTGCATAACAAGGTGCTATAGGCTGCGTGTGAGTGCACCGTGCATAACAAGGTGCTATAGGCTGTGTGTGAGTGCACCGTGCATAACAAGGTGCTATAGGCTGTGTGTGAGTGCACCGTGCATACCAATGTGCTATAGGCTGTGTGTGAGTGCACCGTGCATACCAATGTGCTATAGGCTGCGTGTGTGTGCACCGTGCATAACAAGGTGCTATAGGCTGCGTGTGCGTGCACCGTGCATAACAAGGTGCTATAGGCTGCGTGTGTGTGCACCGTGCATATCAAGGTGCTATAGGCTGTGTGTGTGTGCACCGTGTATATCAAGGTGCTATAGGCTGCGTGTGTGTGCACTGTGCATATCAGTGCTATAGGCTGCGTGTGTGTGCACAGTGCATATCAAGGTGCTATAGGCTGCGTGTGTGTGCACCGTGCATAACAAGGTGCTATGGCTGCGTGTGTGTGCACCGTGCATAAAAGGTGCTATAGGCTGCGTGTGTGTGCAGGCACAATGTGCTATAGGCGCGCGTGTGTGCACAGTGCATACCAATGTGCTATAGGCTGCGTGTGTGTCACCTGCATAACAAGGTGCTATAGGCTGTGTGTGTGTGCACCGTGCATAACAAGGTGCTATAGGCTGCGTGTGTGTGCACCGTGCATAACAAGGTGCTATAGGCTGCGCGTGTGTGCACAGTGCATACCAATGTGCTATAGGCTGCGTGTGTGTGCACCGTGCATAACAAGGTGCTATAGGCTGTGTGTGTGTGCACCGTGCATAACAAGGTGCTATAGGCTGCGTGTGTGTGACCGTGCATAACAAGGTGCTATAGGCTGTGTGTGTGTGCACCGTGCATACGAGGTGCTATAGGCTGCGTGTGTGTGTGTGCACCGTGCATAACAAGGTGCTATAGGCTGCGTGTGTGTGCACCGTGCATAACAAGGTGCTATAGGCTGCGTGTGTGTGCACCGTGCATGAGGTGCTATAGGCTGCGTGTGTGTGCACGTGCATAAATGTGCTAAGGCTGCCGCGTACCGACACTGTTGTCTGCAGCAGCAGCGGATTAGTGCGGCAGGGATGCATTGTTGACTGACAGCGCTCCACGTCTATGCTCCACCCGCTTGCTGGATGGCGACCTCCCATGACGCCGTTGCTGGGTGGCGGTCAGTGGGGCTTCGTGAAAGCCCCGGGAGCATAGAAGTGAGCGCAACATCGCGGGCCTACGGCGACCTCGGTGTGCAGGCANGATTGTGTTGTTTGCGATCGTGAACNTGAACATCGGGTTATCCAAAATCATCGATTGTCTCAATCGCCGTCGCTGAGTACGAGGAGCGCTCCTCCCGTGTGGGGCAGTGCGGGTCGTTGGAAAGTGAGTGGGGTGGGTGGATGGTGAGTGAGTTGGTGAGTGGTTGGTGAAGGAGTGGGTGAGTGAGAGGGTGAGTGATTGGGTGAGTGAATGAGTGGGTGAGTGGGTGAGTGAGATGGTGAGTGAGTTGGTGAGTGGGTGGTGAGTGAGTTGGTGAGTGGTTGGGTGAAGGAGTGGGTGAGTGAGAGGGTGAGTGATTGGGTGAGTGAAGGAGTGGGTGAGTGAGATGGTGAGTGAGTTGGTGAGTGATTGGGTGAAGGAGTGGGTGAGTGAGATGGTGAATGAGATGGTGAGTGGTTGGGTGAAGGAGTGGGTGAGTGAGAGGGTGAGTGATTGGGTGAGTGAAGGAGTGGGTGAGTGAGATGGTGAGTGAGTTGGTGAGTGATTGGGTGAAGGAGTGGGTGAGTGAGATGGTGAATGAGATGGTGAGTGGTTGGGTGAGTGAGTTGGTGGGTGATTGGGTGAGTGAGAGGGTGAGTGAGAGGGTGAGTGATTGGGTGAGTGAATGAGTGGGTGAGTGAGATGGTGAGTGAGATGGTGAGTGGTTGGGTGAGTGAGTTAGTGGGTGATTGGGTGAAGGAGTGGGTGAGTGGGTGAGTGATTGGGTGAGTGAATGAGTGGTGAGTGAGATGGTGAGTGAGTTGGTGAGTGATTGGGTGAAGGAGTGGGTGAGTGAGATGGTGAATGAGATGGTGAGTGGTTGGGTGAGTGAGTTGGTGGGTGATTGGGTGAAGGAGTGGGTGAGTGAGAGGGTGAGTGATTGGGTGAGTGAAGGAGTGGGTGAGTGGGTGAGTGAGATGATGAGTGAGTGAGTGAGATGGTGAGTGGTTAATGTACGCTTGAGCAGACGTCACGGCACTTGGAGAAGCGGATCTCAAAGATGGTTATGTGATATCCACTTCCGCGGGTTATTGTTCGTTGACAGGAGACGCCCCTTGATGAAGTGGATCTCAGTGGTGGCTCTGTGATATCCACTTTCGCGGCCCTTCTCATTTGTTTGGTTTTGCTGCTGCTGCTGCTGCGTTAGCAGGAAGTCCATAGGTAACCCACTGTTGACTTGTTTCATAGTCAACAGCGGTCGTGATGATGATTGATGATGATCTTTGATGATTACTGATATTGATGGTAGTGATGATGATAACGATGAATTATGCTCATCATGATAATAGTTAATCATTTAAATGAATGATCTTTGATATTGATTGATAATGACCATGATGGTGATGATGATGATTGATCTCCGACTGATACTCGTCATCATAATAGCTGAGACAGATTTTGATGCAGACGATTGATCATGATCATGGTACGATCCATGATAACTGAAAAATTACAACTGATATTCCTGATGATGATGCTAACGATGATGATGATGATTATAATAGCGATGGGCTTATTCAAATTCTAACTCGGATTGGAACTTAAAATCTTCCTATCGAGGGTCTAGGATGCGTGGCCACAGCGCATGTCGATATTTAACGTTCAATAAATAACATCCAGCAAGTACAACGACACGTCATATATCAACCGCGTTGGTGGTGACATTTATATTTATGTATTACTTTGTACATTTACGAGATAGTCAAAGGGTGTGTTTGTTGTTGTTAGTTTAGCGGCAGTTATTAATACTCTTAGTTATTTCGGTAAAGTCACGTAGGTAAAAAATGAAATTAATAAAAATAAAAAATAAAAATCACGACGTTTCAGAGGCAACACAAGTCTCCATCATCAGGTGGGACCGTCACAGCCAGATTTGCTGCATCAAGTGAGGCAAGGATTCAAGATGTAATCCCTTAAATGCAAGTTGAGGAGGGAGGAGAGGGGGGAGCTCATCAGAATGTGGTAGCCAGTGTTGCCTCCGAAACTTCGTGATTTTTATTGTTTTATTTTTATTAATTTCATTTTGTTACCTACGTGACTTTACCGAAATAACTAAGAGTATGAATCATTGCAGTCACGAAAGCTTCAAATCTGGCAGTTTTTAATTTCGCTGAGTCTCAAAACTCATTGAGGGGAGGGTCCTGCCTTGGCATATTTGTCCGATCAGCGTTCATGAGTAGTCCAGTGGGCGAACACCGGACAACCAGGCTGGAGAGATGTTAACTCCCTCGCCTGGTGCACAGGAGGTCGTGGTTCGATCCCGACCCTGACGATGCCTGCTTTATATATGGAGTTTGCGTGCCTTTCATCATCATCACGGTGGCTAGCAGATGTTAACTATCTCGCCTGGTATAGGTAAAGATGTAGGTTCGATCCAGATCTTGACACCTGCTGTATATTTGGAGTTTGCGCGTCTCTCTCTCATCATCGTCACGGTGGCTAGGAGATGTTAACTCCCTTCGCCTGGTGCACAGGAGGTCGTGAGTTCGATCCCGACCCTGACGCCCGCTATATATTTGGAGTTTGCGTGTCTCTCTCTCTCTCTCCCAGTGGTCGTGTGGAATTTTTTCCGAGTCCCTCCAAGTTCCCCTCCCCACCCCCCTCCACCACATTTCAGAATCGACGCCGTCACGCGTTTCGACCACGTGGCTACCGCTCCACAGTTCCAAATGACGATGCTAACACTGAGCTCACTTCTGCAGTTGAGCAGCTATCATTTGTGACATTCAGGTCGCTTCTGAACAAACAATAAGTATAACCCGTAAAAAAAGTTTTTCACTATAAATCCTTTATATGCGTGGCGGCTAGAGTCATCTCGTCCTCTGGCTTGAGATGGCTGCCACCTATGGGTCAGATGATTGTCTGCCAGTATTAAGCAATTGGTAATAAAATATTTAATTTGTTTTCCCTAAACAGTGTAAAATTTGGAAAAAAAAATCACGAACATTAATTGTCTCGCACAACGAGTCTGTGTGCAAAATGTCAGCTCGATTGGATCACGGGAAGTGGGTTAAAAAACGACCGAAAGATTTGCACGGTCGTAAGCAAGCAAGCAAGCAGGGTCCCCACACGCCCCGGTCACGTGGCCTGTTAGGAACCGGGCCGCGCACGTGACCCGCCCCCATGATTTTATTATTCACCACTTCCGTCCGCGCCTCTTTCCCGCACGGTTTTGGTAAGCCCCCACAAGCTGTAATCCATCCCTAGGGTCGTCCATAAATGACGTCACGCGATTTTGGACGGTTTTTGACCCCCCCCCCTTCGTCACACAAAGTCAGACATCCCCCCCACCCCTGAAATACACAAAGCTCTGCCCCTCCCCAAAAAATATAAAACATGCTTCAGGTCGCGTTAAACTGTTGCCATTGTAGTGCGTATTTAATGTGGCGCTGCACTCTGATGTTGTAGGAGAAAACATTTATTAAAAAGTCTATTTAATTAAGTAGAACGTGTTGTCTATATTTATTTAAAGTTGCGCATTTGATGTGACGTCACATTTCTCAACCCCCCCCCCCCCCATCGTCACAAATGTCTGACCCCCCCCCCCNGCTAGGTGCGTGACGTCATTTATGGACGGCCCTCTAGCCGAAATGAATAAAAAAAACAAACGTCGCTGGAGAGCGTCTTTGAACAAGGGGGAAAGACCCAATGATGACCCCCCCCATCCCCGGGTGGTCCGTGAAAAAAATTGTCTTCCACGAAACCGGTCCCTGGTGCCAAAAAGGTTGTGGACCGCTGGTTTAGAGCAGAGGTCGCAAACGGGTTTTGATTCCTTACCCGTACCCAGCCGCACCAGGGTCGCAAACGGGTACCCGTACCCGGCCGGGTACGGGTAGGGTACGGGTATATCGGGTACCTGATTGCGACCTCTGGGATGAAGCCATGTTGCAGGCGCGGGTGGGTTGATTCTAGGAACTTGAATTGTGAGAAGAGACAAGACGATGGGAAATTAGTGACAAACAGTTACTCACCAGTGACTCACGGCCTACCCGTACCCAGCCGCACCAGGGTCGCAAACGGCTAGCCGGGTATCGGGTAGGGTACGGGTATCGGGTACCCGGTTGCGACCTCTGGTTTAGAGTCCGCGGTTTTCGCAACGTGTGGTTTGCAGACCCCTGGTGGTTCGCGAGGCCACCAACAGGGCAGTCCGCGAAAAGAACGAGAATAATGATACGGTGTACAAGCAGGCATTGTCAGGGTCCGGATCGAACCCACGATCTCCTGTATACCAGGCGAGGTAGTTAACATCTCCTATCCACCGTGATGATGATGAGAGAGAGAGACACGCAAACTCCAAATATACAGCGGGCGTCGTCAGGGTCTGGATCGAACCCACGACCTCCTGTACACCAGGCGAAATAGTTAACATCTCCTAGCAACCGTGATGATGATGAGAGAGAGAGACACGCAAACTCCAAATATACAGCAGGCATTGTCAGGGTCGAGATCGAACCCACGACCTCCTGTATACCAGGCGAGGTAGTTAACATCTCCTAGCCACCGTGATGATGATGAGAGAGAGAGAGACACGCAAACTCCAAATATACAGCAGCAGGCGTCAGGGTCGGGATCGAACCCACGACCTCCTGTATACCAGGCGAGGAGTTAACATCTCCTAGCCACCGTGATGATGATGAGAGAGAGACACGGAAACTCCTAATACTCTACGATCGATAATTATCGATTATGCAGCGGCTTCGGTGGAGGGGGAGGGGCGTCGGAGTTCCAAGAAGGCCTAAAAATCACTAAATAATTTCTATTATTTTAAACAGCTCATTCTTTTTGCACGTTCTTTCATAACATCATGGTTGATTTGATGTCGTGTATACGTTTCTTGTGAGTGTTTTACATTCGTTTACTAAATTGGCATGGATAAACATGCCAATGGCCCAAAAAATCATATCCCACTCTAAAAAGTTGCCATATTTACTGTACCGGACCTGACCACGCTCCAATCTCCAAGACTCTGCATCACGTGGTGGATGCACATGGCACCACCACGCTCTCGTTTCAACATAACCATGAAACATATGTTTACTCTATGAAATTGGCATAAATAAACATACAGACAAACAGACACAACGCAGCTCTTCTTACTCTAGTCATTAGTCACGAAACAATGTGTTGACACGTGTAGTATTTTCACTGTTTAAGTGGTATGTAGTGTAGCATGTACCGTACGTAGTATTTTATGTTGTTATTACTTCAGTTATTAGTCACCAAACAATGTAAAGACACGTGCAGTATTTTCACTGTTTAAGTTGTATGTAGTGTAGCATGTACCGTACGTAGTATTTTATGTTGTTATTACTTCAGTTATTAGTCACCAAACAATGTAAAGACACGTCCAGTATCTTCACGGTTTAAGTTCTGTATGTGTGTAGTGTATCATATACCTCATACGATATGTGAACACTGAAATCAAGCCGTGGCTACCTTTTTGTGTGATTGTGGTGCCGATGACCGGACTTTGGCTCAACAAGCCTTTGGATTTGGGTGATTTTTGGCCGGTTTCGCCACCGCCGGATAAAGTTGGTAAGCGATCGGGAACAATCGACTATTGACAGTAGCAGCAGCGGCAGCAATAATAACAACAACAACGTTGACAACAACGCACACCCTCACCAAAGGAAACGTGACGATTTCAAGCGGCTTAAGGGAGGGATGTCTGTGGTCAGCGGAATGTTTTGGGGAGGTTGGGAGGAAATTAAAGGTGTTGGTGACAGCTGTCTCTCTAAACCAGTGGTGCGCGAGATGCTCTTTCTGAGAGCCAAAGAGGGATCTCGAGTTGAAGCTTTCGTGACTGCAAGGATTCAAACTATTAGTTTTTTCGGTAAAGTCACGTAGGTAAAAAAGTGATCCAGCAAATCTGGCTGTGACGGTCCACCTGATGACGGAGACTTGTGTTGCCTCCGAAACGTCGTGATTTTTATTATTTTATTTTTATAATTTTAATTTCATTTTTATTTTATTTCATTAATTTCAAAAATGAAATTTTTATTTCATTTTTTACCTACGTGACTTTACCGAAAAAACTAAGAGTATGAAGCCAAAGAGGGCACGGGCTGCAGTCAAAGTTTATGGACCACTGGTCTAGACAAAAAAGGGTGGGGTAGCCTTTGAAAAAGGCGATGATGATGATGATCGAGACATCTTTTGTTGCTTTTCTTTTCTTTCGTCTTGGAACCAAACTAGTTTAGAGAACGAGCACGTATCACGCATCACACGTGCACAGAGCCACTGCTTGTGAACGTGCACAGACAGCGAGACAGCCACACACGCGCATTCTGACTACAAATAAAGCCGGCGACGGGATGAACACGTTGCTGCCTTAGCCACACGCGGTTATTGTGGCGAATATGCAAACAAACACGTGGTTCTGATCATATTTGATTGTCTTATAATAATGATCTGTTTCAATGAGTTTCAAAGACAATGCATAATATTTCGATTGAAAGCTTTCGTGACTGCAGGGATTCATCTTCTTGGTTCTTTCGGTAAAGTCACGTAGAATGGAAATAATAAAATAATAAAAACATAATAAAATAATTCTCACGACGTTTCGGCCACAACGCAAGCAGCCGTCCTCAGGTGGAGAACAGGTCTGTCGAGGAGAGGAGACAGACCTGTTCTCCACCTAAGGACGGCTGCTTGCGTTGTGGCCGAAACGTCGTGAGAATTATTTTATTATGTTTTATTTTATTATTTTATTATTTCCATTCTACGTGACTTTACCGAAAGAACAAAAAAAATGCGTAATATATTACCAGGATTTGTTTGCATGTTCACCACAAGCACCGTTAGTGTGTGGTTACTGCAATATCTTAATCCCCTTGCAAAGATATCATCTATTTGATGTTTGAACACATTAACGCATCTACTCTTATGGTACCAGAAAGGGTGACACCGCTGGTTATTTTTCATTCTTTGATACTGGCCAAGAAGGCTATCCCATGATACAGCTGCTGCTCACACCGAGCTATAAACGCTCTGATACGTGTGGCATTGGCCCTTGTCCTGGTCTCCTGTTAGCGTTCTCTGGCCCGAGACTGGTGAGACTGGGCCCTAGAGAAAGCTGTCTCTGGTGTGGGCCAATCGGTTTCAGAAACAATGCATCATCGTAGATCATCAGAGCCACGTGTCTGTTTGCATGTTCACCACAACGTACCGTTTGTGTGGTTGATGCAGTCACTTGATTCATTACAAAAGGTTTATTCTATCTGGCGTTTGAACATCTTGACACAACTCCTGTTACTGGCAAAAACACGGGTCCCATGATACTGGTAGGAACCTCCTGGTTACACCGGCCCACAGGGGATTATTGTGTCCGTCCGTCGTGCAGGAGGGGCTGGGTGGGAGGGAGGGGCTGGGTGGAGAGGGTGGGAGGGGCGGGTGGGGAGGGTGGGGGGTGGGAGGGTTGGGTGGGGAGGGTGGGCTGGGTGGGGGGTGGGAGGGTGGGGCTGGGTGGGAGGGGCTGGTCACCCCGTGGTGCCCTTATAAAACTCACGTTAGCCTACTCACGCCGGCTTGTGCCCGCCCTCACAGTCGGGCATATTTGCGGAATACACCACGCCGCCGTTGACCCTGGCCATTGACCGAGCAACCCAACGTTCCTACACCAGCTCCCTCCGCAGGAATGTGTTCTCAATCCAGTTGGTGGGATCGACCCCCACCCACTGCTCTACTGCCCTCTGCTGGCTACCGCAAAAGTGCGAGTGTTTGTTGGTTTGCAACCTATTTATTGTTATTACACGCTTTTATTTAACTCACTCTGTCTGTTGTTGTTGTCGTTGTTGTATCTTCAAATCTTGTAACTCAATTTTTACCCACTTCCCAATGTGCTATCGACTGCAAACTTGGTATACTTATGTCATACCGATGACAATACTATATTCTATCATTAAAATTAATATTTTGAAACATTATTTTTTAAATGTTATGTTTCGGCTTGGCTCTAATTGTCCACGCTCAACTGACGTTGGCTGTAAATGACCACGGTCCCCTTACGTTGTGGCAAGCTTCGGGGCCACTTCCTGGAGTCGTGGAGTTCTTCCATTACTATTACGGTACATTTCATTAAAGCGTTTTAAAAAAAAAGTTTTAAAAAAACATGACTTATGCACTATATATATACCAGTGTTCTTCACTGACTACATATATATAACCCGTTGTCGACTCTGGTCTCATTCCACGAAACGTCGCCCACATCAGAGACGATCGAAACATCGCAGTCGATCAGAGGTGAGAGGGCACAACCCTGTATCACCTCCCCTTACATGGGCCTTCTGATGCGTTCGCGTCACCGAGGTCACGTGTCACTCGAGGTCACGTGCACCCGAGTCACGTCACCCGAAGTCACGTGTCACCCGAGGTCACGCCCCAACCGAGGTCACGTTCTACCCCTGGTCACGTGCCACCCGAGGTCACGCATTGCCGAGGTCACGTTCAAGCGAGGTCACGCGTCACCCGAGGTCACGCGCCACCGAGGTCACGTGCACGCTGTGCAACTGCCCTTTGCGCTGCCGGTACATGCAGCTCAATCCATGCGCTTGGAGTATTTGGCCGCTGTAAATGTCCACGCGAAGATAAGCCGCTTCATTGTGATAGCCAAGTCGCTTCTGACCAAGGGGGCCTTACCTGGTCAAATAAAAATATATTTTTAATGCCATACCGTCTTTGTCTCTCTCTCTGTCTGTCTGTCTCTCTCAACAGGTTTCATCTGGCAGTGACTGCGCCGTGACTGACCCGGACGATTTCCAGGGCGACTTCTACCCTGCCCAGTAGCTCAGTGCCTTAAAGAAAAGAAGAAGAAAAAAATCACGACACTCAGTGACCGAGAACTGCTTCTCCTTCTGGGAACCGCCGATGGGTTTACTTTTTTTCTGTTGCACAATTTGCAAAAGGCCGAGTTCCTCGTGAACAATTTTCAAAACCTGTCACAAGACGATGGATAATCCTGGCCAGTGACAGATTACGAGCCCGTCGGCGCCTCGCCACATCTCTCCGGGCGAGCTAATCCGCCTGCCCCGCTTGCCTGGCTGGCTTCCCTGCCCGCCTGTCCGCCCGCCTGCCTGGCCACAACTTTTTTGCGGCCTTTGGTTCCTGAGCGGTCGCGGGTGTTGGCGGGCGACTGTTGTTGTTGTGCGGTGAGCGGTTTGGTGAGCCGTGAGAGGGAGAGAGTGGTTGGGAAGGGGAGGGAGGGAGGCGGTGGTGAGCGATGGCGGTGAGCAGCGGTGAGCGTTAAGCGGGCCCGGTGACTGTCGGCGAACGGTGGCTGGGTGGTGGGGTGGGTGGTGAGTCGAGCGACAGCGACGATGGCACGGCGAGCGGTGCCGGCAAACGATGACGGTGGGCGGCGGTGGCAGGCGGTGAGCGGCGGACTGGTGGTCGCTGTCTGGTGAACGCCGAGCGGTGGAGGAGGGCCGCTTGGCATCGCCGGTGAGTGGCGGTGGCCGCCGGAAGAAAAAAAAAAAACTTTTTATTTTATTTTTTTATTTTACATCAGGTTAGGCCCACTGAGCTCTCCCTACATAGCAAATTTTTTTTCTCCCAAAAGTGACCTCTGGCCATCAGCAAAAAACCGAAAGCTCCGTCGAAGCGGGCTCGACCGTCGCGCGGAAAGCTCGCGGACGCTCGGAACCTCGCGATGCCGACCGCAGACGCGGCGGGAGAAACCGCGCGGCCGCCACGCGAAGAGGGAGAACGCGCGACCTCCCGCACACGGGCGAGGGAGATAACATCTCGACGATGGGACGTCCGCTCGGCACCTCGGCGCCGTCGCACCACCGAGCGCCGGCGCTGCTTGTGGCTCTGGTGGCGCTGGCGGCGCTGTGCCAGCATCCGGCCGCCGCCTGCCCCGGCAGTGCACCTGCTACGTGCCCACGGACGTCCACTGCACGTTCCGCTACCTGGCAGCCGTGCCGGACGGGTTGTCCGCCGGAGTGGAGAGGATCAACCTGGGGTGAGGTGGGGGAGGTGGGGGAGGGCTCGCGCAGGGTGGTGGTGGTGGGGGGGGGGTGCGACCGACTCGTTCGCTCCCTCGCTCGCTCACCACCCACCCGCTCACCCAGTCACTCACCCACCTACTCACCCACCCACCGACCTGCTCATTCACCCACTCGCTCACCTACCCACTTTCTCATTCACCCACTCAGTCATTCACCCACCCTCTCACCTACCCACTCACTTATTCACCCACTCGCTCACCTACCACCCACTCAGTCACCCACCTAATCAGTCACCCACCCACCGCTCGCTCATTCACCCACTCACTTATTCACCCACTCACTTATTCACCCACTCGCTCACCTACCCACCCACTCAGTCACCCACCTAATCAGTCACCCACCCACCGCTCGCTCATTCACCCACTCGATCGCCTACCCACTCTCTCATTCACCCACCCACTCAGTCACCCACCCACCCGCTCACTCACTCGCTCACTCACTCATTCACCCACTCACTCAGTACTCACTCACCCACCCACTCACTCACTCGCTCACTCATTCACCAACTCGATCGCCTACCCACTCTCTCATTCACCCACCCACTCAGTCACCCACCCACCGCTCGCTCATTCACCCACTCGATCACCTACCCACCCACTCGATCGCCCACCCACTCAGTCACCCACCCACCCGCTCGCTCATTCACCCACTCGATCGCCTACCCACTCTCTCATTCACCCACCCACTCAGTCACCCACCCACCTGCTCACTCACTCGCTCACTCACTCATTCACCCACTCACTCAGTACTCACCCACCCACCCACTCACTCACTCGCTCACTCATTCACCCACTCGATACCTACCCACCCACTCAATCGCCCACCCACTCAGTCACCCACCACCCGCTCGCTCATTCACCCACCCGATCGCCTACCCACTCTCTCATTCACCCACCCACTCAGTCACCCACCCACCCGCTCACTCACTCGCTCGCTCACTCATTCACCCACTCACTCACCGACCCACTCATTCAGTACTCACCCACCCACTCACCCACCCCCATTTAATCATTTGGTGAACATCTGAACCAGTGCAGGCCCTTCCCTAGCTCGACCCAGCCTTGAAACGAGCACCTGGTCCAGTGAGTAAACTTCAGCACTGGGGAGACAAAGGCGGCCGGGCCTGGTGCCGGCCACCCAACCCCCCTCGTGTGTGCCACAGTGCCGGCCCTTCGTGGGTGCTGTCACTCGCCAAGCAGCACTTGCCCAATCGGCCTATGAGAGGCTATACGGCGGCGGGGGGGATCTTTATCTTTAGATTTGAAGCTTTCGTGACTGCAAGGATTCATATTTTGGGGTTTTTTGGTAAAGTCACGTAGGTAAAAAAATTAAAATTTAAATTAATAAAAGTAAAAAAATCACGACGTTTCGGAGGCAACACAAGCTTCCGTCTTCAGGTGGAACCGTCACAGCACGCTCGCTGTATCAACCAGTATATATACGGGGTTGGATCTCTTGGAATTTCTCATTTACTTGATACAGCGAGCGTGCTGTGACGATTCCACCTGAAGACGGAAGCTTGTGTTGCCTCTGAAACGTAATTTTTTATTTTATTTTACTTTTATTAATTTTAATTTTTTACCTACGTGACTTTACCGAAAAAACCCAAGAACATTTTTATCTTTGCCTTGTGCGCGGTGTTCGCCGCATGCAGCTACAACAGCATCGCGCAGCTCGGAGCCGAGTCGTTCGCCAACCTGGGCGCTCTGGAGCTCCTCATGTTGCACAGCAACAACATCCAGAGCCTGCCCGCCAACGTCTTCAAGGACCTCGGGTCCATGCAGGTAACCCCGACCTTGCCGCTGACGATCGTCGTCCTCCTCCTGAGCGTCGGCATCATGAGCCGCGGTCAGTCCGCCGCTGGGTGATGGTCTCCCCAAGCCGTCGCCGCCGCCGCCGCCGCCGCTTGTGGTGGTTCCCGGCTGCAGAGTGAAGGGTCCATCCTGGACGTTGAGGGTCCATCCTCGATGCTAAGGATCCATCTTGAGGTTACAGATCCATCCTTAAGGTTAAGGATCCATCCATGAGGTTACAGATCCATCCTCGAGGTTAAGGATCCATCCATGAGGTTACAGATCCATCCTTGAAGTTAAGGATCCATCCTCGATGTTAAGGAGGATCCATCCTGCTACTGCTGCTGCTTCTGGCTCGCCATCGAACAAAGACGACAGTCTCCGCGTCGTGCGGCGCTTTCAGGCGCGCTTCTGCGTCCGTCTGGAATGCTCCTCATTCCGATATCAGGAAAGCATTGGGAGCTCTGAACTTAAACATCGTCATCCAGATTGATAAGATCATTTTATTATCACCGCTTTTCTGCGTTGAGTTTGTTGTCCGTCCCCCTGAACACCTCCGATTATCCGCGGCAGGTCTACGTCACGGCGCGAAAGGAGTTCAACATACTACGCATGCATTCCATGCGGAAAGACAATGCATGCAATAATGCTTGCAGAGGCCTTCATCCAGCAGTGGCTGACGATGATGCTGACGATGACGACGTGAATGATGAACGTTTTGCGTGCGGCGGGAAATATAGAGAAGGTGACGCATAGCGTTATTTTGTTATTCCTTAACACCGACATGGAAACTTTTAATGGTTTAATTGTTTACAATAGTGTTGTATAAATTAGTCGTATTTTTACTTTTTCCTTTGACTTATACTAACCACCACCCGCCGCCAACCCCCCCCACTCCCCGCCCTCCCCCCTGCCCACCGCCCCGCCCACCCACCCGCTCCGCCACCGCCACCAGGTCCTGAAGATGAGCTACAACAAGGTGAAGGTGATCAACCGCGAGACGTTCCACGGCATGGGCGCCATCGTCCGCCTCCACCTGGACCACAACAAGATCGAGTTCGTGCACCCGGACGCCTTCGGGGCCTCTCCACGCTGCGCTTGCTGCACCTGGAGGGCAACCTCCTGCGCCAGCTGCACCCCAACACCTTGTCACCTTCTTCCTGCTGGACCACGTGCGCGTCTCCGCCATCCGGCACCTGCACCTGTCGGACAACGCCCTCGAGTCGTTGCCGCGTGACATGATGGCCTACCTGGGCGGGCTGGAGAGCCTCTACCTGCACGGCAACCCGTGGGCCTGCGACTGCTCGCTGCTGTGGCTCCTCGAGTGGGAGAGGGCGCACGAAGGTCAGGGTCGCGAGGTTGTGGCGATCGTCGCCCCCGGTAACCCAAGAGGGCGACGGGAGGAACGTAGCGACCGTCGCCCCGGTAACCCAAGAGGGCGACAGGACGAACGTAGCGACCGTTGCCCTGGTAACCCAAGAGGGCGACAGGAGGAACGTAGCGACCATTGCCTCGGTAACCCAAGAGGGCGACAGGAGGAACGTAGCGACCGTCGCCCTGGTAACCCAAGAGGGTGACAGGAGGAACGTAGCGACCATCGCCCTGGTAACCAAGAGGGCGACAGGAGGAACGTAGCGACCATCGCCCCGGTAACCCAAGAGGGCGACGGGAGGAACATAGCGACCGTCGCCCCGGTAACCCAAGAGGGCGACGGGAGGACCATAGCGACCGTCGCCCCGGTAACCCCCGGGCGACCGAAGGGTGCAGACTACGGTGAATCGTTGTTTAACATGCTAGTAGTAGTAGAGCAGGGTGCCGCGGTGGCGAGGAGTTGTTAATTAACTCGCCTGGTGTACAGGAGGTTGTGGGTTCGATCCCGACCCTGACACCTGGTGTATATTCGGAGTTTGCGGTGTCTCTCTTATCATCATGGTAGCTAGGAGATGTTAACTACCTCGCCTGGTACGCAGGAGGTTGTGGGTTCGATTCCGACCCTGACACCTGCTGTATATTCGGAGTTTGCGGTGTCTCTCTTATCATCATGGTAGCTAGGAGATGTTAACTACCTCACCTGGTATACAGGAGGATGTGGGTTCGATCCCGACCCTGACACCTGCTGTATATTTGGAGTCTCCGGTTTTAAAGTATTTGGCTGCTATAAATTCCCATGCAATGATGATAGCCACTTCGTTGAGGTCTCATTCATGTTAGCCAGGTTCGCCCTATGTAGCTTGGTGGGCCTTACCTGGTAAAATTAAATACTTTTAGTTTCAGTAGAAGCGTTCCTAACAAGTGCGGCTTTGAGCGGAAGCAAAATTTCCCATTAATGATGTAGTAACGATAGAGTTTGGCGAGCTACGGTGTACTACTACGCACACCGCGCAGTGAGATGACGGGACAAATAACTGAGGCTATGCCGCAGCGTTAATGTATCACTCTGCATTATCGTGTCACTGTTGTCACTCAGATGTGCAGCTCAAGAAAGTAGTTCGTCGTCCACTCAGAAACTGCATTGTAACGGCACGCGTTCTGCATTATCTGGCATGCCCTTCTCTATTGTTGAAAAACGTGGACCTCCCCAAAATGGAACATCTTCGCCAGTTGGAAACATTCACGCTGGCCTGCCTATGATCCATCCTGGGTTTAACCAGGCTGGATTGTGTGAGGAGCTCACAAATCCTTGAAAGATCTGGACAAAGTCCCATCGGTGAGCTCCTCGGTCAGGCAAGGCTGCGTTGACTGTGTCATGTAGCCGCACGCCCAACCACCGCATGCCTAGACAGCTTTTGTTTGGCCGGATCGAGGGGGCTAAATTAACCCGGCACAGGCTAGAGAAGAAGTCATGTAATACAAGAGGATGTGGAGCCGCATTTACTTGTCGATGACTGGTACGCTTCAACACACCGGTGGGCTAAAGCAGTGAACTAACGTGACACTTTTTTTGCTGATTGGCCATGTCGGGTGGTGGAGGGTTACGACACATTTATAAATAACGTGATATAAACCCAAAAACGTTGATTATGAATGGTACCAGTGGTCTCAAGATTGAAGGATGCCGCTACTAGGCAGTTGGAGGCAGTCACCCTCCAGCAACAACGGAGGGCAGAAGAGTGACGCTCACAACAATGAGCGGAGCGCTGGGCAGCTAAAATACAGCAAGTTGGCGCATTAGGGGGCATAGGTGGCGCATCTGCCAGTCATCTCAGTCAGTCAACCCATGCCACCTGGGTCTGTCTTGTGATGTCCTCTCAATGGGCGTTTGACACGTCTCGTGACCTTAAAGTTCACATAGCCTGGCACAAGCGTCACAACTTAGTGGTGAATGGCGGCTGTCGTTGTTGTTGCTGCGTATATCCAACCGTGCTGCTCCTCACTAACAGCAACTTGCTCCACAGTCTGTTAAGGCTATACGGGGGGGGTGGGATCTTTGTCTTTGTGTTGGAGCAGATGTGGTGAAGTGCAAGCGCGACCGGGCTTACCGGGCGGTCGTCTCTGCGCCACGTGCGCCAGCCCGCCCACCCGCGCCAACCGGAGCTGCTCGGCAATGCCTCGCGGCTGTCCTGCAACCGCCCGGCGATCCGCTCGCCGCTCAAGCTGCGCAACAGCACCCTGTGGGAGGGCTCGGAGGGCGAGCGGGGAGCGCCGCCGCCACCGCCCCCCGTCGACCTGCGGCGGCCCATCGGCAGCGTCGTGCTCAACGTGTCCGACGAGAACGGGAACCGCGCCGACCTGGCGTGCAACGTGCAGCGCCCGCGCGAAGGCAGAGGTGACGCCGGCGCCGGCGTCCCCTGCCCCGGTGGGAGGTCGCGGACGGCGTCCTGTCCGCGAACCTCACCTACGCGACTTCCTTGGCCTGCGAGCTGGGGCCCGAGGAGATGCGGACGCTGTGGAAGATCGTCGCCTTCTACAGCGAAGCGCCGCTCCGCCTCGCCAGGGAGATCATGCTGAGTAAGGAGCCCCACCTGAGCTTTCGCTACAAGCAGGCGGCGCCCGACGGCGAGTCGCGGCACTTCACCGGCGTAAGGGCGGCCGTCACGGCCTCGCCCTCGTGGCTCATGCAGGATGCCATCGAGCTGCGGCTCGACCGCAGGCGGACGACGCTCAAGACGCTCTACCTGGCCTTCACGGCAGAGGTGAGCGATGCCCGCCGTCTCCCGGGCCAGGCGGATCGCAACGGTTGGGCCATGATCAGCCGCGACCGGGACGCTGGCACGGAGGCCGTGGCGCTGTCGGGCGGCGCCTTCGAGCTCGACTGCCGCGCCTTCGGCTTCCCCAAGCCGACCGTGCGCTGGATTCTGCCGGACGGCACCTTCCTGTCGGCGCTCGAAGGCGACGACGGCGGCGCTGACCGCGGCCGGGCGACGGCCGCCCCTCCCGGGTGACGGCGTCGGCGGACGGCGGCTCGCGGTACGGGCGGCGGTCGCCGCGGACGCCGGGACCTACCGCTGCGTGGCGACGGCGAGGGAGGACCACGACGTGCTGGCAGTGCGCGTCGAGGTGCTCGACTTCTCGTCGGGCCGCGACGTCAACGGCGCGGTCATCGCCAAGCACGCTGGTGACGCCTTAGCCCTGCCGTGCGTGGCGAGTGGCGCGCCCGACCCCTCCGTGCGGTGGATCCTCCCCGACGGACGGCGCTGGGCAGGTCGAACGCCGGCGGCGGGCAGGCCAGCGGCGGGGCCCGCGTGTCGGCCAACGGCACGCTGACCGTCGAGGAGGTGGGCGACGGCGGCTACTACCACTGCGTTGCCGTCAACTCGCACGGCGTCGATCTGCTCACGCACCGGGTGGTCGTGAAGCACCGGCTGAGGCCGCCGCCCCTGCCGGCGCGCGGCCGGAGCACAAAGGCCCGCATCGAGCTGCTGCTGCCGGGCGGCGGCGTTGGGCCGGCAGGGAGGCGGCGGTCGCGCCGGACGAGGGCTCCGGGGGGCGGGAGAAGCGATCGACGAGGACGATGGCGGCAAAGGCAGAGCTTCGCCGCCGTGGCCGCGGCCGCAATGACGACGGCGATGAGGGCGAGGCGGCCGCACGCACGGCCCGCCGGCGCCCGGCACGGGTCCCGGCGGGGAGGCCGTTCCGCAAGGGGCGGCGGCGGCGGCTGCCGGGCACAGGGCTCAGACGGTGGAGGGGAGGCGAGGGGGTACGGGAGGAGGGGAGAAGGACGAGAATGAGGATGAGGAGGAGTCTGCAGCGAGGGTGAATGGGAGACGGACTCAGACGAGGCCATTCCGGGAGGGACGTCGGCTGCCTCCGGCGGACGCAGGGCCCAGACCACAGCGGAGAGGCGACGGGGGTCAGAGGAGACCTCCCAAGAGTCCGGCAGCTCACGGAACGAGAAGCATGATGAAGAAAGAGGAGAAGGGGAGGAGGAGGAGAAGGAGGAGCAGGTGGAAGACAGAAGGCGGACGAGTCCGGGGGAAGAGCAAACGGCAGACGGACTCAGGCAAGGCCGTTCCGGAAGGGGACATCAGCTGCGATGGGTGGGCGCAAGGCTCAAATGGTGGAGGAGAGGCGAGCCGCATCACGGGAGGCTTCAAGGGGTAAGAAAAATGAGGAGGAGAATGCAGAGGATGGGAGGATTCTGGAGGGAGGGCGAACGGGAGACGATTCCGGCGAGGCCTTTCCTGAAGGGACATCAACTGCCGTGGGCGGGCGCAGGCCCCAGACCGTGGAAGAGACCCAGCAGAGGCCTCCCCAGAGTCTAGCAGCTCGCAGAACAGGAACGAAGAGGAGGAGAAGGAGGAGGAGGAAAAGGAGTCCGTAAGGAGTTCGAACAGGAGACGGATTCCGACAAGGCCGTTCCGAAAAGGGACAGCGGTTCCCGGTCGGTACCGGGCGCAGCCCGCCGAAGAGGAGAGGAGAGGCGGAAGCCCCTCCAAGAGGGTAGAGGAGCTCAAGGAAGGAGGAGATTGGGAAGGACGAAAATGCAGAGGAGGAGAGAAGGAGGAAGAGGAGGAGAGGAGGAGGAGTTTGTAAGGAGGGAGAATGGGAGACGGATTCCGACGAGGCCGTTCCGAAAGGGGCGGCGGTTTCGGGTCGGCACCGGGCCCAACCCGCCGAGGAAGAGGAGGAGGAGAGGCAGAAGCCGCTCCAAGAGGGTAGAGGGAGCTCCAGGAAGGAGGAGATTGGGAAGGACGAAGATGCAGAGGAGGAGATGGAGGAGAAGGAGGAGGAGAAGGAGTCTGCAGGGAGGTCGAGTGGCCGCACGGATTCCGGGAATGAGCAGCGGACGCCCGGCAGGCGCTGGGGCGCTGGCGGTGGTGCTGGCGGTGGCGGCTCACGGATCAGCCAGCAGATCGGGCGGCTGGACCCGAAGAAGTGGGCAGAGATCCTGTCGCGCGTGCGCAACCGGAACGTGGCGCGGGCGCGGACCACGAGCGCACCGGGGCCCGCGACGACGGCGGGGGCGCCGCCGACGGCGGCCGTCACGCCCGGCGGGCCACGACAGCGAGCCGTGGCAGCTCGTGGAGTCTGAGTCGTCAGAGCGGGAGGAGTCGGAGGAGTCGGAGAGCGAGGAGGAGCGGGAGGAGGAGCGGGAGGAGGAGACGGTGGAGGAGCAGGAGGAGGGCAGGAGGAGGAGAGGGTGGAGGAGAGGGTGGAGGAGACGGTGGAGGAGTCAGAGGAGTTTGAGAGCGAGGAGGAGCGGGAGGAGGAGCGGGAGGAGGAGACGGTGGAGGAGCAGAAGGAGGAGCAGGAGGAGGGGCAGGAGGAGAAGAGGGTGGAGGAACAGGAGGAGGAGCAGGAGGAGCAGGAGGAACAGGAGGAGGACCAGGAGGATGAGTCTTCAGCTTCCGGGCCTCTTAGAAACCTGGACCTGTCACAGGAAGAACTGCTGGACGCCGGGACGCTGACGCGAGCGGCGCTGCCGGCGTCCGTGCTGGAGATGTTCGAGCCGGAACACGGTGGCCGTGATGGCACCGGGGATGGGGCGGAGCGAGAGGAGTCCACGAGCGTGGACGGACTTGAGGAGGAGGTGGAGGAGGTCGAGGAGAAGGAATCGGAGCGAGGGAGTCTGCGAGCGTGGATGAACTTGAGGAGGAGGTGGAGGAGGAGGTGGAGGAAGAGGTGACGGAGGAGGTGAAGGAATCAGAGCGAGTTCATTCCCCTAAGGAGCACGGTGGAGGTTCGTCGTCACAAGAGACAACGGCCGATGAGGACCGCTCTGAGGATGGAGGTGGTGAAGAGAGACCTTCTTCTAAAGATGAAGATGAGGAAGAGACACTTTCCTCCTCCGAGGATGATGATACAAATTGGCGATCCCTTGAGGTTGAAGATAACGAACAGGCTCGTTCCTCTGATGATGATGATGATGATGAAAACGAAGAAAGGCATTCCACTGAGGTTGATGAAGAGGATGGTGATGATGATGATGATGAGATTCGTTCCTCTAAAAATGAAGGCGAGGAAGAGGGACATAAAGAAGATGATGATGATGATGACAATGATAATGAAGAGGATCAATCCTCTGAAGTTGAGGATGACAACGCCATGGCCCACCGCTCATCATCACGAGACAGCGTTGACCGTGACGGAGCTTCTCGTCATGACGTCACCACCACCGTCGTGCAATCGCCCACGGCAAAGACAATGACGGCACCACCAACGGATGATAGCGACGAGTTGGATTACGATTTACCGGGCTCGGAAAACGATGATGATGATGATGATGACGACAAAGATGATGTTTATGAAGATGGAAAACAACCATCGGAAAACGATGATGATGACGAAGATGGAAAACAATCATCGGAAAATGATGAAGATGATGATGATGAAGATGGAAAACAACCATCGGAAAACGATGATGATGACGAAGATGTAAAACAACCATCGGAAAACGATGATGATGATGATGACGAAGATAGAAAACAATTGTCGGAAAACGATGACGATGACGAAGATGGAAAACAACCATCGGAAAATTATGACGATGACGATGACGAAAATAGAAAACAACCATCGGAAAATGATGACGATGATGATGATGAAGATGTAAAACAACCATTGGAAAACGATGATGATGACGAGGATGGAAAACAATTGTCAGAAAACGATGACGATGACAAAGATGGAAAACAACCATCGGAAAATGATGACGATGACGAAAATAGAAAACAACCATCAGAAAATGATGACGATGATGATGATGAAGATGAAAANCAACCGTTGGAAAATTATGACGATGATGATGACGAAGATGGAAAACAACCGTCGGAAAATGATGACGATGACGATGATGATGGAAAACATCCATCAGAAAATGATGATGATGATGATGATGATGGAAAACAACAATTGAAAAACGATGACAATGATGATGTCGATGATGTTAAACAACCATCAGAAAATTATGACGATGATGGAAAACAACCATCGGAAAATGATGACGATGATGATGGAAAACAACAATCGAAAAACGATGACAATGATGATTACGATGATGGAAAACAATTGTCAGAAAACGATGACGATGACGAAGATGGAAAACATCCATCGGAAAATGATGATGATGATGATGTCGATGATGTAAAACAACCATCAGAAAATTATGACGATGATGGAAAACAACAATCGGAAAACGATGACAATGATGATGTCGATGATGGAAAACAACCATCAGAATATGATGACAATGATGACAAACAACCATCGGAAAATGATGACGATGATGATGATGATGGAAAACAACAATCGAAAAACGATGACAATGATGATGTCGATGATGAAAAACAACCATCAGAAAATGATGACAATGATGGAAAACAACCATCAGAAAGTGATGATTACGATGATGATAGAAAACAACCATCAGAGAACGATGATGATGATGACGATGGCAATGATGATAACAACAACGAGGAAAATCAAACATCAGAAATTGATGATACAGATACAAAAGGAACCTCAGAAAGTGAAGAAACAGCCGAAGAGTCACAACCTCGCTATGAAACCACTCCAGACTTCACATCAGCGCCAGCATGGCCGGAGTCTGGGCTACCGGCCAAACCACAGGGGGCACCTGGCACAAGTCGGGCACTTCTCGAGAAGGAGAGGAGGAGGAGGAGGAGGACAAGGAGGTGGAAGAAGAAGAGAGAGTGGAGGGGAGGATGACGACGAGGTGGGAGAAGACCAGCCGACAGACTCGGCCGCGGAGCAGACAGGCGATGAAGGAAGCGACGAAGGAGGCGATAGGGCACCCACCGCACGGAGCCCACGACGGCCGCTGCTGAAACCGTGGACGCGTGGCCGGACACGGCGGAGCCGACGGCCACCAAACCCGCCGAGCACGACTCGCCCGTGGTCACCCAAGCGGCCTCCTCCCCCGAGCGGCCCACAGCCTCTCCGGAGCGTGCGACGGCCGCCGGAGGCCGCTGGCCCTTCGCCGGGCGGCGGCGGCGGCCTCCCAGCGGTGGAGGTTTCAGGAGGCAGGGGAGAGAAGCAATCGCTTCGGCGATGCTCGCCGGCTGCCCGCGCCTGGGTCCGGTCCTCGGAGGGGAGGCTACGCGGGCCGAATGGGACCGGGTGACAACCGGGAAGGCGGAGGCCGGAACATCGGACCGATTGCCGTAGCGACAGCGAAGACGACGACGATGGCGGCGACGACGGCGAAACCGGAAGGTCCTGATCTGGCGGTCACGCTGGCGGACGAGACGATCGGAGCGCCGGAGGCCACGGCCGACGTACCACCGGAGGGTCTGGGGGAGGGTGGTGCCGACGCGGACGCAACGAGGGCAGGCGGCCGTGCGGTGGCGGCAGAGACGACGGAGAGCCAACGTGCGGAGGACACGCTCAGATCGCCCGGATCTGACGCCGTGGAGCCTCCAGAATTGACTCGCCTGGCGGAGGAGGAGTCGGGCAATCGCTGGGAAGGGCCGGGACGGCACCGCGAGGCCGATGGCGGATATGGTGAAGTGGTGAGTCGCGGCGGCGGCGTCGGTGGTGGTGACGGTGAGGATGGCAATGCCAGGGGAGTTCCCCAGGAACCTGACGGTGGTCGTGGCAATGACCATAGAGCAACCGCCTCGTCCACCATTGAAGAAATGTTTTCCGTTGATAATCACAACGACGGAGATAACAATCGTAGAAATGATGACAGAGGTAACGATCGAGGTGGTGATGGTGACGACGACAATGACGACAATCGTAAACAAGATGAAGAGTTCGAACAAGAGGAGGATGTAGAGTCATCTGAGATTCGGACCCCAGTTCACGAATCGACGAGGCGCGGCGGCTCCATCGTGGATGAAATCTTCACGGCGGCTGGGCGCGGTGGAAACGGCGGCGTTGGGGCGCTGCCAGCCGGCACATCGCGTGACCCGGAGGAGGAGACCGAGGCCGGGACGGTGGAGGCAGCCGAACCTGGCGCTGGTGTCACAGACGTCACCGAAACACTCGATGGGAGGCAACGGCGTCAGAAGTGCCTTCGGAAAGCTGGAGACCCCGACCCAATGCCTACGGAGAGGTTGGAACGAAGGAGCCGCACCGCATGGAGCAGCCACGCGGAGGTCAACCCGAGGTCGGCGCTCACCCCCACCGACAAGGTCCCGGAGGAGAGCCGCCCGTTTCCGGTGGCTCCCCGGAGGGAACCCAACGCTCTAGAGGGCCGGATGAGAAGACGGGGCATGTAGAGTCCGCAGGGACGAGGCCCCACCGCCACACCGCTCAGAAGGGGCCCAGCAAGGTCGCCGCCGAGGCCCCGGGGGAACCGGCGTTGCTCCCGATTCGCGCGGCGGAGAAACCTCAGGCGGAGGCACTGACCATGGAGCCGATGTTCCGGAAGACCTCCTCATCCTCCTCATCCTCATCATCCTCTTCCTGCCGGCAGGGTTGCCGTCCCGGAACGGCAGCGGCCACGCTTGGGACAAGGGCCCCACGCGGGACGGCGCCGCATCTCGGCACGACCGACGCCGCCTGGCGTGGGCGAGGGGGGCGCCGCACAGAAACTCCCGCTTCTGTCGCCGGGGCCGGGCGGCCCTCGTTCCACGACGGAACCGTCAGCGGTGCCACCAAGTGGCATCCTCCACGCTCGCACGAGCCGACAGCCAGCGGCGGCAGCCCGGAAGCATCCGCCGGAGTGCCTGAGTTGCGCAAGCCCTCGCCGGTGCCTGGCACGCTTCCCAACGGCGCTTCGAGCGGCCGCGCCGCGGAATCCGAGCAGAACCGCCTTGGGCCGTGGCCGTGGCTCCTCGCGCCCAACCAGGCCCGGCGAGCAGCAACCCGCAGAGGCCCGCGCAGGTGCCGGCGAGCCTTCCATGGGCCGTGACGGGGCCACCCCGCTCAACGGTCGAGGGCCGGCGGCGACGCCCGTGGGATGGACGGGGACCGAACGGGCAGTTGCGGCCCGCAGAAGGACTGGTGCCGCGGCGCGTGCCGGGTCGGTTGGGGCCGGAGGAGCGAGTTCACGGGGTCGGGAGTCACGGCAGTGGCGGCGGGGTCGGGCCCGCGATGCACGTTGCCCGGGCAGGCGACAGCCGCGACTCGCACGCGGAGGGGNTGACGTCGGCCGCAGAGGGCGTCCCGGGCTTTGGCGGCGGGCTGCACGCTGCATCGCCCGATCGTGTGGGCGGAAGCCAAGTGGGGCAGGCGACTCGGCGCGGAGAAAATCGGGAAGACCCGGCGCTGGAAACCTTGGAGCAGGTGGCTCCTCCTGCCCTGGTGCCACCTTTGCGGAGGCAACCGGTGGATCATCCGCACTCCGCGGGGACGACGGCAACGTTGGCGGACCCCGGGCGCCCAAGCGAACGCGTTGGGCAGCCGCCAGCAGGGCCCGTCCTTCCAGAGAGGCCCGTGAGCCCATCGTCTGGGATGGCCCCGGGGAGGTGGCCGGCAGTCGACCCAAGGCCTCGGCCGCCCCGGCCCGGCATGGGGCGAGGCCCGGACGTGGCCTCCTCGGGACAATCCGGGACCGTCCCCCGTTCCGGACTCGCGATCGCCGTGCCGTTGGAAACGACGCGAGGTGGTGGTGGGGGGCAACGCGGGGAAGCCGGTGAACCGGCACCGGGCTGGCCCTCTCCGCCGGGGCCGGGAGCCGAAGTTCCGCCGCCGGGCGCGGCGACGGCACGCCCGATGACCGTGCCGGGCGCACCGACAACTCCATCGCCTCCACTTGGGAAGGCCGCACGGCATCCCCGCCGCCACCACGCAGAGGCCGCCGGAAGGGAGCTGAACCGGCCGCAGGCACCGGGCGCGGTGGGCACCGGAGTCCTTTGGGGGCGGCAACCAACGCCACACGGCGCGGCCACGGAGAAGCCGCGGGTGGCGAAGACCACGACGCAGAGGCCGACGACGCTCAAGCCCGTCCACAACTACCGCTGGGACCATGCGCTGAGCCGCTACGTGCCTGTCTACCTCACGCCGAAACCACCGCCACCGGCGCCGCGGCCGTGGCCCTTCTACGCGACGGTTCGGCCTCCGGCGGCGGGAGCCGGCGGCGTCGGCGGCCGCGCCACGAACCGCCCAGAAATCACGGCTTTCACCGCCAAGCCGAGTGGTACCACGACAACGGCGGCGGCGGCGGCGCCGACGGAGAGCCCGCACGGACGCTCCAAGGTCACCGTCAACTCCATCGTCATCCCCGGCTGGCCGTCGGGGTCAAGCACCGAGGCTCCATCGTCATCACCGCACGCCCGGCCGCTTCGGCTCCCGGAGTGGTCAGTTGCACGTGAGCAGCAGCAGCAGCAGTAGCGGCGGCGGCGGCCTGGCGGCTACAACTACAACACGAACAACGGCGTCAGGCCCGGAGTCTCGATAATCGTCCACAGCGCCGTGGTAGGCCACAGGCCCACGCAGGCGCCGGCACAAGCTGCTGCCGGCGGTGGTGGCGGTGGTGTCGCGACGGGAGCCAGGACAACGGCGAGGTCACCCTTCGCCGGAGGAGGGTGCCCGAGTGGCGGCCATTTGGGCGGCCGTACCGGGGTCCGACCGGAGCCAGCACGACTGTCGCGGCCGCCACTACCGCCACCACCGCCGCCACGTTGCCACCACCGCCCCAGCGCCACTATCCGATGTTCGACAACAAGGTGAGCTTGCGGGTGACGAGCGGGTGAGTGGAGGGGGGTGAATCGGTGAGCCGGTGTTAATTTATTAATTTCAAAAATTTCGTGCACCTTTTTTATTTCTTTACATAATTTATGAGGGGTTCTGCACCACAACCACCACATCTCACACCCCCTCTCTCCTCGCCTGCTCCCAAAATCTCTCCTCTCTACACTCTGTACCCCCCCCTCCTCTATATCCTCTCTCTCCCCATCTTTCTCTCTTCTACCATCGCTCTTTCTCTCCCCTCCATCTCCATCTCCACCCCCTGCTCTCCTCTCTCTCCCACTCCATCACTCTCTCCCCATTCTCTCTCTTTTTTTACGATCAGAGGAAGCAAGGAGATGCTCGGTGTAGTCGGCACTTTGCTTCGTTCATCATTTCGTTAATGCTTTGCTTGATGTAACCCCCCCCTCCCCTTTTTAAATTAGAGATTTCACAATAGATTTCACGCTCTCTCTCTCTCTTTCTAAAGCTCCAGCAGCCGCCACGGGAGCGAGGAGGGGACCGCCAGGGCCCGTCCGGCGTCGTTCCTCCCGACGTCGTTCCACCCGCGGCGAATGCGGTGCCGCAAGCCAGCGCTCCGCAGAAACCGCGAATCATCACCGGCGGCGGCGCGGGCGGCACCGTCACCGTCACCGTCGCGGCCGATGCAGACCTCTACGTGGACTGCCAAGTGGAGGGCAACCCCCACCTACTGTCACCTGGATGAAGGTGTCCACAGGTGCGGGAATGGAGGGGACGGAGGGAGGGGCTTGGGGAGTGGCAGGGGGAGGAGCGGGTGGTGGTGGTGGTGGTGTAGGAGGTGATGATGGAGGAAGCTGATAGATTATAGAGTTGGAGGAGGTTATGGAGGTGGTGGTGGTAGAGATGGCGGTGGTGGTGATAGAGGAGAAAGTAGAGGATGTGGAAGTGATAGATGTGGCGGTGGTGGTGGTGGTGGTGATAATAGAGATGGAAGTGGTGGTGGAGGAGGTGGTGGTGGAGGCAATGGAGGAGGAAGTGAAGGAGGTGATAGAGATGGTGGCAGAGATGGAGGTGGTTGTGGAGGTAGTGGAGGTTATGGAGGAGGAAGTGGAGGAGGTTATAGAGGTGGACCACCGCTCACTCCATGCGGTTCACGCGTGGGCGGCTATGCCGATCCGAGCACCGTCCTCTTCCGTTCCGTCACGAGACGACGTCATAACCACCGCCCCCCCCACCACCACCACCCTACGGCAGGCGCCGTCATCAAGGCCAACTCCCGGCATGGCTCGCGCTTCGAGGTGTTCGGCAACGGCACGCTGGCGATCCGCGGCGCCGTGCTGCAGACCGCGGCCAGTATGTGTGCACGGCGGCGAGCGCCCTGGGGCCGCCCGGCTGGCGGTGGCCGTCGCCGTCAGCGCTCAGCCGCCGCACATCCTCGTCGCCGCTCGCCACCGCGACGTCACCGCGCCGCTCGGCTCCATCGCCGAGTTGGCATGCCCGCCGAGGGGCGGCCGGCGCCCCAGCGGGCCTGGGTGCTGCCCGACCGGACGGTGTTGCGCGGCGCGGCGGCGGGGTCAGCGGCCGTGCCGGCGACCGGAGGTGAGAGGCAGGAACCGGGAAGGGCGGGGGGGGGCACCGCCTTCCGTGAAAAATCCGTCAAAATCGTCCCGAGTGGACGCTGGTTGGCGTAAATCGGCAAACGCAGTTGATAGCAGATTGTAAATGTTTCCGCGGCTTTGCTCTCCAACATGCCGCCGGTGTGCTGAAGTTGCAACTAATTGGTACGTTTGTACTCACGTGGCAAAGCCCTTGCCCATTGGCTTTGTCGGGTTTCGGTGGGTTTAAACGACGCGTTTATATTCACGCGATGAACAGGGACTCCTCTACTGACGAACGAGTTAGGTCTGTTTGTAAGTCGATTTGTTCGTGAGTCCAACTTTACTCCTGTAAATTTCAAACGTGTTGTTATGACATGTGAACTAAACACGGGGAATAGCTTTAAAAGTTGTAAAATGTCCTGGTTCTTCACATTCTGCAGATGTAGATGTCATTAGTTATTCACGTTCTGCAAATGTAGATGCCACTGGTTCTTCACGTTCTATAGATGTAGATGCCACTGGTTCTTCACGTTCTGTAGATGTAGATGCCACTGGTTCTTCACCTTCTGCAGATGTAAATGTCACTGGTTCTTCACGTTCTATAGATGTAGATGCCACTGGTTCTTCACGTTCTGCAGATGTAGATGCCACTGTTCTTCATGTTCTGGAGATGTAGACGCCACTGGTTCTTCGTGTTCTGCAGATGTAGATGCCACTGGTTCTTCATGTTCTGCAGATGTAGATGTTCCTGGTTCTTCATGTTCTGCAGATGTACATGCCACTGGTTCTTCAGGTTCTATAGATGTAGATGCCACTGGTTCTTCACGTTCTGTAGATGTAGATGCCACTGGTTCTTCACGTTCTGTAGATGTAGATGCCACTGGTTCTTCATGTTCTGCAGATGTAGATGCCACTGGTTCTTCACGTTCTGCAGATGTAGATGCTACTGTGCTGTTCACCTATTGGCATCCTCTGGTCTAACACTGTTTGAGACTAGGCTCTAAAAAAAGTTGTGTCTGGTGTGGCCCAGTCAGTTTCAAAGACAATGCATCATCATAGACTACCAGATCATGTGTTTGTTTGCATGTTCACCACAGGTACGTGTGGTTAATGCGGACATGATTCCTTGCAAAAGGCTTCGGTTTGCTGTTTTAACACCTTAACTGTTTTATTGCCATAAAGGGTAAACTGATTCTCTTACAACAACAATAATGATCTTCTTGGTTCTTTCGGTAAAGTCACGTAGAATGGGAATAATAAATAATAAAATAAAACATAATAAAATATATTATTTCGGTAAAGTCACATAGAATGGAAATAATAAATAAAACATAATAAAATTATATATTTTATAATGTTTTATTTTTATTATATTATTTCCATTCTACGTGACTTTACCGAGACAACCAAGAAGGTGAATCCCTGCAGTCACAAAAGCTTTAAATCGAAACAATAATGATTCTTACAACTCGCAATATTCATCGTCGCCGCCGTCTGCCTGCCTGGGCACCAGCTGGTGGGCGCGCCAGCCTGGACGCCAACGGCACGCTTCGCATCGCCGACGTCGCCTTCGCCGACGGGGCCCCTACAAGTGCGTCGCGAGCAACTCGGCCGGCGCCGACACGGCCACGGTGCGCCTCCACGTCCTCGGCCTGCCCCCAGCATGCTGCAGGGCCGCCGCTCCGACGTGACGGCTCGCGCCGGCGCAGCCCTGGCCCTGCACTGCGCGGCGCGCGGAACCCCGGCGCCGTCGCTGCGCTGGGTGCTAGCGGGCGGCGCCCAGATCCGCCCGTCGCAGTACCTCGACGGGCGCCTCTTCGTCTACCCCAACGGCACGCTGCTGGTGAAGAGCGTCGTGCCGGCCGACGCCGGCGCCTTCGAGTGCCTCGCCACCAACTCGCTGGGCGCCGACCGCAGCGTCTTCGTCGTCACCGTCGAGCAGGAGTACCGGCGGCCGTTACCGGATGATGTTCCGGCGCCGCCGCCGTCGCGGCAGCAGCAGCAGCCGCCGCTACCGGCGATCGGCCGGCAGGCCGCGGAGGAAGGCCGGGCGGCCAGGCCCGGCGCGGCCAGGATCGTGGCGTCGACGCCGCGGCGCATGCAGGTCAGCTACGGCGCCACGCTGCAGCTGGCGTGCAACGCGAGCGGGACGCCCGCGCCCCGCATCCTCTGGAGGCTCCCGTCGAAGAAGTTTGTGGACATCTACTCGCGGTGAGCGGGGAGGCCTTGAGCACGTGGGTGGGTGTGGGTGGGTGTGGATGAGCGGTTGTGTGAGTATGTTGGTGAGTGGTTGTGTGTGTGGGTGTGTGGGTGAGTGGTTATGTGAGTGTGTGGTGAGCAGTTGTGTGAGTGTGGGTGAGCGGTTGTGTGAGCGTGTGGGAAGCGGTTGCGTGTGTGTTGGTGAGTGGTTGTGTGCTCGCTAACAGCACTTGCCCCTACAGTCTGTTAAGGCTATACGGGGGATCTTTGTTTTNGTTTTTGTGTGGGTATGTTGGTGAGTGGTTGTGTGTGGCGTGTGGGCGAGTAGTTGTGTTTGTGTGGGTACGTGGTTGTGTGTGAATGCTTGTGTGTCTGTGGGTGAACGATTGTGTGAGTGTGTGGGAGAGTGGTTGTGTTGTATGGGTGTGTGTGTGTGTGTTGTGGGAGCGGTGGTGTCGTGGTTACCGCGCCGCGTTACAAACCCGGCGACCCGAGTTTGACTCCCACTCACGGCCAACACCAGTGGCGGCTATCTGAACCGACCCTGGGCCTCCCCGAGGTTGACTCGGCCTGAAATTAGTACCTGGGTGGCCAGGTGTCGTGTATGTGCGTTGAACTTCTTTCGCACCGTACGTAGCCAACCGTGCTAATCGGAGGTGCAGGGGAGGGACAATGAACCAAAAACACCAACAAGCAGTTCTCAAGAAATAACTTTTAGACGATAATTTAAAACTGCACAGCTCCCAGTGGCTTCCGAACATCGGAAGGGAGAGCGTTCCAGACGGCCGCAGAAGCGCGTCTGAAAGCGCCGCGCGATGCGCCGACCGCCATCTTTGTTCGACGGCCGGCAGCCAAAAGCTGCCACTGCCGCTGCGGTGGTGCCAGCACCCGCGCCCCTTCCTGTGCCCTTCCCATCTTCTAAGCCAGCGGTCCACAACCTTTTGGTCACCAGGGACCGGTTGTGTGGAAGGCAATTTTTTCACGGACCGGGGGGGGGGGGGGGGTTCATCATTGGGTCTTTCTCCCTTTTCAAAGAAGCGGCGACGTTTGTTGTCTTACTCATTGTGGCTACTCGGGGTTAGCAGCTTGTGGGCTCACCAAAACCGTGACTGAGACAAGTCCGCAGTGCAGGAAAGAGGCACGGACGGAAGTGGTCAATAAAATAATGGGGGCGGGCCCCCGTTCTAAGCAACTGCTGCTCGCTAACTTCCGGCTCTCACCGCTCTGCACCCCACCCCTTCCCACGGCCCACCGCCACACCACCACCACCGCCACCACCACCACCGCCGCCGCCGCCGCCACCGCCGCCGTGACCGCCGCAGCTCAGACGAGCGCACGCGCGTGCTCACCGACGGCTCGCTGGTGGTGGCGGGCGCCAGCGAGGCGGACGCAGGCGACTACCTGTGCCTGGCGCGCAACTCCCTGGGCGACGACGCCGCCGCCACCAAGGTGGAGGTGCTGCTGCGGCCGGCGCGCATCGACGGCAAGGGGCCCAGCGGGGACCGGCGGGTGCGCTACGGCGGCGACTTCCAGTTCGACTGCGTCGCGTCGGGCGTGCCCAACCCCGAGATCTCGTGGAAGATGCCGGACGGCACCCTGGTGAACGGCGTCGCCGCCGGCGGAGGAGGAGGAGCAGGAGGCGGGGGCGGCGGGGAGCGCAGCAAGCGCTTCGTGCTGTTCGACAACGGGACGCTGTTCTTCGACAAGATGGGCGTGCGTGACCAGGGTGACTACACCTGCTACGCGGAGAACAAGGTCGGGCGCGACGAGATGGTCGTGCGGGTGCTGGTGGAGACGCGGGCCGCACGCATCGAGCACAAGGTCTGTGCACCGTTCATTCCTTCGCTGTTAAACGACGGACTGAACTCCTTTACATTTTAATGAATCTATCGCTTTTGTTTTCTTTTTCTATTACGTACATTATATATATTTTTTCGTTCGATTATATTATTTAATGTTTATTATTTATTTGATTTTAGCAGGTAAGGCCCGAGGAGCTGCACAGCTTCTCTTTCAGAAGTGACCCTGAGCCATGACTTTGGCAATGATGTTTGCCAAGAGACAAAGGCTTCGTGTTCTTACTAAATTAATAATCGTTAAACTATTAAACGGATTTTTTTTATTCTCCCAGGTAAGGCCCCACTGAGCTGCACAGCTCTTTTTCAGAAGCGACCCTGAACCATCACAAACATTCATAGCAGCCAACTACTATATATGTCAACGGCGCAACACGGAAATTTACGACGATGCATTCATTACGACGATGAATTGTGACGAATCATTATGATTACTCGCGACGATTAATTCCGACGAATAAATTACGACGAATTAATTAGGACGATGAATTGCGACGATTAATTACGGGATTAATCACGACGATTAATTACGACGAATGAATTACGACGAATGAATTAGGATGATGAGTTGTGACGATTAACTACGGCGATTGATCTCTACGATTAATTACGACGAATGAATGAATGAATGCCGAGCGGCGGTGGTGTCCGCGTCCCTCCGCAGGAGAGGAACGCGCTGGTGCAGGCCTCGTCAGGCTCGACAGCCCTCCTCGAGTGCCTGGTGTCCGGCGAGCCGGCGCCACGCCTCGCCTGGTCGACTCCCAACGGCGAAGTCCTCCTCGCCCCCTCCTCGTCCACCTCCTCCTCCTCGTCCTCATCCCGCGCCTCCACGTGCTCACCGACGGCTCGCTGGAGATCCGGGCGGCGCGCCGTCGCGACGCGGGCGACTACACCTGCTCGGCGCGCAACGCCGCCGGCTCGGACGCTCGCACGGTGCGCCTGGCGGTTCGCGACCTGCCGCCGGCCATCAACGGCCTGGCGGGCGAGGCGCTGGCGGAGCCGCGGCGCGAGGCCGTGCTGGCGCACGCGCGCAAGCTCCTCGACTGCCGCGCCGAGCTTCGGCCGCCCCGCGGCGGCGAAGACGGCGACGCGCGGCCACCTCCCCGCGTCGCCTGGGCGGCGCCCGGCGGCGTCGTCCTGCAGGCGCCGTACCACGGCGGCCGGCTGGCGGTGCACGCCAACGGCACGCTGGAGATCCGCAACGCCCGGCCCTCCGACTCGGCCGACTTCGTGTGCGTGGCCCGCTCCGGCGACGCCGAGAGCCGCCTGACCGTCCGGCTGGAGGTCGTCGAAGCCCTCGAGGCGCCGTCGTTCCCCTCGGTTGGCGCGGCGGCGGCGACGACGAGACGGTCGCGGTGGAGCCGGGCCGGCGCTCGGCGCTGCTCAACTGCTCCGCCGAGGGCTCGCCGCGGCCCCGGGTGGCGTGGACGCTGCCGGGGGGCGCTCGCCTCGCGCCGGGACAGAACGCCGGGCGCTTCTCGGCGGGGAGGATGGCGCTCTGCGGCTCTCCGAGCCCGGCACGGGCGACGCGGGCCGCTACCGGTGCGCGGCCACCAACGCGGCTGGCGCCGCCGAGCGCTCCCTGCGCCTCGAATTTGGCACGCGACCCCGGATCTCGCCGTCGGCGTCCCGCCCGGCGGGCTGGTGCGCGTCGTCGGCGGTGAGTCGACGACGCTCGACTGCGCCGCCTCCGGCGACCCTCCGCCGGTGGTCTCCTGGACGCTGCCCGGCGGCGCGGTGCTGGAGGGGCGGCCGCCGCCGCCGTCCGGCACGCTGGCCGCTTCTCGCTGCTCCCCAACGGCTCGCTCGTGGTGAGCGGCGCCACGGTGCATGACCGCGGCAACTACGTGTGCCGGGCCCGCAGCCGCCTCGGCGAGGACTCGCAGCTGGTGCCGGTCGTCGTCATCGCCTACCCGCCAAGAATCACCGCGGGGCCACCGCGGACGTACCACGCCCGGCCCGGCACGTCCCTGCAGCTGTCGTGCCTCGCCATCGGAATCCCGCGGCCCGACATCACGTGGGAGTTGCCGGACCGCACGCGTCTTTCCGCGGTGGCGGCGCCGGCGGCGGCGGCGGTGGCGCCGCTGGAGCGTCCGCGGCGAGACGGGCGGCCGGGGGAAGTTCCTGGTGCTGCCGCAGGGCGCCCTGGTGATCCCGAGCGCCGGGCCGCGCGACAGCGGCGTCTACCGCTGCACGGCGCGCAACCTGCTGGGGAGCGACGTCAAGGCGACGTACCTCTACGTGCTGTGAGCCGCCCATGCCGGCGGCGGCGGCGGCGGCGGACGTGGTGATGGTGGTGGTGGTGGTGATGGTGGTGATGGTGGTGGCTGAGTAGGGGGGCACAGCTGGTGCATCTGCCGGTCGTCTCGGTCGGTCAACACAACGGGCACCTTCAGGGTCTGTGCCCGTGACCGCCTCCTGTCCTGGCGGTCGGCAGCGACAGCCTTCGGACACTTCACGCGGCGGCCTCGAAGCGCATGCACCTAGCCTGGCACAGGCGCCACTGTGACGTCACCGCCAACTGAGCGACGAGTGGTGGGTATTGGTTTTGTTGGTGTGGCGGCGGCGGTGGCGGTGGTGTTCGGTGATTCACTTTTGCCGAGTCTGTCTGGGTCGGACGATGTTTCTGCGACCGGCCCACCACGGTCCGGTATAACGTCTCGCCACACACATGGGGTCTAGGGTTCTCGCCCTGCCTACCAGCAACTCAGAAGACGCTGTCGGGCGCGAGACTGAAACCTGGTGGTGGTTTCCGAGGTGGCGACATTGCGATGAACTTCCCGCGTGCCCGTAGAGGAGTGGGGCTGCGATGACGTTGGCGATGTCGGTGATGGTGGAGCAATCGGTGTGTGATGATGATGATGATGATTTTACATTGAACACCTTAGTTACCATGGCAGATGATTGATGGGAATATATGTTGTCCACGTTGCCATGATCATAAAACAACGACGACGATTATGATGACGATGATGATCGCATTGAGAGTAGCGATGAAGACAATGATGATGATTGAACACTGCACAGAATTCTGGATGGTGATGATGATGATGACGATCACGTGATGATCAGTGTAGACATTGATTGAATCAGTGACGATGATGATGATCATGGTGGTGATTATGGAAACACTACACAGAAATTTGGATGATGATGCGACGATGATGGCGATCACGTGATGGTCAGTGAAGACATTGATGGAATCAGTGATGATGATGACGGTGGTGGTGGTAATTATGGGAACACTACACAGAAATTTGGATGATGATGACGATGGCCATCACGTGATGGTAAGTGAAGACATTGATTGAATCAGTGACGATGATGATGAGGGTGGTGGTGATTATGGGAACACTACGCAGAAATTTGAATGATGATGACGATGGCGATCACGTGATGGTCAGTGAAGACATTGATTGAATCAGTGATGATGATGATGGTGGTGGTGGTGATTATGGGAACACGACACAGAAATTTGGATGATGTTGACGACCATGATGGCGATCACGTGATGGTCAGTGAAGACATTGATTGAATCAGTGATGATGATGACGGTGGTGGTGATTATGGGAACACTACACAGACATTTGGATGATGATGACGATGATGGCGATCACGTGATGGTCAGTGGATACATTGATGGAATCAGTGATGATGATGGTGATTATGGGAACACTACACAGAAATTTGGATGATGATGAGGGCGAGCAGGTGATGTTGGTCTGTACACGCATTGATGGGAACCAGTGGTGACGATGCTGCCCATGACAACACGATTAAACATGATCGCCATGAAGAGCACACACTGTGGACCGAAGCCGTGGCTCTGAAATGCTGACGATTCGCTTGACGAATGAACAACAACAACAACGACAACAACAACAACGCCACGGACATCCTCGACACGAGCAAAGAGTTGACGATTGAAAATCAATAACACGCTCATCACGAACAATTACTTAATTAGGGGCCGTCCATAAATGACGTCACGCACCTAAGGGGGGGGGGGTTAGACATTTGTGACGATGTGTGACGAGGGGGGGTGGTTGAGAAATGTGTCGTCACATCAAAATGCACAACTTTGAATAAACATACAACACGTTCTACTTAATTGAATATACTTTGTAATAAATGTTTTCTCCTACAACATCAGAGTGAAGCGCCGCATTAAACACGCACTACAATGACAATAGTTTAAAGCGATCTGAAGCATGTTTTATTTTCAAAATGGATATATGATTTTGGGAGGGGGGGGGGGGGCAGAGCTTTTGACGTCATATTTGAGTGGGGTCTGACTTTTTGTGACGCCGTGTGACGAAGGGGGGGGGGGATCGTCAAAAATCGTCCAAAATCACGTGACGTCATTTATGGACGGCCCTTATGTGGTCAAAGGGGCCCACGGTCGAGTCGGAGGACGCTGCTTTGGCAAGATAGGGTCCTGCTCCGTCGGGAATGTTCCAGCAACACCGAGTTACATTGTTGCGTGGTCTGTTTACGCTGTGGGAGGGAAACGGGAGAAGCCAGAAACCCCCGTCCCCACCCGATTTTTGTAGAACAGGGCGAGAGAATACGCGTAAACAACTCCACGTGTGATTCTACACGTAAACAACTCCACGTGTCATTCTTCACGTAAACAACTCCACGTGTCATTCTACACGTAAACAACTCCACGTGTCATTCTACACGTAAACAACTCCACGTGTGATTCTACACGTAAACAACTCCACGTGTGATTCTACACGTAAACAACTCCACGTGCATTCTCACGTAAACAACTCCACGTGTCATTCTACACGTAAACAACTCCACGTGTGATTCTACACGTAAACAACTCCACGTGTCATTCTACACGTAAACAACTCCACGTGTCATACTACGCACAAACAACGCCACGTGTCATTCTACACGTAAACAACTCCACGTGTCATTCTACACGCAAACAACTCCACGTGTCATTCTACACGTAAACAATTCCACGTGTCATTCTACACGTAAACAATTCCACGTTCATTCTACACGTAAACAACTCCACGTGTCATTCTACACACAAACAACTCCACGTGTCATTCTACACACNAACAACTCCACGTGTCATTCTACACACAAACAACTCCACGTGTCATTCTACACGTAAACAATCCACGTGTTATTCTACATGTAAACAACTCCACGTGTCATTCTACACGTAAACAACTCCACGTGTCATTCTACACACAAACAACTCCACGTGTCATTCTACACACAAACAACTCCACGTGTCATTCTACACACAAACAACTCCACGTGTCATTCTACACACAAACAACTCCACGTGTCATTCTACACGTAAACAACTCCACGTGTCATTCTACACGTAAACAACTCCACGTGTCATTCTACACGTAAACAACTCCACGTGTGATTCTACACGTAAACAACTCCACGTGTCATTCTACACGTAAACAACTCCACGTGTCATTCTACACGTAAACAACTCGACGTGTCATTCTACACGTAAACAACTCCACGTGTCATTCTACACGTAAACAACTCGATGTGTCATTCTACACGTAAACAACTCCACGTGTCATTCTACACACAAACAACACCACGTGTCATTCTACACGTAAACAACTCCACGTGACATTCTACACGTAAACAGCTCCACGTGTCATTCTACACCTAAACAACTCCACGTGACATTCTACACGTAAACAATTCCACGTGTGATTCTACACACAAACAAATCCATGTGTGATTCTACACGCAAACAATTCCACGCAGAAACTAAAAACGTGTTGCCCACATCGGGAGTCGAACCCAGGCGGCTCTTGTTGTGGTGGCGCCAACGCCTCCCTGCCACCCGGATGTTGATGTCACGTCCACAGCATTTGTGGTCGATGAGGATGATGATGATGGCGATGGTGAGTGTGATTGTGATGATGCTGATGGTGAGTGTGCTTGTGATGATGGTGATGGTGAGTGTGATTGTGCTGATGTTGATGGTGATTGTGATGATGGTGAGTGTGATTGTAATGATGGTGATGATCGGTTTGATTGTGATTGTGCTGATGGTGAGGATTAGTATGATTGTGATGATAGTGATGATGGTGATGGTCGATATGATTTTGATAGTGATGAAGGTAATGATCACTATTGTTGCGATGATGATGATGGTAATGATTGGTATGATTATGATGGTGCTGGTGATGATGGTGATGATGATGACATCATCACATTTAGTAATTCACAAGGGGCACTTATTGACGCGCGGAGCGACGAGCCGAGTGACGTGGGGAGTGACGAGCCTAGTGACGCGCGGAGTCACGTGGGGAGTGACGCACTGAGTCACGTGGGGAATGACGCGGGAGTGACGTGGGGAGTGACGCGCGGAGTCACGTGGGGAATGACTCAGGGAGTGACGTGGGAGTGACGCGCGGAGTCACGTGTGGAATGACGCGGGAGTGACGTGGGGAGTGACGCGCGGAATCACGTGGGGAATGACGCGGGAGTGACGCGTCACGGTCTTTTGTAATGACAGCGATGAGAAGACGTTTGCCTGTCACAGCAAGTCCGGGTTTAACGCACTCGCTGGTAGCGTCCCGCGTTATAACGGCGCGTGCGTTATAACAACGCGTGCGTTAAAACGGCGCGTGCGTTATAACGGCGCATGTCCCGCATTATAACGGCGCGTGCGTTATAACGGCGCGTGCGTTATAACGGTGCGTGCGTTATAACGGTGCGTGCGTTATAACGGTGCGTGCGTTATAACGGCGCATGTCCCGCGTTATAACGGTGCGTGTGTTATAACGGTGCGTGCGTTATAACGGTGCGTGCGTTATAACGGCGCGTGCGTTATAACGGTGCGTGCGTTATAACGGCGCGTGCGTTATAACGGTGCGTGCGTTATAACGGTGTGTGCGTTATAACGGCGCGTGCATTATAACGGCGCGTGCGTTATAACGGCGCGTGCGTTATAACGGCGCACGTCCCGTTATAACGGTGCGTGCGTTCCGCGTCGCGCACCAAGTGTCCCGCACGGGAGAAAGTGGCCGCGGCGACAACGCGTTAACGGTGCGAACGCCGCGCGCGCTAAGCGATCACTTGCCGTAGGTAACCTGTAATAAAACACATTTTTGATACACACACACGCACATATATAACAACGCATATGTTTTTTGACCTTAATAACGAACGGCGATTGCTGATGATGATGATGGTATTCATTATAACAATTATTGTAATAGTACGTGCCTTTAGAAAATGTTAATCGCTGGGAATCTGACGTTCTGCGTCGTGCACGTGGCAAGGCGCTGGTTGTTCTACAGAATCTCGCTCTCTGCTACCGGTCACCCTCTGCACTGCGACATCACGGTCGAACTTCTTCCCCCCCCCCCCCNACTTCGTTCCTCCTCATCCCCTCCTCCCACTGTTGTCAATCTACGGACAACAACAACAACATCAGCTTGTCACTGCCGTAAATCTACCAACAACAACAACAGCTTGTGGAAAATTCCTCTGCGCGTCACTCGTATCTCGGTGGTGGTGGCGGTGGTGTGGTGGCGTTGGCGGTTGTGGAGGTGGTGGTGGTGGTGGCGGAGGCGGTGGTGGTGGCGGTGGTGGTGGTGGAGGCGGTGGTGGTGGCGGTGGTGGTGGAGGTGATGGCGGTGGTGGCGGTGGTAGTGGCGGTGGTGACGGTGTTGGTGGTGGTGGCGGTGGTGGCGGCGGCGGAGGCTGTGGTGGTGGCGGTGGTGGTAGCGGTGATGGTGGCGGTGGCGGTGGTAGTGGCGGTGGTGACGGTGTTGGTGGTGGTGGCGGTAGTGGTGCGGAGGCTGTGGTGGTGGCGGTGGTGGTAGCGGTGGTGGTGGAAGTGGCGGTGGTGACGGTGTTGGTGGTGGTGGCGGTGGTGGTGGCGGAGGCGGAGGCTGTGGTGGTGGTGGTGGTGGAGGCGGTGATGGTGGTGGTGGCGGTGGTGGAGGTGGTGGAGGTGGTGACGGTGGTGGCGGTGCTGCCGCTCGACAACCCCGTGTCTCTCTATCGAGGCCCATGGAGCTGGAACGTCTGACAACGTGACGCAGGAAGGGTTGCGCTCGGAGAGACGGTTGGAGCAATAAATATAAATATATTTTGCTTATTTTCTTCCATCGCCGTTGTGATCGTTCGTAAATCAGAGACCGCCACGGTGTCTGAGAAGATGTTAACTCCCTCGCCTGGTGTGCAGGAGGTCGTGGGTTCGATCCCGACCCTGACGCCTGTATAAAAAATAAACTATTAAACTATTTTTTTTGTATATACCAGGCAAGGCCCACTGAGCTATGTAACTCTTTTTCAGAAGCGACCTTGTTTTCACAAATTATAGCTCAACAAATTGGCTCATCGCGTAACTAAATTTGCTAAATGCATGTTTCTAAATGTGGAGGGAAAACTGGAAGAAGCGGGGAACAATCCACATGACTTAAAGCTTTCGTGACTGCAGGGATTCATCTTCTTGGTTCTTTCGGTAAAGTCACGTAGAAGGGAAATAATAATAAAAAAAATAATAAAATACAATTCTCACGACGTTTCGGCCACAACGTAAGCAGCCGTCCTCAGGTGAAGAACAGGTCTGTCGGAAAGACAGCGTCTGAATGAAACACCACCAGGTTTGGAGCGTATATTTAAGCTGGGTTAGAGGGGNAATATACGCTCCAAGCCTGGTGGTGTTCATTCAGACGCTGTCTTTCCGACAGACCTGTTCTTCACCTGAGGACGGCTGCTTGCGTTGTGGCCGAAACGTCGTGAGAATTATTTTATTATGTTTTATTTTNATTATTTTATAATTTCCCTTCTACGTGACTTTACCGAAAGAACCAAGAAGATGAATCCACATGACCACAGGCAGAACGTGAAACTTCAAATATACCGTTGGTATGGGGNTTAAACCCACAGCCTTCTTGATACCAAGCGAGGCAGTTAACATTTCTCACGCGTCAAACTTTGCGTTGGAGTTTCCCTCTCTCCGGGTGCATTTTTAAATCCTTTATATTAAGTTCGCTTGCTTGCTTGCGTGCTTGCGTGCTTGCTTGCTTGCTTACGACCGTGCAAATCTTTCAGTCGTTTTTTAACCCACTTCCCGTGATCCAATCGAGCTGACATTTTTCACACAGACTCGTTGTGCGAGACAATTAATTTTCGTGAAAAATTTTTTTCCCAAATTTTACACTGTTTAGGGAACATTTTTAAATATTTAATTAACAATTGCTTAATGCTGGCAGCCAATCATCTGACCCATAGGTGGCAGCCATCTCAAGCCAGAGGACGAGAGGACTCTAGCCGCCACGCATATAAAGGATTTAGAGTGAAAAACTTTGTTTTTACGGGTTAATTTTTAATCCTTTATATTAAGTTCGCTTGCTTGCTTGCTTGCGCGCTTACGACCGTGCAAATCTTTCGGTCGTTTTTTAACCCACTTCCCGTGATCCAATTGAGCTGACAATTTGCACACAGACTCGTTGTGCGTGACAATTTATTTTCGTGAAAAAAACATTTCCAAAATTTTCCACTTTTTAGGAATTTTTTTCATATTTAATTTAAAATACCAATGTGATAAAAATGAAACTCTTACTCAAGAAAAACATAAATGAATAATAAAATAAAACCGATGCCACGCATATAAAGGATTTATAGTGAAAAACTTAGTTTTTACGGGTTAATTTTTTCTCCGTTGCCTCTGGTTTCCCTCCCCACCCTTCACATTTACAGTTAAACATCACACGTTGAGAGAGAGTGTTTGTCTGCAACTTCAAATGTCCACGTGATGATGATGATGACGACTACGACAAGCCGCCCCATTTCGCTGAACTATCACGAGTGACGGCTTCTGACGAACTCAAAGAGCTAACCGGCAACTCAGTTGGGGCCTTGCCTGGTTAGATATAAATTAACCCGTAAAAACAAAGTTTTTCACTATAAATCCTTTATATGCGTGGCGGCTAGAGTCCTCTTGTTCTCTGGATTGAGATGGCTGCCACCTATGGGTCAGATGATTGTCTGCCAGCATTAAGCAATTGGTAACTAAATATTTAAAAAAATTCCCTAAACAGTGTAAAATTTTGGAAAAAAATTTTCACGAAAATTTATTATCTCGCACAATGAGTCTGTGTGCAAAATGTCAGCTCGATTGGATCACGGGAAGTGGGTTAAAAAACGACCGAAAGATTTGCACGGTCGTAAGCAAGCAAGCAAGCACGCAAGCAAGCAAGCGAACTTAATATAAATAGATTAAAAAATTGGTGAACAAAATTGTTCGGATAAACAGACGACCCGCGTATTCGTGTCTCCCAGAGAACATTTCGAAATATAACCACTCGGCACCATCAGTGTTTCATCATCATCAGCAGCATCGTAGAGACAGGGCTTTGCTTGAATCATCTGGTCTATATGTCAGTCTATGGGTCTCCGTGTGAATCTATGGGTCTCTGTGTGAGTCTATGGTCTCTGTGTGAATCTATGGGTCTCTGTGTAAGTCTATGGGTCTCTCAGCGAGTCTATGGGTCTCTATGTGAGTCTATGGGTCTCTATGCTAGTCTATTGGTCTCTATGCAAGTCTATGGGTGTCCGTGTGAATCTATGGGTCTCTGTGTGAGTCTATGGGTCTCCATGCGAGTCTATGGGTCTATATGCGAGTCTATGGGTCTCTATGCGAGTCTATGGGTCTCTATGCTCTCTCAGCGAGCCGATGGGTCTCTATGCAAGTCTATGAGTCTCCTTGTGGGTATATGAGTCTCTGTGTGATTATATGGGTCTCTGTGTGAGTCTATACAAATATATGGGTCTCTGTGTGAGCCTATGGTACTCTATAGGAGTCTATGGGTCACTATGTGAGTATATTGGTCTCTATGCAAGTCTGTGGGTCTCCATGTGAGTCTATGGGTCTCTGTGTGAGTCTATGGGTCTCTATGCGAGTCTATGGGTCTCTATGCGAGTCTATGAGTCTCCTTGTGGGTATCTGGTTCTCTGTGTGATTCTATGGTCTCTGTGTGAGCCTATGGGTCTCTATGGGAGTCTATGGGTCTCTATCTGATATATGCTCTCCAAGCGAGTCGATGGGTCTCTATGCAAGTCTATGAGTCTCCTTGTGGGTATCTGGGTCTCTGTGTGATTCTATGGGTCTCTATGCAAGTCTATGAGTCTCCTTGTGGGTATCTGGGTATCTGTGTGATTCTATGGGTCTCTATGCAAGTCTATGAGTCTATGTGTGGGTATCTGGGTCTCTGTGTGATTCTATGGGTCTCTATGCAAGTCTATGAGTCTCCTTGTGGGTATCTGGGTATCTGTGTGATTCTATGGGTCTCTATGCAAGTCTATGAGTCTATGTGTGGGTATCTGGGTATCTGTGTGATTCTATGGGTCTCTATGCAAGTCTATGAGTCTCCTTGTGGGTATCTGTGTCTCTATGTGATTCTATGGGTCTCTATGCAAGTATATGAGTCTCCTTGTGGGTATCTGGTCTCTATGTGATTCTATGGGTCTCTATGCAAGTCTATGAGTCTCCTTGTGGTATCTGGGTCTCTGTGTGATTCTATGGGTCTCTATGCAAGTCTATGAGTCTCCTTGTGGGTATCTGGGTCTCTGTGTGATTCTATGGGTCTCTATGCAAGTCTATGAGTCTCTTGTGGGTATCTGGGTCTCTGTGTGATTCTATGGGTCTCTATGCAAGTCTATGAGTCTCCTTGTGGGTATCTGGGTCTCTGTGTGATTCTATGGGTCTCTATGCAAGTCTATGAGTCTATGTGTGGGTATCTGGGTCTCTGTGTGATTCTATGGGTCTCTATGCAAGTCTATGAGTCTCCTTGTGGGTATCTGGGTATCTGTGTGATTCTATGGGTCTCTATGCAAGTCTATGAGTCTCCTTGTGGGTATCTGGGTCTCTGTGTGATTCTATGGGTCTCTATGCAAGTCTATGAGTCGTCTTGTGGGTATCTGGGTATCTATGTGAGTCTATGAGTCGATGAGGACCTTCCGCCATTGTCACCTGACATGAAGCTCGTCACGTGTCGAAGCTCCCAAATAATCCGGAGTGATAATTTCACTCTGTAACACGATTTTTGTCCATGGTAGTAAAATGTTACTTCCTAATTGCTTATGCCTCAAAGGTAGAGAAAGTGGCTATTACCCCCACAAACTTTGCTTTTGTGACCAGGACTTTACGTGAAGGAATGACACACATGGGCATGTTTACTCATTGAAAATAGGTAACTTTCAAAATGTCACCGTCCTGACGGTTAAATTTCGATTTAAAGCTTTCGTGACTGCAGGATTCATCTTCTTGGTTCTTTCGGTAAAGTCACGTAGAAGGAAATAATAAAATAATAAAATAAAACAACAAAAATCAAACATCTTCTTGATTCTTTCGGTAAAGTCACGTAGAAGGGAAATAATAAAATAATAAAAATAAAACATTAAAATTTCGATTTAAAGCTTTCGTGACTGCAGGGATTCATCTTCTTGGTTCTTTCGTAAAGTCACGTAAAGGGAAGTAATAAAATGATAAAATAAAACATAATAAATAATTCTCACGACGTTTCGGCCACAACGCAAGCAGCCGTCTTCTGTCTTATCGACAGACCTGTTCTTCACCTGAGGACGCTGCTTGCGTTGTGGCCGAAACGTCGTGAGAATTATTGTATTATGTTTTATGTTTATTATTTTATTACTTCCCTTCTACGTGACTTTACCGAAAGAACCAATAAAATTATCACCGTCCTGGTTACAAAAACAAAGTTTGTGGGTAATAATAGCCTTTCTCTGTACCTTTGAGGCATACGCAATTAGGAAATAACACTTATACTCAGTTTAACACGTAGGCTTTCGCGACCAATGTTATTCATAATCAACGTTTTTGGGTTTAGATCGCGTTTATTTATAAATGTGTCGTAACCCTCCACCACCCGACACGGCCAATCAGTAAAAATGTGTCACGTTGACAAAGACAAATAGTTCACTGCTTTAGCCCACCGGTGTGTTGAAGCCACAACATTTACAATTTGAGTACGACGCTTCGCTGGTTGCAATTACGAAACGTCGTACTAAATTGTAAATGTTGTGGCTTCAACACACCGGTGGGCTAAAGCAGTGAACTATTTGTCTTTTTCAACGTGACACTTTTTACTGATTGGCCGTGTCGGGTGGTGGAGGGTTACGACACATTTATAAATAAACGCGATCTAAACCCAAAAACGTTGATTATGAACACTTATACTACCCAGGAACAAAAATAAAACNTTTGTTACACAGTATTTATCGCCTCGATATTAACACCATCACTCGCATGTCGTTCTGTTTATTTTGTTGTTGTTGTTGTCTGTTGTTGTTGCTGCGGTAGTGAAAGTTTAGCCACTTCTTGCGTTAAAGGCCGGGACTAATTCTCTCTCTCTGTGTTTGTAACTCTTGCACGGTGTCTGTACATACCAAGTCGCTTGTATGTCTGCAATAATAATTAGCTGTTTTCTATTAAAACATATGGATCATCATGTTGCTGTTGGTTTTGTTTCATCATCGTAATTTATCGTCGTTGTTGTTGTAACAAGTGGTTTGTGAATTCGATTTTTTTACAGCGTGGCTTAACGGTCAGGATACACAGAGTTACTATTTTAAACAAATCACATCGGGTGATTTAACTCATTTTAACACAAGCATCAAACCGACTTCCATTGTTAACATCAATGCAGGCATGAATGATCCGTTGAAATTAATTCGGGACTTTAGTTTTTGCCATTGTGATGTTTGTGCGATGCCAATGTGATGCCAGTAACACGTTCCTGCTGCGGAGGGAGCTGGTAGGAACGTCGGGTTGCTCGCTCAATGGCCTGCAGGGTCAACGGCGGCGTGGTGTATTCCGCAAATATGCCCGACTGTGAGGGCGGGCACAAGCCGGCGTGAGTAGGTTAAACGTTGAGTTTTATAAGGGCACCACGGGGTGAGCAGCCCCTCCCCACCCAGCCCCACCCCTCCCACCCCCCACCCAGCCCCACCCTCCCCACCCACCCCCTCCTCACCCTCTCCACCCAGCCCCTCCCCACTCAGCCCCTCACCACCTTCCCCACCAGCCCNTCCCCACCCTCCCCACCCAGCCCCTCCCACCNTCCCNACCCAGTTCCACCCTCCCCACCCAGCCCTCCCCACCCTCCCTACCCAGCCCTCCCNACCCTCCCCACCCAGCCCTCCCCACCCTCCCTACCCAGCCCCTCCCCACCCTCCCCACCCAGCCCCTCCTCACCCTCCCACCTAGCCCTCCCCACCCTCCCNACCCAGCCCCTCCCCACCCTCCCTCCCCACCCTCCCCTCCCACCCGGCCCTCCCCACCCAGCCCACCCTCCACGACGGACGGACGGACACACTAATCCCCTGTGGGCTGGTGTAACCAGGAGGTCCTACCAGTATAATCCAGGTGTGATGCTACTGCATGTCAGTGCGATGTTATAACCGCGGCAATGTTGACACCGCGGGGGAGGGAGGGGGTCCAAACGCAGCCAACGCTGACGATGGCGCTGAGAGAGAGAGATGCTGCGGCTGGGAGATAATTGCGTAAAATTATCATCCACGGATTTCGATGGCAATTATGTTGTCGGTGGGGAGGGAGAGTGGTGTGGTGGGGGGGGNATTATCTCGAACCGGTCCTGGGCTTCACCCTAGGTGTGTGGTAAACATCGCCACTTCACGTGGCCTCAACATGCACCTAGCCTGGCACGAGCGCCTTGGTGACGTCCCGCCACTTAGTGGCACGGCGTCGTTGTTTGTGTTGGTGTGTGGGAGCGGTGGGCAATGGTTAGCGGTGGTGAACCGGTTCCATTCCGCTCACGCACAACAACAGCGGCGAATATTTGAACCGGTCCTGGGCATCATCTAGGTCGACTCGGCCTCAAAAATGTACCGGTGTGTAGTAAACATCGCCACTGGGGGAGACAAAGGCGGCCGGGCGTGGGGCTGGCCACCCAACTCTTTGTGTGCCAGTGCCGGCCTTCTAGGTGCTCAGTAATAGCTCTTTCCCCGACAGTGTGAGGCTCGGGGATCTTTGTCTTTGTCATAAAGTGCTGTGCTAAAGCACTTCCCCAACAGTGTTAAGGCTATAGGGGATCTTTATCTTTATATTGTGTATGTGTCNATATGTGTGTATGTGTATGATGTGTGATGTGTATGTATGTGTGTATGTGTTATATGTGTGTATGTGGTTATGTGTATGTGTGTGTATGTGTGTGTATGTGTCGTATTTGTGTGTATTGTATATTGTGTGTGATGTATGGTATATATGTGTGTATGTGTATATATGTGTGTATGTGTGTGTATGTGTGTGTATGTGTTACGTGTATATGTATGTGTGTGTGTATGTGTGTGTATGTGTGTGTACGTTATATGTGTGTGTGTATGTGTGTGTATGTGTATGTGTGTGTGTGTGTGTGGGAGCGGTGTGTAGCGGTTAGCGCGCTGCGCTATGAACCCAGCGACACGAGTTCGATTCCCGCTCACGGCCAACACCAGTGACGATTATCTGAACCGGTCCCGGGCCTCCCCTAGGTCGACTCAGCCTCATATATACACATCGCCACTAGGGAGACAAAGGCGGCGGGCGTGGTGCTGGCCACCCACCCCNTGTGTACCGTTCCGGCCTTCATAGGGCTGCTCGCTAACAGCACTTGCCCCTACAGTCTGTTAAGGCTATACAGGGGATCTTGGTCTTTGTCTTTGGTATGTGTATATACTTGTATGTGTGTGTATGTATATATGTGTGTATGTGTATATTGTGTAGCCAGCAGCAGCCACCTCTGAAGGCCGGAAATGTGACAAGCAAGGCCGTGGGTGGCCAGCACTACTCCNGGCCGTNTTTGTCTCCCCACGTCGCACCGGGGTATATTTGAGGCTGAGTCGACCTCAGGGAAGAGCCCAGACCGGCAATAATCGTCGCCGGTGTTGCTTGCGGTCATGGGCAGGAATCGATCTTAGCTCTGGCCAGAGCCTCCTTGTGCGTGTGGTTTGGTCACTGTGCTTACATCNTGAATTAGGTCTCGGCACAGATTAACTAACTTTTGTCAAGGCGCTTTCGCCCCTCCTCAGCTTAAATATTCGCTCAAGTGGGGCTTGTCTGACTCTGTCTCCTCGACAGACCTGCTCTCCACCCGAGAACGGCTACTTGCGTTGTGGCCGAAACGTCGTGAGAATTATTTTATTATGTTTTATTTTTATTATTTTATTATTTCCATTCTACGTGACTTTACCGAAAGAACCAGAAGATGGATCCCTGCAGTCACGAAAGCTTTAAATCGAAATTTAACTAACTTTGTTTGAATTGTACCAGCTAAGGCCCATCGTTGTGAAGCTCTGTTTGTTTTCTTTGCAAGAAACGACTTGGCGACTTGGCCACAAGTAACAGTTCGACGAATTGGCCTATTGGGTGGACACGTATAGCAGCCAAAAACTCTGAACGTGTGATGATTATAAACGTGGAGGGAAAATCCGTGGAAAAATCCACGCGACCGCAGAGAGAGACACGCAAACTCCAAATATAGAGCAGGTGTCAGGGTCGGGCTCGAACCCACGACCTCCTGCATACCAGGCGAGGTAGTTAACATCACACCACCATGATGATGAGAGAGAGACACGCAAACTCCAAATATACAACAGGTGTCAGGGTCGGGATCGAACCCACGACCTCCTATACCAGGCGATGTAGTTAACATCTCCTAGCCACCGTGATGATGAGAGAGCACGCAAACTCCAAATATACAGCAGGTGTCAGCGGGATCGAACCCACGACCTCCCTGCATACCAGGCGAGGTAGTTAACATCTCTTAGCCACCGATGAGATGAGAGAGAGACACGCAAACTCCAAATATACAGCAGCAGGCGTCAGGGTCGGGATCGAACTCACGACCTCCTGCATACCAGGCGAGGTCGTTAACATCTCCTAGCCCCCGTGAGATGATGAGAGAAAGACACGCAAACTCCAAATATACAGCAGCAGGCGTCAGGGTCGGGATCGAACTCACGACCTCCTGCATACCAGGCGAGGTAGTTAACATCTCCTAGCCCCCGTGATGATGATGAGAGAGAGAGACACGCAAACTCCAAATATACAGCAGCAGGCGTCAGGGTCGGATCGAACCCACGACCTCCTCTGCATACCAGGCGAGGTAGTTAACATCTCTTAGCCACCGTGATGATGATGAGAGAAAGACACGCAAACTCCAAATATACAGCAGCAGGCATCAGGGTCAGGATCGAACCCACGACCTCCTCCATACCAGGCGAGGTAGTTAACATCTCCTAGCCCACGTGGATGATGAGAGAGAGACACGCCAACTCCAAATATACAGCAGCAGGCATCAGGGTCGAGATCGAACCCACGACCTCCTGTACACCAGGCGAGGTAGTTAACATCTCCTAGCCACCGTGATGATGATGAGAGAGAGACACGCAAACTCCAAATATACAGCAGCAGGCATCAGGGTCAGGATCGAACCCACGACCTCCTCTATACCAGGCGAGGTAGTTAACATCTCCTAGCCACCGTGATGATGATGAGAGAAAGACACGCAAACTCCAAATATACAGCAGGCATCAGGGTCGGATCGAACCCACGACCTCCTGTACACCAGGCGAGGTAGTTAACATCTCCTAGCCACCGTGATGATGATGAGAGAGAGCACGCAAACTCCAAATATACAGCAGCAGGCATCAGGTCGGGATCGAACCCACGACCTCCTGCATACCAGGCGAGGTAGTTAACATCTCCTAGCCACCCAGAGGCCACAATAAATTCCCCCCTGAGGATCTATCGCCGCGTCTGTCCCGTTCGTCCTGTCTGTCAGCCTGCCTGGCTGTCTGTGTGACTTATACGCAGCACGCGATTAATAGCACCGGCGTCAATTAGGCCACTCTGACGAAACTTGGGAATGGAGGGCGGAGTAGGAGGGGGGAGGGTTTGCGGTGGGGGGGGGGTCAAAAGTCAAGGATGTAAATAATGTCCCAATGTCATCTTTCACGACGGTGACGACGACCAAAAGAGAGAAAAACACGCGGCAGGCGCGTTGTATCCGGCTGCAGCTCGGTCATTGACGCGCATTTACAACTGTGGGACTGAAGAAAAGGAATATGAATAAACTCATCTTCTTGGTTCTTTCGGTAAAGTCACGTAGAATGGAAATAATAAAATAATAACAATAAAACACATTAAATAATTCTCACGACGTTTCGGCCACAACGCAAGCAGCCGTCCTCAGGTGAAAACAGGTCTGTCGGGAAGACAGCGTCTGTAAGAAGTCTTCCCGACAGACCTGTTTTCACCTGAGGACGGCTGCTTGCGTTGTGGCCGAAACGTCGTGAGAATTATTTATTACGTTTTATTTTTATTATTTTATTATTTCCATTCTACGTGACTTTACCGAACGAACCAAGAAGATGATCCCTGCAGTCACGAAAGCTTTAAATCGAAATGTTTTATTTTTATTATTTTATTATTTCCCTTCTACGTGACTTTACCGAAAGATCCAAGAAGATTAATCCTGCAGTCATGAAAGCTTTAAATCGAAATGTTTTATTTTTATTATTTTATTATTTCCCTTCACGTGACTTTACCGAAAGAACCAAGAAGATGAATCCCTGCAGTCACGAAAGCTTTAAATCGAAATGTTTGATTTTTATTATTTTATTATTTCCCTTCCACGTGACTTTACCGAAAGAACCAAGAAGATGAATCCCTGCAGTCACGAAAGCTTTAAATCGAAATAAATGTTTTATTTTTATTATTTCCCTTCTACGTGACTTTACCGAAAGAACCAAGAAGATGAATCCCTGCAGTCACGAAAGCTTTAAATCGAAACGAATAAACTCCGAACAAAGTGTTTTTTTTAAACAACGGTTTTTACTCACAACTTCGTTTAACTTACGGTCGAGAAAGTACGCCTGCTCCACATCAACGCTTACTCGAATTAGTTGATCACTTTATAAATGAATCTTCAATGTACAACTTGTGTTTGTGTGGAGTGAGGGTGCCCCAAACTCGTTGACACGGAGCAGGCGAGCCTGAGACGCGTGGAGCAACGGGGACTTGAATTCACCACGCCCGGCCGCCTTTGTCTCCCCAGTGGCGATGTTCACACACCACACCAGTTACTCGTTTTAGGCTGGAGTCGACCTAGGGAGGCCCAGGACGGGTTCAAATAATCGTCACCGGTGGTGGCCGTGAGCGGGAATCGAACTCGGGTCGCCGGGTTCGTAGCGCAGCGTAGCGCTAGCCGCTACACCACCGCTCCCCGCACACACAGAAACACACACACACGGGTACACACACACACGGGCACACACACACGGGTACACATACACGGGCACACACACACAAACACACAGGACACACACACAGGACACAGACACACACAGACACACACTCAGACACACACACAGACAAAGACAAAGATCCCCCATATAGCCTTAACAGACTGTAGGGGCAAGTGCTGTTAGCGAGCACCTATAAAGGCCGGAACGGTACACGAAGGGGTGGGTGGCCAGCACCACGCCGAACACAGACACACATACACACACAGACACACACAGACACACACACAGACACACACACACACACACGGGTACACACACACACGGGCACACACACACACGGCACACACGGGCACACACACACACTCGCTCGCTCACGAACCCATTCAACCCACCCACTCAATCGCCCAATCAAAGGCAAAGATCCCCCGTATAGCCTGTAACGGACTGTTGGGGCAAGTGCTGCTAGCGAATAGCAGCACCCATGAATGCTGGCAGGGTACACGATGGTTGTGGGCGGACAACAGAGCGCCCGGCCGCCTTTGTCTCCCCGGTGCTGATGTTTTCTATATACACACACGCGCACACTGCGCCAGTTACTTATTCAAGGCTGAGTCGACCTAGGGTAGACCCAGGACCACGTCGGAACCAGAATGTCGGGTCGCAGGGTTCGTAGCGCAGCGCGCTAACCGCTGTGCCACCGCTCCCTAACCCAGACACAGACAAAGATCCCCACACCCTATAGCCTCAGCAGACTTGTGGGGCAAGTGATATTAGCGGAAGGGGGTAGAGGGGGGGTAACACGAGGGCGGGGGGGGGGTATCCAGCACCACGCCAGGCCGCCTTTGTCTCCCCCAGTGGCGATGTTTACGACTGCACCACCACACCAGGTACTCATTTCAGGCAGCCGAGTGAGAGAGACGCACACGCGCGCGCTCCTTGAGCCCCTTTGATGACGGAATGAGAACCAGAAGTTGTTTCACTGCAAGTCACTGCCATCCACGCACAAAGACAAAGATCCCCTCCGCCCCGTATAGCCTCAGCAGACCGTTGGGGCAAGTGCGGTTTAACGAGCAACTATGAAGGCACACGAGGGGTGGGTGGCATGGGCGGCCACTGAGAATTCAGTGAGAGCGAGAGAGACACACACATAGAGCCAGGGGCTAGAACACAGCTGGTCAATGGTTCTGGTTCAAGTGACTCCGACACGGCCACTGAGAACTCAGTGGGAGTGAGAGAGACACACACATAGAGCCAGGGGCTTGAACACAGCTGGTCAATGGTTCTGGTTCAAGTGACTCCGACACGGCCACTGAGAACTCAGTGGGAGTGAGAGAGACACACACATAGAGCCAGGGGCTTGAACACAGCTGGTCAATGGTTCTGGTTCAAGTGACTCCGACACGGCCACTGAGAACTCAGTGAGAGCGAGAGAGACACACATAGAGCCAGGGCTTGAACACAGCTGGTCAATGGTTCAGGGTTAAGTGTCTCCGATACGGCCACTGAGAACTCAGTGGGAGTGAGAGAGACACACACACAGACCCAGGGCTAGAACACAGGATGTCAATGGCTCAGGGTTAAGTGTCTCCGACACGGCCACTGAGAACTCAGTGGGAGTGAGAGAGAGACAGACACACACACAGAACCGGGGCCTGAACACAGGATGTCAATGGTTCAGGGTCAAGTGTCTCCGACACGGCCACTGATAACCCAGTGGAAGAGAGAGAGTCACAGACACAGACCCAGGGCTTTAACACAGGATGTCAATGGTTCTGGTTCAAGTGACTCCGACACGGCCACCGTGAACGCAGTGGGAGTGAGAGAGACAGAGACACAAACACAGACCCAGGGGCTTGAACACAGTTGGTCAATGGGTCTGGGTCAAGTGTCTCCGACACGGCCACTGAGGACCCAGTTGGAGTGAGAGAGACACACACAGACCCAGGGCTTGAACACAGGATGTCAATGGTTCTGGTTCAAGTGACTCCGACACGGCCACTGAGAACTCAGTGGGAGTGAGAGAGACAGAGACACACGCACAGACTCAGGGCTTGAACACAGGATGTCAATGGTTCTGGTTCAAGTGACTCCGACACGGCCACTGTGAAACTCAGTGGGAGTGAGAGAGACAGACACACACACGAAACGCCAGGGCCTGAACCTTGGATCTCAGCGGTCCCAATGTAAAGTTAACTCTGACACGGCCACGTGTTTAGCCACCATCTGGCCTGCTCATTCAATTGATACCATCCCAACACCACCACAACCACCACCCCCGCAACCTCCAAGGACAAAGATCCCCCGTGTAGCCTTCACAGGCTGTAGGGGCAAGTGCGGCTAACGAGCACCTATGAAGGCAGGCACGGCACACGAGGGGGGGGGGNTGGCTAGCACCAAACCCGGCCGCCTTTGTCTCCCCAGTGGCGATGTTTACTACACACCGCATCAGGTACTTTTTGAGGCCGAGTCGACCTAGAGGATGCCCAGGACCGGTTCAAATATTCGCTGCTGTTATCGTGCGTGAGCGGGAATGGAACTCGGTTCGTCGCGCAGCGCGCTAACCATTGCGCCACCGCTCACCACACCACCACCAACAACCGCCATTCGCCACTAAGTGGCGGTGACGTCACCAAGGCGCTCGTGCCAGGCTAGGTGCATGTTGAGGCCACGTGAAGTGTCGAACGACCGCTGGCAGGAGGTTACGGGACAGACCCAGCAGGAGCCATGGGTCGACTGACTGAGATGACTCACTACCACAACCACCACAACCACAACCACCACAACCCACAACACCACAACCACCACCACAACCACCACCACGACAACTACCACCACAACTACCACCACCGCCACAACCACGACAACCACCACCAGAATCTCCACCACAACCACCAACAACCACTACCACAACCACAGCAACCACAACCCAAACCTCGGCTAGACCAAAAGTAACTCAGCAGCCCCCCACCACACCCTACCACACCACACCACACCCTACCACACCACACCCTACCCCACCCTACCACACCACCCCCTACCACACCCTACTACAGCACACCCTACCACACCCCACCACACCCCACCACACCACACCCTACCCCACCCTACCACACCACCCCTACCACACCCTACCACACCACACCACACCCTACCACACCACACCCTACCACACCACACCACACCCCACCACACCACACCCTACCACACCCCACCACACCACACCACACCCCACCACACTCTACATGCTGGGACTCGTGCTGGTGGTGGTGCTCAGGTGGCGGGGGCTGTGGGGAGGGGGTAGGTGGCTGGGGGGGGGCTGTGGGGAGGGGGAGGTGGCTGGGGGGGGGCTGGGGGGGGGGGGCTGGGGGGAGGGGGCTGGGGGGGGGCTGGGGGGAGGGGGGCAGGAGGGGGGNCTGGGAGGGGAGACGTCTTGCGAGGAGTTTTTTCCGCGGCCTCTCCCCCGGAGTCTCACGATAATTGAAGGCAAACGCGGAGGAGGCGTCGTTTGAAGCGTCCGAGCGGCTGCCAAGAACGAGCGAAATTGAACCCCCCCCCACTTCCCCCCCCCACTAACCCCCCCACTAACCCCCCCCCACACACTCCACCCACGCCAGTGACCTCACCGAAGCGAGATGTTCTTGATTCCTGCCAGACACTTAGTAACTCCCCACCATCGCACTACAACCACCATCCCACTACCACCACCACCACCACTACACCACCATCCCACTACAACCACCACCACCACCAGCTACTACACCAGCACTACCACCACCACCACCATCCCACTACAACCACCACCAGCTGCTACACCAGAACCACCACCACACCATCACCACTCCACCACCACCACCATCACACCACCACCATCACATCACCAGCTACACCACCAACCCACCACACCATCACCACCACCAAACCACCACAATACCACCACCACACCACCACCATACCATCATCACACCACCACCATACCACCACCAGCTATACCACCATACCACCACCAGCTACACCACCACACCACCACCACACCATCACCACCACCATACCACCACCAGCTACACCACTACCCATCACCACGACACCACCACACCACCACCATACCAGCTACACCACCACACCACCACCACACCATCACCACCACCATACCACCACCAGCTACACCACTACCCATCACCACCACCACACCACCACCATACCACCACCAGCTACACCACCACCACACCATATCACCACCACACCACCACCACCACACCACCACCACCACACCACCACCACACCACCACCACCAACCACCACCACCACGCCACCACCACTCCACACGGTGGAGTTTGCCCAGGGCACGGCACCCCTCCCCGCCTATGGACGTACTGTCCCCCCAGAGGGTCGACTCAGCCTTAAATACGTACCTGGACAACGACTGAACAATGCCTTCCGTAATACCGCCGTCCAACCCGGCACCGCAGCCCGACACGGCCAATGAGTGAGGGTTGTGACACCGTCAACAGATCGTGGCCAATTCGTTGTCACGGGTAGGCCTCGGCAAGGCAAGGTAAAAGTTAAATGGTAAAAACAACGAGCCTACCCTTACCCTACCTTTTACCTTACCACGATACAATCACTCTACCCTTACCTTTTACCCTATAGCAGGTAAGGTAAAAGTTAAATGGTAAAACAACGAGCCTACCCTTACCCTACCTTTTACCTTACACAATACAATCACTCTACTCTTACCTTTTACCCTATAGCAGGTAAGGTAAAAGTTAAATGGTAAAAACAACGAGCCTACCTTTACCCTACCCTTTACCTTACTCCTTGGCATGTCGACACCTTTACATTTTACCGTTACCCTTTTACCCGGTAAAAATGGTAAATTACCTTAACTTCCGAGGCCTAGTCACGGGTACAGCTCAGAGGTCGCAAACGGGTTTTGATTCCTTACCCGTACCCGTACCCGGCCGCACCAGGGTCACAAACGGGTACCCGTACCCGGCCGTACCCGTACCCTACCCGTACTCGGCCGGGTACGGGTGGGTACGGATATCGGGTACCTGATTGCGACCTCTGGGATGAAGCCATGTTGCAGGCGCGGGTGGGTTGATTCTAGGAACTTGAATTGTGAGAAGAGACAAGACGTTGGGAAATGAGTGACAAACGGTGACTCACCAGTGACTCACGGCTACCCGTATCCGGCCGCACCAGGTCGCAAATACCCGTACCCGGCCGGGTACGGGTAGCCGGGTATCGGGTAGGGTACGGGTATCGGGTACCCGGTTGCGACCTCTGGTACAGCTCTGACCGGTGCGTTGGAGGACAAATCCACAGTTGCCAACAGAGCATGCCGATTCGTCACGAGTTGTGGATTCAGATTTTGTTTTGAGCCNTCGTCTCAAAACGGTGTTAGACCAGAGGACGCCAAAAGGCGGACCTACAAAAGGCACCGTTTTGAGACTAGGGGTCATCCATAAATGACGTCACGCACCTGGGGGGGTGTCAGACATTTGTGACGATGTGTGACGAGGGGGGGGGTGAGAAATGTGACGTCACATCAAAATGCGCAACTTTAATAAATAGACGACACGTTCTACTTAATAAATAGACTTTTAATAAATGTTTTCTCCTACAACATCAGAGTGCAGCGCCACATTAAATACGCACTACAATGACAATCGTTTAAAGCGATTTGAAGCATGTTTTATATTTTTTGGGGGGGGGGCAAAGCTTTGTGACGTCTATTTGAGGGGGGGTCTGACTTTTCGTGACGCCGTGTGACGAGGGGGGGGGGGCAAAAATCGTCCAAAATCGCGTGACGTCATTTATGGATGGCCCCGAGGTTCAAAAGAAAGCTGTCTCTGGGTGATCGTTTCAAGGACAATGCATATATTATCAGAGTACGTTTTTTGTTTGCATTTGCCACAAGCTGTGGCTAATGCGAGTGATTCCTTGTAAAAATTTCAGTTTGGTTTAACATCTTAACACATACATTTATTTAAAGCTTTGTGACTGCTGGATTCATATTCTTAGTTATTTCGGTAAAGTCGCGTAGGGAAACAATAAAATAATAAAAATATAAAAAAAATTCTCACGACGTTTCGAATACAACGCATACAATCATCATCAGGTGTGAAATCCACAGCAAGAAAATTTTCTAATTTTTAATTTCCTTGCTGTGAGCGTGTGAGTGAGCGTGTGAGTGAGCGTGTGTGTGTGTCTGTGAGTGTGTGAGCGTGTGTGTGTGAGTGTTAGCATGTGAGCGTGTGAGTGTTAGTGTGTTAGTGTGAGTGTTGGTGTGTTAGTGAGTGAGAGCGTGTGCGTGTGTGAGTGAGGAAGTGAGTGTGGGGAGCGGTGGCGCAGTGGTTAGCGCGATGCGTTATTAATTCACCAACCGAGTAAAATTTCCCACTCACGGCCAACACCAGCTACGAGTATCTGAACCGATCCTGGGCATCCCTTGGGTCGACTCAGCCTTAAGTGAGCACTTTGCACGGCGCGTACAAGCATCGGAACCGGTGAGACAAAGGCGGCCGGGCGTGGTGCTGTCCACCCACCCCCTCGTGTGCCGTGCCGCCTTCATATCCGCTGCTGTTCGCCCACAGCACTTGCCCCAAACGGTCTGTCGAGGCTACACGGGTAGCTCACAACAACGAGCCGAGGAGGGCAGGTGGCTAAATCACGACGAGGTGTTCACCGTCAAGATAATCGATGTCTGTCGTCTCGTGCGCCTAATCCCCGAACACCTGGGGGGGGGAGGTCGTCTGTTCCACGTGGGCCTTCTGCCAACAGCAGCAACGTGTCATCCCGAACGAGTCAATTGCGCGCGATCGTTCAGGGGCTTTGGGGAAGTTTGGCGCGCGTGACATTGTGGGCGCCGTTTGTTTATTTATTTAACCCAAGGCGGAGGGAGAACGCAGACAAAGGTCCCCCGTATAGCCTTGCACAGGCTGTTGGGGCAAGTGCTGTTAGCGAGCAGCACCTGTGAAGGCCGGCACCGTGGCACGCGAGGGGTGGGGTGGCGGCAGCACTGCGCCTTTGGGTTCGATGCCGACCCTGATGCCTGCTGAGAAGTGGGGGAGAAGTGGGGGGGGAGAAGTGGGGGGGGGGAGAAGTGGGGGGGGAGAAGTGGGGGGGGGGGAGAAGTGGGGGGGAGAAGTGGGGGGGGGAGAAGTGGGGGNAGAAGTGGGGGGGNAGAAGTGGGGGGGGGGGAGAAGTGGGGGGGAGAAGTGGGGGGGGGGGAGAAGTGGGGGAGGGNGGAAGAAGAGGGGGGGGGAGAAGTGGGGGGNAGAAGTGGGGGGGGGAGAAGTGGGGGGGGGGGAGAGAAGTGGGGGAGAAGTGGGGGGGGGGAGAAGTGGGGGGAGAAGTGGGGGGGGAGAAGTGGGGAGGGGGGAGAAGTGGGGGGGGGGAGAAGTGGGGGGAGAAGTGGGGGGGGAGAAGTGGGGGGGAGAAGTGGGGGGGAGTGAAGTGGGGGGGGNAGAATTGGGGGGGAAGTGGGGGGGGAGAAGAGGGGGGGGGGGGGGAAAGAAGTGGGGGGGGGAAGTGGGGGGGGGGAGAAGTGGGGGGGGGAGAAGTGGGGGGGAGGGAGGGGGGAAGAAGGAGGGGAGGGGGCAAGAAGTGGGGGGGGGAGAAGTGGGGGGGGGGGGGTGGAAGTGGGGGGGGGGAGAAGTGGGGGAGGGGGGGGCGGTGCTCAGTTTATTAATGATAAAGTATTTCATTGTATTTTGTCGTTGTAAAAGCGGTCGCTGTTTAGAAATCGCCGTTCCACCTCAGCCAAATCAAAGTTACAAAGGCGGCCACCCTCTTTCTTCCACAGACAGGCGAAACCTTTCTTTCGAAACGTGTGGGCGAAATTAAATGAAAATAAAACATATATATACATCATTAAAAACACACACACACACANCCGAGCGCGCTTTTCCAAGAAAACATTTCAGCCACTTTAATTTCACACGCGCGCGCGCGAGAGAAAAATGTATAATAACCTACACCCACCTTCCCTCCCAACACAGCAGTTTTGATAGCTGGAATTCGGATCTCGAATGTTGACTGAACGCTCACAAAGGCCCTCTCTGTAATGTGGCCCCGCGTGACTTTCCTGAGCCCTCGACTCATGGCGTCGAGAGGCGCTGAACGTGGCACGTGGCCGCTCGACCAATCACCGCACGGTTCTGCAGCAGCAGCAGCCATCAACAACCACCACCACCACCACCGCCGTCGATTCGTCTCTTGCAATGGTCCAACTCTGTTTTGGAATGCCCTAACTCCCGTCATCCTTACTCACTCACTCATACACACTCATACACTCACTCACTCACTCACTCCACTCACTCACTCACCACTCACTCACTCACTCATACACTCATACACTCACTCACTCAAACACTCACTCACACACTCACTCACTCATATACTCACTCATACACTCACTCCCGTCATCCTTACTCACTCATACACTCACTCATATACTCACTTACTCATACACTCACTCACTCATATACTCACTCATACACTCACTCAAACACTCACTCAATCACACACTCATATACTCACTCATACACTCACTCACTCATACACTCACTAACCACTCACTCACTCATATACTCACTCATACACTCATCCACTCACTCATATACTCACACACTCACTCATACACACTCACTCATACACTCACTCACTCGCACACTCACTCACTCATATAATAACTCATATATTCACTCACCACTCACTCACTCATATACTCACTCACTCATATACTCACTTACTCATATACTCACTCATAAACTCACTCATACACTCATATACCCACTCATATTCACCCACTCACTCATACACTCATCATCTACTCTCACTCACCCACTCACTCATATACACTCACCACTCATACACGTACCCACTCACTCATCTACTCACTCACTCACCCACTCACTCATTCATACACTCACCCACTCACTCATACACTCACCCAGTCTCATGCGCACTCACTCACCCGCTCACTCATACGGCTTATCTTTCACAAAATAATGTTTTCGTCTTTAAAGATTCCACGGCACGTATTCTTTTGACAGATTCATCAACAATTCCTTTCACCCTCTTAATTAATTCATAATCGCGACGATAATACCAGACACGATATTAACTTCAAGAATAAACAATTAAAATGTGTTCATGCCAGCGTTAGCATCGACGTACTAACCCCGTATGTCCTGACAAATTTGGGCCACCCTGCATATATTTACATGAATGTCGTTTTCCCAGCCACCATCTGGAGATAAAGGACTTAACATAAACACAGAACCCATGCTTCTTGACATCACGCCAGAGACGCAGCAGCGGAGGATCAACTCCGCGTCGGCGTTCGAATCGTTGGATGAGCGAGCGAGCGAGCGGGTGGGTGGGTGAAGAAGGAGCGGTGGCGCAGCGGTTAGCACAGCTGCGCAGTAAACCTGCCTGAGCCCGGTTCGATTCCGGGCCTGGGACAACTTTTTGGCTCGCCGCCGGGCAAAGACGGTGGTCACCGCGTCGAGCGTCCGTCTGGAACGCTCTCTTCCTTTCCGACGTTAGGAACGCCGCTGGGTGCTGTGATGCACTTTTAAATCATCGTCGTCGTCTCGATTGGCAAACTCACTTCTTCAGAAACTGCTTTTTGCGTTTCATTTTTTATCTTTCCCCTCCCAGGCCCGCGCCTCCGATGAGCGCGGTGGCTACGTACGGTGCGAAAGAAGTTCAACGTTACGCACGATGCACACGAACACCCATAGAGCTCGCACGGAGAGACACACAGATGCATCACACGCAGAGCCGTGGACCCACACGCTTCATCGCGCGGCGCTTTCAGATGCCATTCTGCGGCCGTCTGGAACGCTCTCTTCCTTCCGATGTTACGGAAGCCTCTGGGAGCTGTTGATGCACTTTGAACTTCAGACTTACAAACTCATTTCTTTAGAACCGCGTTTCGTGTTTGGTTTGCTCCGCTCACCCCCCACGCAGCTCCGATGAGCGCGGTTGGCTACGTACGGCGCGAAAAAGTTCAACGCACGCGTACATGCAAGTCCCGGGTCGCACCGCCACGATCCCTCCCTTTGGCAAACCCTGCACCGACCGGTGGTGAAGTATGGACGAACAACCACCCCCTTACTCTTAGTTTTTTCGGTAAAGTCACGTAGGTAAAACAATGAAATTAAAATAATAAAAATAAAATGATAAAAATCACGACGTTTCGGAGGCAACACAAGTCTCCGTCGTCAGGTGGGACCGTCACATCCAGATTTGCTGTATCAGCATCAAGTGATACAGCAAATCTGGCTTTTTATTTTATTTTTATAAATTTTAATTTCATTGTTTTACCTACGTGACTTTCAAGTGATGCAGCAAATCTGGCTGTGACGGTCCCACCTGATGACGGAGACTTGTGTTGCCTCCGAAACGTCGTGATTTTTATTATTTTATTAATTGGAATTTCATTTTTTACCTACATGGTGACTTTACCGAAAAAACTAAGAGTATGAATCCTTGCAGTCACGAAAGCTTCAAATCTAGGACCACCCCCTTCCCAATGTGTCGCTGACTTGTCTGCTTGTGCACGGTGCAACCTTCACTTGTCCGCGATATCGACCGTGACAAGAGTTGGCTGCACGGAGGCTTTCAACCAGAGGTCGCAACCGGGTACCCGATACCCGTACCCTACCCGATACCCGGCTACCCGTACCCGGCCAGGTACGGGTACCCGTTTGCGACCCTGGTGCGGCCGGGTACGGGTAGGCCGTGAGTCACTGGTGAGTCACCGTTTGTCAATCATTTCGGGTAGGGTACGGATAGGGTACGGGTACCCGTACCTGGCCGGGTACGGGTAGGCCGTGAGTCACTAGTGAGTCACCGTTTGTCACTCAGTTCGGGTAGGGTACGGGTAGGGAACGGGTACCCGTACCCGGCCGGGTACGGGTACCCATTTGCGACCCTGGTGCGGCCGGGTACGGGTACGGGTAAGGAATCAAAACCCGTTTGCGACCTCTGCTTTCAACCGCTAGCCGGCACTTTGGCAATGACGTGGGGCAATGCTCATGACCTGATGACCTTTGAGGAAGGTCAAGGGAAACCGGGAGCGCTGTCTAGACTTTTATAAATGTCTAAATTCACTTTCCATTCGTCTATTACATTTTTTTGGGCGGCGGGGTGGGGGGATGTGGGAGTAGATTTGTGGGGGGGGGTAGAGTGGTGGGGGGGAGTAGAGTGGGGGGATAGAGTGGAGGGGGTAGAGTGGGGGGGGTAGAGTGGGGGGNCTAGAGGGGAGGGGGTAGAGTAGGGGGGGTAGAATGGGGGGGGGGGNTAGAGTGGGCGGGGAGGGGGAGAATAGTTGTGGGAGGTTGATTGGGGAGTTGGGGGGAGAGTTTGGGAGCGACGTTGGAAAATGAAAAGCGAAATCTGGGCAGCTTCATGTGTGCCTTTGTTTTAGTCCAAAATATGCAGCAGCCTTTGTGTGTTCGTGTGTGTGTGTGTGTGAATTGTGTGTGTGTAGTGTGAATTGTGTGTGTGTAGTGTGAATTGTGTGTGTGTGTGTGAATTGTGTGTGTCGTCTGAATTGTGTGTGTAGTGTGAATTGTGTGTGTAGTCTGAATTGTGTGTGTGGTGTGAATTGTGTGTGTGGTCTGAATTGTGTGTTGTGTGTGTAGTGTGAATTGTGTGTGTGTGGTGTGAATTGTGTGTGTGTGAATTGTGTGTGTGTAGTCTGAATTGTGTGTGTGTGTGGTGTGAATTGTGTGTGTAGTGTGAATTGTGTGTGTGTAGTGTGAATTGTGTGTGTAGTGTGAATTGTGTGTGTAGTCTGAATTGTGTGTTGTGTGTGTAGTGTGAATTGTGTGTGTGTAGTCTGAATTGTGTGTGTGAATTGTGTGTGTGTAGTGTGAATTGTGTGTGTGTAGTTGAATTGTGTGTGTGTGTGTGAATTGTGTGTGCGTCGTCTGAATTGTGTGTGTAGTGTGATTTGGTGTGTCTGAATGTGTGTGTGTCGTCTGAATTGTGTGTGTGTCGTCTTTGTGTGAGTGTGAATTGTGTGTGTAGTGTGAATTGTGTGTGTGTAGTGTGAATTGTGTGTGTGTGAATTGTGTGTGTGTGTCTGAATTGTGTGTGTGAATTGTGTGTGTGTGTGAATTGTGTGTGTAGTGTGAATTGTGTGTGTGTGTAGTGTGAATTGTGTGTGTAGTGTGAATTGTGTGTGTGTAGTCTGAATTGTGTGTGTGTGTGAATTGTGTGTCTGTAATTGTGTGTGTGTAGTCTGAATTGTGTGTGTGATTGTGTGTGTGTGTAGTGTGAATTGTGTGTGTGTGTAGTGTGAATTGTGTGTGTGTGTGTGATTGTGTGTGTCGTCTGAATTGTGTGTGTGTGAATTGTGTGTGTGTTGATTGTGTGTTGTGTGTGTCGTCTGATTGTGTGTGTGTGTCTGAATTGTGTGAGTGTGAATTGTGTGTGTGTAGTGTGAATTGTGTGTGTGTAGTGTGAATTGTGTGTGTGTGGTGTGAATTGTGTGTGTCGTCTGAATTGTGTGTGTAGTGTGAATTGTGTGTGTAGTCTGAATTGTGTGTGTGTGTGTCGTCTGAATTGTGTGTGTGTGGTCTGAATTGTGTGAGTGTGAATTGTGTGTGTAGTGTGAATTGTGTGTGTAGTGTGAATTGTGTGTGTGTGTGAATTGTGTGTGTGTAGTCTGAATTGTGTGTGTGAATTGTGTGTGTGTGTGTNAATTGTGTGTGTGTAGTGTGAATTGTGTGTGTGTAGTGTGAATTGTGTGTTTGTGTAGTCTGAATTGTGTGTGTGGTGTGAATTGTGTGTCTGTAGTGTGTTGTGTGTGTAGTCTGAATTGTGTGTGTGTGAATTGTGTGTGTGTGTGTAGTGTGAATTGTGTGTTTGTAGTGTGAATTGTGTGTGTAGTCTGAGTTGTGTGTGTGTATAGTCTGAATTGTGTGTGTAGTCTGATTTGTGTGTGTGAATTGTGTGTGTGTGAATTGTGTGTGTGTGTCGTCTGAACCCGGCACCCGACCTCCAAACGAGCGCCCGGTGCGTTGTGTTAACATCGCCACGTGGTGGAAGACAAAGGCGGCCGGGCGTGCTTCTGGCCACCACCCACCCCTCCCCACCCACCCACACCCTCCCACCACCACCACCCCTCGTGCGTTGTGCCGGCACTTGCCCCGTTCGTCGGCGTGCTAAGGGCGAGCCTAGACGGGCGACCTTTGCCTTTGGCTGCGCACGGATCGCGGCTCATGGCGGACAAGCAGCGAGCAGATGTCGGTCTCGCGAGATCAAAACGGTGGAGGGGGTGGGGGNTGTCGGTGGGGGATCAGTGGGGGGGGTGGGGGGTGTCGGTGGGGGGGTGTCTATGTGGGGCCAGTGGGGGGGGGNTGTCGGTGGGGGGGTGGGGTGTCGGTGGGGGGTGTCAGTGAGGGGGGTGTCGGTGGGGAGGGTGTGTCGGTGGGGGGGGGGTGTCGGTTGGGGGTCAGTGGGGGGGGGTGTCGGTGGGGGGTGGGGGGAGTGTCGGTGGAGGGGTGTCGGTGGGGGTCAGTGGGGGGTGTTGGTGGGAGATGTCGGTGGGGGGAGTGTCGGTGGGTGTGGGGGTGTGTCGGTGGGGGGGGTGTCGGTGGGGGTCAGTGGGGGGTGTCGATGGAGGGGGGACACACCTTGAAACGAAGCGCATCTGCTGGGCAGCTTCACAGCAACAGGCAGATTTCGAGGGGGGGGGGCGTGGGGGGGGGATGCCCCACCCGCATCCTCCATCGGGTGCTCCAAATATTTGATTTCATTTTTGGGGGGGGTTTGCTCGGTGTGCAGCCTTCAGTGTGACAGCCCCTCCCAACCCCCCCCCCCTCTGCACGTTGACTCATCAAGAACACGTACACACGTGTGTGTGCGGGTGTGTGTATCATTTGTTGTTGTTGTCAAATTCATTCCATCGCCGTCGTCGTCACCGCCGTCAAAGTGTCGTTGTCCGGCGTGGTGCTTTTTGATNCATCGGTCCTCGGGGTCACGCCGGGAGATGACTCGTGAAGAGACCCACAGACTCACACAGAGACTCACACAGAGACTCACAGAGACTCACGCAGAGATCACAGACTCACACAGAGACCCACAGACTCACACAGAGACCCACAGACTCACGCAGAGACCCACAGATCACACAGAGACTCACAGACTCACACAGAGACCCACAGACTCACACAGACTCACGCATAGACTCACCGACTCACGCAGAGACTCACAGACTCACACAGAGACTCACACAGAGACTCACAGACTCACACAGAGACTCACGCAGAGACTCACAGACTCACACAGAGACTCACAGACTCACTCACACAGACTCACAGAGACTCACACAGACTCACTCACACACAGACTCAGAGACTCACAGANTCACACAGAGACTCACGCATAGACTCACAGACTCACAGACTCACGCAGAGCTCACAGACTCACACAGAGACTCACGCAGAGACTCACAGACTCACACAGAGACTCACGCAGAGACTCACAGACTCACACAGAGACTCACGCATAGACTCACAGACTCACTCACAGACTCACACAGACTCACACTCACACAGACTCACACAGACATCACAGAGACTCACACAGAGACTCACAGACTCACGCAGAGACCCACAGACTCACACAGAGACTCACAGACTCACGCAGAGACCCACAGACTCACACAGAGACTCACAGACTCACGCAGAGACCCACAGACTCACACAGAGACTCACAGACTCACGCAGAGACCCACGGACTCACGCAGAGACTCACAGACTCACACAGAGACCCACATACTCACACAGAGACTCACAGACTCACGCAGAGACCCACAGACTCACACAGAGACTCACAAACTCACGCAGAGACCCACAGACTCACACAGAGACTCACAGACTCACGCAGAGACCACAGACTCACACAGAGACTCACAGACTCACGCAGAGACCCACAGACTCACACAGAGACTCACAGACTCACACAGAGACCCACAGACTCACACAGACTCACGCATAGACTCACCGACTCACGCAGAGACTCACAGACTCACACAGAGACTCACACAGAGACTCACAGACTCACACAGAGACTCACGCAGAGACTCACAGACTCACACAGAGACTCACGCAGAGACTCACAGACTCACACAGAGACTCACGCATAGACTCACAGACTCACTCACAGACTCACACAGAGACTCACACAGACTCACAGACTCACACAGAGACTCACACAGAGACTCACACAGAGACTCACAGACTCACGCAGAGACCCACAGACTCACACAGAGACTCACAGACTCACGCAGAGACCCACAGACTCACACAGACTCACAGACTCACGCAGAGACCCACAGACTCACACAGAGACTCACACAGAGACCCACAGACTCACGCAGAGACTCACAGACTCACACAGAGACCCACAGACTCACACAGAGACTCACAGACTCACGCAGAGACCCACAGACTCACACAGAGACTCACAGACTCACGCAGAGACCCACAGACTCACACAGAGACTCACAGACTCACGCAGAGACCCACAGACTCACACAGAGACTCACAGACTCACACAGAGACCCACAGACTCACACAGACTCACGCATAGACTCACCGACTCACGCAGAGACTCACAGACTCACACAGAGACTCACACAGAGACTCACAGACTCACACAGAGACTCACGCAGAGACTCACAGACTCACACAGAGACTCACGCAGAGACTCACAGACTCACACAGAGACTCACGCATAGACTCACAGACTCACACAGAGACCCACAGACTCACACAGAGACTCACGCAGAGACTCACAGACTCACACAGAGACCCACAGACTCACACAGAGACCCACAGACTCACACAGAGACTCACGCATAGACTCACAGACTCACACAGAGACCCACAGACTCACACAGAGACTCACGCAGAGACTCACAGACTCACACAGAGACCCACAGACTCACACAGAGACCCACAGACTCACACAGAGACTCACACAGACTCACACAGAGACCCACAGACTCACACAGAGACTCACAGACTCACGCAGAGACCCACAGACTCACACAGAGACTCACAGACTCACACAGAGACCCACAGACTCACACAGACTCACGCATAGACTCACCGACTCACGCAGAGACTCACAGACTCACACAGAGACTCACACAGAGACTCACAGACTCACACAGAGACTCACGCAGAGACTCACAGACTCACACAGAGACTCACGCAGAGACTCACAGACTCACACAGAGACTCATGCATAGACTCACAGACTCACAGACTCACACAGAGACTCACAGACTCACACAGAGACTCACACAGAGACTCACAGTCTCACACAGAGACTCACAGACTCACACAGAGACTCACGCATAGACTCACAGACTCACGCAGAGACTCACAGACTCACACAGAGACTCACGCATAGACTCACAGACTCAGACAGAGACTCACACAGAGACTCACAGACTCACCACAGACTCACAGACTCACACAGAGACTCAGAGACTCACAGACTCACACAGAGACTCACGCATAGACTCAGACTCACACAGAGACTCACGCATAGACTCACAGACTCAGACAGAGACTCACACAGAGACTCACAGACTCACACAGAGACTCACAGACTCACAGANTCACACAGAGACTCACAGAGACTCACAGACTCACACAGAGACTCACGCAGAGACTCACAGACTCACACAGAGACTCACAGACTCACAGACTCACACAGAGACTCACGCATAGACTCACNGACTCACACAGAGACTCACAGACTCACACAGAGACTCACTCACAGACTCACACAGAGACTCACTCACAGACTCACACAGTCACTCACAGACTCACACAGAGACTCACGCAGAGACTCACAGACTCACACAGAGACCCACAGACTCACACAGAGACTCACGCAGAGACTCACAGACTCACACAGAGACTCACGCAGAGACTCACAGACTTACACAGAGACTCACAGACTCACACAGAGACTCACGCAGAGACTCACAGACTCACACAGAGACTCACGCAGAGACTCACAGACTCACACAGAGACTCACGCAGAGACTCACAGACTCACACAGAGACTCACAGACTCACACAGACTCACGGACTCACAGACTCACTCACAGACTCACACAGACTCACACAGAGACTCACAGACTCACACAGAGACTCACGCNGAGACTCACAGACTCACACAGAGACTCACGCATATACTCACACTCACACAGAGACTCACACAGAGACTCACAGACTCACGCAAAGACTCACAGACGCACACAGAGACTCACGCAGAGACTCACAGACTCACGCAGAGACTCACAGACTTACACAGAGACTCACAGACTTACACAGAGACTCACAGACTCACACAAAGACCCACAGACTCACACAGAGACCCACAGACTCACACAGAGACTCACAGACTCACACAGTAACCCACAGACTCACACAGAGACTCACAGACTCACACAAAGACCCACAGACTCACACAGAGACCCACAGACTCACACAGAGACTCACAGACTCACACAGAGACCCACAGACTCACACAGAGACCCACAGACTCACACAGAGACTCACAGACTCACACAGACTCACACAGAGACTCACAGACTCACACAGAGACTCACAGACTCACACAGAAACCCACAGACGTACACAGAGACCCATACACAGCACTCACACAGGACTCACAGACCTAGACACCCACAAGTTCACACAGAAACGCAATTAATCACGCATCACGATGCGTGTTTAAACCGCCGCTTAAAAAATTGTAGCGAGCTGATGATGATGTTAACGACAGCACCACCCATCACAATCCAACACAGTGCCCGTTTGGGTTTTCACCTCAATTTGGCAACATTTCTGTGTGTGTCTGTGTTTGTGTCTGTGTGTGTGTCTGTGTTTGTGTCTGTGTGTGTGTCTGTGTGTGTGTCTGTGTGTGTCTGTGTGTTGTCTATGTGTGTGTGTATGTGTGTGTTTGTGTCTTTGAGTGTCTGTGTGTGTGTCTGTGTGTGTGTCTGTGTGTGTGTGTCTGTGTGTGTGTGTTTGTGTGTGTGTGTGTGTGCAGCGGTTAGCGCGCTGCGCTATGAACCGGCGATCCAGGTTCGATTCCCGCTCACGGCCAACACAAGTGACGATTATCTGAACGGGTCCTGGGCCTCCCTAGGTCGACTCAGCCTCAAATGAGTACCTGGTGCTGCGTGTAAACATCGCCACTGGGAGACAAAGGCGACCGGGCGTGGTGCTGGCCACCTACCCCCCTCCTCTAATGCAGTCCCGGACTTCCAGAGGTGCTGCTCGCTAACAGCACTTGCCCCCCCAAAAAAGTCTGGCGAGGCTACACGGGGATCTTTGTCTTGTGTGTGTGTGCGTGATTGGGCCGGCTTCAAAGGCCCCCCCCCCNGCGCTGCGCGTGTTCACCACCTGAGCTCGCAGAGACGTCCAGTGTCATCGCAACGTTGTTGTTTACTTCTACAATGCGACACCAGCAGCATCACCACCATCATCAATAGCAACAGCATCACACCATCAATAGCAACAGCATCACACCAGCATCACCACCATCATCAATAGCAACAGCATCGTCATCATCACCAATAGCAACAGCATCACACCATCAACAGCATCGTCATCACCAGCATCAATAGCAACAGCATCACACCATCATCATCATCAGCATCAATCGCAACAGCATCATCACCACCACTATTATTATCACCACTATTATCATCACCACTCAATGCGCCGGCAATCACCACCACCAACCCCCACAACCACCACCAAACACCACCACCCTTTCCACTCGAGCATGCAGCTTTAAATAAACAACACGCTGTCCCTAAAGGCTGCGGGCGAATTCTCTTAACCGGTGGAAATTCCACCGGGCAAACGATGGGGGAGGAGTTACATTAATAATAAAAAATAAAATAAAACATTATAATGAAACCCCTGCACTCATTCCCACTCTCTCACCCTCCCTCTACAAAATACCGGCCCATAAACCGGACTGCAAGTCTATATAGTTAATAGTAGTAGTACTTATAACAAGACGGTAAACAATGGAAGTCTTTGTTAGAGCAAGTTATATTACCTGTTGTTGTTGTTTAGATCCCACCGAATCCCAGAACTCGTTTCACGAGAGCGCTGTGTACGGCTCTACACTCTGTGGATTTGCCAGTTCACCTGGATGTCCAGTTCACCATGGGAGTCCAGTTCACCATGGATGTCCAGTTTACCATGGGAGTCCAGTTTACCATGGGAGTCCAGTTCATCATGGATGCAGTTCACCTTGGATTTCCAGTTTACTATGGAAGTCCAGTTCACCATGGAAGTCCAGTTTACCAAGGATGTCCAGTTCACCATGGATTTCCAGTTTACTATGGAAGTCCAGTTTACCATGGGAGTCCAGTTTTCCATGGGAGTCCAGTTCACCAGCAGGCGTCAGGATGGGATCGAACCCACGACCTCCCGTATACCAGGCGAGGTATTTAACATCTCCTAGCCACCGTGATGATGATGAGAGAGAGAGACACGCAAATTCCAAATAAACAGCAGGCGTCGTCAAGGTTGGGAACGAACACACTGCCTCCTGTACACCAGGCGAGGTAGTTAACATCTCCTAGCCACCGTGATGATGATGAGAGAGAGACACGCAAACTCCAAATATACAGCAGCAGGCGTTAGGGTCGGGATCGAACCCACGACCTCCTGTATACCAGGCGAGGTAGTTAACATCTCCTAGCCACCGTGATGATGATGAGAGAGAGACACGCAAACTCCAAATATACAGCAGGCGTCAGGGTCGGGATCGAACCCACGACCTCCTGTATACCAGGTGAGGTAGTTAACATCTCCTAGCCACCGTGATGATGATGAGAGAGAGAGACACGCAAACTCCAAATATACAGCAGCAGGCGTCAGGGTCGGGATCGAACCCAGGACCTCCTGTACACCAGGCGAGGTAGTTAACATCTCGCCACCTTGATGATGAGAGAGACACGCAAACTCCAAATATACAGCAGCAGGCGTCAGTGTCGGCATCAAACCCACTGCCTCCTGTACACCAGGCGAGGTAGTTAACATCTCCTCGGCACGCCGTGGCATTCCTAAATGCCTGGGCCAACGTTGAACCTAAATCTGTCACTGGCCGTAGCCCACGGGCTCTGTCAATCTCTGGACATGAATACCTCGTGGGGAGACAAAGAGAGATAGAGAAAGTTGGGGGGGGGGGGGCGGTAAACGACGGAGAGGGTGAAAAAAAATTAACCCGTAAAAACAAAGTTTTTCACTATACATCCTTTATATGCGTGGCGGCTCGAGTCCTCTCGTCCTCTGGCTTGACATGGCTGCCACCTATGGGTCAGATGATTGCCTGCCACCTTTAAGCAATTGGTAATTACATCTATTTTTTTTCCTAAAAAGTGTAAAGTTATGGAAAAAAATTTTCACGGAAATTAATTGTCACGCACAACGAGTCTGTGTGCAAAATGTCAGCTCGATTGGATCACGGGAAGTGGGTTTAAAAACGACCGAAAGATTTGCACGGTCGTAAGCAAGCAAGCAAGCAAGCAAGCAAGCGAACTTAATATAAAGGATTTAAAAACAAAGTTTTTAAATCCTTTATATGCGTGGCGGCGATTGTCCTCTCGTCCTCTGGCTTGATGACTGCCTTGGGTCAGATGCTATTTCTGCCACCATTGCAATTGGTAATAAAATATAAAAAAAAAATCCCTAAAAAGTGTAAAATTTTGGAAAAAAATTTCACGAAAATTAATTGTCACGCACAACGAGTCTGTGTGCAAAATGTCAGCTCGATTGGATCACGGGAAGTGGGTTAAAAAACGACCGAAAGATTTGCACGGTCGTAAGCAAGCAAGCAAGCACGCAAGCAAGCAAGGAACTTAATATAAAGGATTTAAAAACGAAGTTTTTAAATCCATTATATGCGTGTTGGCTAGAGTCCTCTCGTCCTCGTTGAGATGGTGCCACCTATGTCAGATGATTGTCTGCCACCNTTAAGATTGGTATTAAATAATTACCCTAAACAGTAAAGGAAAAAATTTCACGAAAATTAATTGTACGCACAACGAGTCTGTGTGCAAAATCAGCTCGATTTATCACTGGAAGTTTAAAAAACGACCGAAAGATTTGCACGGTCATAAGCAAGCAAGCAAGTGAACTTAATATAAGAATTTAAAAAGAGGCGACAATTGACAGAATAAATCTCGCGCGCAGAAACAAACACCTGCGGTCAGTGTGGAGGTGGCCACCACTGGGCAGAGGTCGCAAACGGGTTTTGATTCATCTTCTTGGTTCTTTCGGTAAAGTCACGTAAAAGGGAAATAATAAAATAGCGCTGTTTCTTATGAGGATGAAACGTAATTAATTATTTTATTTTATTATTTCCCTCCTACGTGACTTTACCGAAAGAACCAAGAAGATGAATCCCTAGCAGTCACGAAAGTTTAAATCGTTTTGACCTCCCGTACCGTACCCGGCCGCACCAGGGTGTCGAGGGTACCCGTACCCGGCGGTACGGGNAGCCGGGTATCGGGTAGGGTACGGGTATCGGGTACCCATGCGACCTCGCACTGGGTCGGAGCCACGCGCTTTGGCGTGGGGGGGGTGCCAACGCTGCGTCTGTCTGGGGGAGGAGCGGTGGCGCAGCGGTTAGCGCGCCGCGCTACGAACCGGGCGACGCGAGTTCGATTGCCGCTCACGGCCAACACTGACTGGCAGCAACCTTGGCCCACCAGTCTGTGAAGGCTGTACGGGCACTTTATCTTTCNGTGTGTGTATGTCGTGAGAATGCGCGGCGTGTGTGTGTGTCTATATGTGATTGTCGGTGTGTGTGGGGNTGTGTGGTGTGTCTGGTGTGTGTGTGTGTATGTGTGTGTGTGTGTGTGTGTGGGTGCGTGGTGTGTGNTGTGTGTGTGGGTGTGTGGGTGCGTGNTGTGTGTGTATGATGTGTGTGTGTGGTATGATGTGTGTGTGGATGTGTGGTGTATNATGTGTTGTGGGGTGTGTGTGTGGTGTGGGTGCGTGGTGTGTGATGTGTGTGTGTGTGGTGGGGTGGTGCGGGCGCGTGGTGTGTGTGTATGATGTGTGTGTGTGGTGTGTGTGATGTGTCTGTGTGTGTGTGTGTGTGTNGTGTGGGTGTGTGTGGTGTGTGTGTGTGTGTGGGTGTGTGGTGTGTGGGTTGTGTGTGTGTGGTGTGTGTGTGTGGTGTGGATATGTGGGTGTGTGTGGTGTGTGTGTGGTGTGTGTGGCGGCCTGGCGTGGTGCTGGCCACCCACCCCCTCGTGTGCCGTGCCGGCCTTCATAGGTGCTCGCAACAGCACTTGCCCCAACAGTCAGTTAAGGCTACACGGGGGATCTTCGTGTTGCATGACGTCACAATGTGAATCCACGATGACCTCATCCCTCGAGAGCCTAGGCTCTAAGTAAAGCTGTCTCGGGTGTGGACCAATCAATTTCAAGGACAATGCATATCAATATCAGCGTTGTGCTTGTTTATACTCCGACCGCAGGTATTGTGGTCATTGCAAACATGACTCCTTGTAAAAAAGGTGTCAGTGTTGTTGCCAGATAAAAGGGTAAAAAGAAACAATGATCAAATCACCAAAACACAAACAAATAAACACCAAACCATCCCCCATCCATACTCTTTGGTTCTTTCGGTAAAGCCACATAGGGAGAAATAAATCAAATAAAACACCTACCAGGCAGAGGTTGCAAACGGGTTTTGATTCCTTACCCGTACCCGGCCGCACCAGGGTCGCAAACGGGTACCCGTACCCGATACCCGTACCCTACCCGTACCCGGCCGGGTACGGGTAGGGTACGGGTATCGGGTACCCGATTGCGACCTCTGGGATGAAGCCATGTTGCAGGCGCGGGTGGGTTGATTTAGGAACTTGAATTGTGAGAAGAGACAAGACGTTGGGAAATGAGTGACAAACGGTGACTCACCAGTGACTCACGGCCTACCCGTACCCGTACCCGGCCGCACCAGGGTCGCAAACGGCTACCCGGTTGCGACCTCTGGTACCAGGTAACGACCACCGAGGCATTGACTTCTTTTCCAGTAGCGACGTGGCCACAAATGACGAGCTCAGCGAAGTGGCCACATCGTTTGGAACATTCACAGCGCCGACGAACAAAAATCGAAATCGTCTCCTGCAAGCGACCCGCGTTCCACACCTCGGGTTTCAGAGAGAGGGGGGTGGCAGCACTTGCCCGCCCTGCCTCGATGATGGGTGCCCGCTTGTAAACGTTGAGAAAGAGATCCCAAATAAAACAAAGGCACAACAGCAATGCAGCTTAAAAACGAAAGACGCGGGCCCCCATTGCAAGAAAAAAACCTACAAAAATATTTGGTAATTGTTTAACCAGGTAAGGCCCACTGAGCTATTTGGCTTTTTTTCAGAAGCGACCTGGCTATCGCAAATGATAGCGATAGCCAGGACCATCATCGTGTGGAAATCTCTAGCAGACAACACTCTCAACGCATGCTTCTAAATGTGGAAGAAAAACCGGAGGACCCGGAGAAAAATCCATGCGACCACGAGGAAAGAGAGATACAGCAGCAGGCGTCAGGGTTTGATCGAATCCACGACCTCCTGTACACCAGGCGAGGTAGTTAACATCTCGCCACCGTGGCACACAANCTAAATATACAACAGCAGGCGTCAGGGTTGGGATCGAACCCACGCTCTCCTGTAAACCAGGCGAGGTAGTTAACATCTCCTAGCCACCGTGATGATGATGAGAGAGAGATACGCAAACTCCAAATATACAGCAGCAGGCGTCAGGGTTGGGATCGAACCCACGACCTCCCGTATACCAGGCGAGGTAGTTAACATCTCGCCACCGTGGCGCCCAAATATACAGCAGCAGGCGTCAGGGTCGGGATCGAGCCCACGACTTCCTGTACACCAGGCGAGGTAGTTAACATCTCCTAGCTACCGTGATGATGATGATGAGAGAGAGACACGCAAACTTCAAATATACAGCAGCAGGCGTCAGGTTGGGATCGAGCCCACGACCTCCTGTATACCAGGCGAGGTAGTTAACATCTCCTAGCCACCGTGGTGACGATGAGAGAGAGAGACACGTAAACTCCAAATATACAGCAGCAGGCGTCAGGTTGGGATCGAGCCCACGACCTCCTGTATACCAGGCGAGGTAGTTAACATCTCCTAGCCACCGTGGTGACGATGAGAGAGAGAGACACGTAAATTCCAAATATACAGCAGCAGGCGTCAGGGTTGGGATCGAACCCACGACCTCCTGTACACCAGGCCAGGTAGTCAACATATCCCAGCCATCGTGATGATGAGAGAGAGACACGCAAACTCCAAATATACAGCAGCAGGCGTCAGGGTTGGGATCGAACCCACGACCTCCTGTACACCAGGCGAGGTAGTCAACATCTCCTAGCCACCGTGGTGCCCAATAAAGTCTTGGGGGTTGGGGTATTCGGCGTTTTTGTATAAGGAGGCTGCGTTTCTTTGATGATATTCATTAACATATACAAATAAAATAATACAACCCCGTAACGGAACATAAACTCAGTTCGCGTACGCCCTTAAATTCGCTTTTCCACGAATTTAAAATAAAATACGGGGGGGGGGGGCGGTGGGGATGTGGGGGCCGCTGTCGCAGATTGAACACACCACGTGGTCGCGTAGTCAGCCGAGTCTCGTAACCCCCCCCCCAAACCTCCCCCCACTAAACCACCCCACCCCCCCCAAACCTCCCCCACCCCTCCCCAAACCTCCCCCACTAAACCACCCCACCCCCCCCAAACCTTCCCCCACCCCCCCCAACCTCCCCCACTAAACCACCCCCACCCCCCCAAACCTCCCCCNACCACCCCCACCACCTCCCCCCACCACCCCCTCACCACCTCCCCACCACCTCCCCCCAAACCTCCCCCACCACCCCCACCACCTCCCCCCNACCACCCCCCCACCCCCAAACCTCCCCCACCACCCTCCTCACCACCTCCCCACCACCTCCCCCCCACCCCCCNAAACCTCCCCCCACCACCCCCACCACCACCCCACCACCTCCCNACCACCTCCCCCCCACCCCCCCAATCCTCCCCCACCACCCCCCACCACCTACCCCCCACCCCCCCAAACCTCCCCCACCACCCCCCACCACCTCCCCCACCCCCCAAACCTCCCCCNACCACCCCCCACCACCACCCCCNACCCCCCCAAACCTCCCCCACCACCCCACCACCCCCCACCACCCCCNACCACCACCACCCCCCCAACCCCCACCACCCCATCTCGCGCATACAAAGGAACAAACGACCGAGCACGTGGGCAGGTTCGACGTCACGCGCTCGGCACTCGCGGAGCTAATGGGGAACAGGCCCCACGTGGTCGCTCGCTTGACGCAGTGGGGAGGAAGAGGGGGGGCGGTGGGGGGGGNTCGGTGGGGGGCAGTGTCTGGGGCGGGGGGGGCGGTGGGGGCGGTGGGGGCGGGTGGGGGGCGGTGGGGGGCGGTGGGTGAGGAGGTGGTGGGGGTCGGGGGTTGGTGGGTGGGGCAGGAGGGGCGGTGGGGGGGGGGTCGGTGGGGGGTAGTGTCTGGGCGGGGGGGCGGTGGGGGCGGTGGGGCGGGTGGGGGGCGGTGGGGGGCGGTGGGTGAGGAGGTGGTGGGGGTCGGGGGTTGGTGGGTGGGGGCAGGAGGGGGCGGTGGGGGGGGGTCGGTGGGGGGCAGTGTCTGGGGCGGGGGGGCGGTGGGGCGGTGGGGGCGGGTGGGGGCGGTGGGGGGCGGTGGGTGAGGAGGTGGTGGGGTCGGGGGTTGGTGGGTGGGGGCAGGAGGGGCGGTGGGGGGGGGNTCGGTGGGGGGTAGTGTCTGGGGCGGGGGGGCGGGAGGGGGCGGTGCGGACGGGTGGGGCGTGGTGGATGGGGGCGGTGGGTGGGAGGGTGGTGGGGGTTGGTGGGTGGGAGGGTGGTGGGGGGTGGTGGGGGGGCGGTGGGGGGGGGGGTGGGGGGAGGTGGTGGGTGGGGGCAGGAGGGGCGGTGGGTGGGGGGTCGGTGGGTGGGGGTGTTACTTACAAAGTCGGGAGCGGTGGCGCAGCGGTTTGGCGCGCTGCGCTCGGAACCCGGCGTTTCCAAGTTCGATTTCCGCTCATGGTCATCGACACGGGCGGCGGTGAACCTGAAACGTTCCAGGCGACCGCGCTGTCGTGCAGCCGAAGAGGCGGATGTCCGTCTGTTCTCAACGCCTGTAATCTCGTTCGTGCTAAAGCTTTCGTGACTGCAGGGATTCATCTTGGTTCTTTCGGTCAAGTCACGTGGAAGGGAAATAAAATAATAAAAATTAAACATTTCGATTTAAAGCTTTCGTGACTGCACGGATTCATCTTCTTGGTTCTTTCGGTAAAGTCACGTGGAAGGGACATAATAAAATAATAAAAATTTAACATTTCCATTTAAAGCTTTCGTGACTCCAGGGATTCATCTTCTTGGTTCTTTCGGTAAAGTCACGTGGAAGGGAAATAATAAAATAATAAAAATTTAACATTTCCATTTAAAGCTTTCGTGACTGCAGGGATTCATCTTCTTGGTTCTTTGTGACTTTACCGAAAGAACCAAGAAGATGAATGAAAACCCGTTTGCGACCTCTGCTTGTCACACGTTTGTCTCGTTTCCATTGAAGAACAAACGCGTGCGTCTGTCGCCCCCTCGTGGTAGCGGACAAACTCCGCGTGTCGCCCAGGTGGAAATCGTCACACGGCGTCACAAAAGTCAGACCCCCCCNTCAAATATGACGTCACAAAGCTCTGCCCCCCCCAAAAAAAGTGCTTCAAATCGCTTTAAACTATTGTCATTGTAGTGCTATTTAATGTGGCGCTGCACTCTGATGTTGTAGGAGAAAACATTTGTTAAAAAGTCTATTTAATTAAGTAGAAGTTATTTTATTATGTTTAACATTTAGTAGAACGTGTGTAGAAAGCTTTAAATCGAAATTTAGAACGTGTTGTCTATATTTATTTCAAATTGCCCATTTTATGTGACGTCACATTTCTCAACCCCCCCCACCTCGTCACACATCGTCACAAATGTCTGACCCCCCCCCCCCCCTAGGTGCGTGACGTCATTTATGGACGGCCCCTAATGGTCTAACTGCCGGACGTCACAAAGGGCGTGGCGCTCATCCGCTACCGTGGCTTCTAATCTTCCAGAAGACACCATCCAAAAGAAATATTCCAGAAGCAATCTTCCAGAAGATATCTTCCAGAATACTTTTTCCAGATTTTTTTATTTTAAACTTCCAGAAGATATCTTCCAAACCTCCAGAAGACATTGCACAATACAGTACTGTACATCTTACACAACTTCCAGAAGACGTCTTCCAGTAGTAATCTTCTGTTATTCTAGAAGATATCTTCCAGAATACTCTTTCCAGATTTTTTTATTTTAATCTTCCAGAAGATATCTTCCAAACCTCCAGAAGACATTGCACAATACAGTACTGTACATCTTACACAACTTCCAGAAGACGTCTTCCAGTAGTAATCTTTTGTTTTTCCAGAAAATATCTTCCAGAATACTTTTTCCAGATTTTTTTAAATTTTAATCTTCCAGAAGATATCTTCCAAACCTCCACAAGACATTGCACGATACAGTACTGTACATTTTACACAACTTCCAGAAGACGTCTTCCAATAGTAATCTTGTCTTCCGGAAGATATCTTCCAGAATATTTTTCCAGATTAATTTATTTTAAACTTCCAAAGATATCTTCCAAACCTCCAGAAGACACACAATACAGTAGACATCTTACACAACTTCCAGAAGACGTCTTCCAGTAGTAATCTTCTGATCTTCCAGAAGATATCTTCCAGAATACTTTTTCCAGATTTTTTATTTTAATCTTCCAGAAGACATCTTCCAAACCTCCAGAAGACATTGCACAATACAGTATTGTACATCTTACACAACTTCCAGAAGACGTCTTCCAGTAGTAATATTCTGTTCTTCCAGAAGATATCTTCCAGAATACTTTTACAGATTTTTTTATTTTAATCTTCCAGAAGACATCTTCCAAACGACTAGAAGACATTGCACAATACAGTATGTACATCTTACACAACTTCCAGAAGACGTCTTCCAGTAGTAATATTCTGTTCTTCCAGAAGATATCTTCCAGAATACTTTCAGATTTTTTTTTAATTTTATCTTCCAGAAGACATCTTCCAAACCTCCACAAGACATTGCACGATACAGTACTGTACATCTTACACAACTTCCAGAAGACGTCTTCCGGTAGTAATCTTCTGTTCTTCCAGAAGATATCTTCCAGAATACTTTTTCCAGATTTTTTAAAATTTTAATCTTCCAAAGATATCTTCCAAACTTCCAGAAGCCCCCCTTCCAGAAGACATCTTACAGTTAAATTTCGATTTAAAGCTTTCGTGACTGCAGGGATTCATCTTCTTGGTTCTTTCGGTAAAGTCACGTAGAAGGGAAATAATAAAAAAAACATAATAAAATAATTTTCACGACGTTTCGGCCAGTGTCTTTCCGACAGACCTGTTCTTCACCTGAGGACGGCTGCTTGCGTTGTGGCCGAAACGTCGTGAGAATTATTTTATTATCTTTTATGTTTATTATTTTATTACTTCCCTTCTACGTGACTTTACCGAAAGAATCAAGAAGAAGACATTTTACGGTCTTCTATAAAAGATAACTTCCAACCTTCGGAAGATCATCTATAAGTTTGCTAATAGTTACAAAAAATTCTAGATTTCAAGTTTCGTGACTGCAAGGATTCATACTCTTAGGTTTTTCGGTAAAGTCACGTAGGAAAAAANAATAATAAAATAATAATGAATGAAAATAATAAATGTGTTATTTAGTTATTTTCATTTATTATTATTTTGTTAGTTATTTAGTTATTTTCATGTATTATTATTTTATTTTATTATTTTTTCCTACGTGACTTTACCGAAAAANCCTAAGTTAGTTATTTCATTTATTATTATTTTATTTTATTATTATTTTTTACCTACGTGACTTTACCGAATCAACCTAAGAGTATGATGTCACCAGCTTACCGCCCCGCGGCCCATCCTGGCTCCTCCCCCACCCCCCTCTTAACCAATATATAATCTCGTGTCTCTTAGAGCTCTCTTCACTTGATACAGTAGTTTTGTGTGACGGTTCCACCTGAAGACGGAAGCTTGTGTTGCCTCCGAAACGTCGTGATTTAATTTATTTGTTTTCATTTTAATTATTTTTTACCTACGTGACTTCACCGAAAAAAACAAAGAGGACAACAATAATGTCTGTGTGTCCCGCGCGTGACGTCACACCACATGGACCCCCCCCCTCATTAATAATCATGAGCGGGTGACGTCACTCCGCATGGAGAACCGCTCGTCATTAATAATCATTAGCGGGTGACGTCACTCCACATGGAGCACCCTCCCTGATTAATAATCATGACCAGGTGACGTCACTCCACATCGAACAGCACCCCTGATTATTAATCATGAACAGGTGACGTCCTCCAAATGGTGACGTCACTCCACATGGAGCACCCTCCCCCCTGATCAGGGGCGGTTTCTTCATTAGGGCGATTGGGCGACGCACCACCAATGTCATTCAACTACAGTCACGCTAGCCGTCACTGTCAGCCTCTGGATATAGTCCAATCAGCGTCATGTCACGTTCTGTGGAGTACCGCTCTTTTTGGGCGATTTCACTCCGGCTGAGAATCGCCCCGAGTGGCCCATAGACTTACATTCAAAGATGTTTTTTTTCGACCGGGGGCGCTCCAATGCATTCTCTATGGCTTCCGGGAGGGCTCGCACTAACGTGCTTACGTCATCACACGTAAGCACGTTTCATCCAACAATATAATTTATCGCCACCTAGTGGAATCTTTAATAAAATAAACTTGAGTGGTTTGTTTTAATAGTGAGTATAGAAACAAACAAGATGTATTGTAAGAGTCACTTTATTTTTCATTAATATTAAAGAAGTGAAGTTGCCTTTACATGCTTAAGCTGTTAATTTATCCATTGCATGGGTGGACCTTATCCTTATCAATCATCCAGACATTTGCCCCCCTGAGAGATTTTGCTGGAGCCGCCACTGCCCTGATTAATAATCATGATCAGGTGACGTCACTCACATCGAACAGCTCCCCTCATTAATAATCATGAACAGGTGACGTCCTCCAAATGGTGACGTCACTCCACATGGGGGGGGGCGAGGCGCCTCCTCCCCCCTCCTCGGCGTCAACTCACAACCCTCACCACAAAGGCAGAACCCTCACATCGTCACGTGGTCTCCGTCACGCTGCTGTTGAGACATCAAAGTTAAAAGGACGTCGTGATGAACAAGGGATTATAATTCCGATTTAAAGTTTTCGTGACTGCAGGGATTTCGGTAAAGTCACGTAGAAGGGAAATAATAAATAATATAAATAAACTTTTATTATGTTTTATTTTTTAAATTATGTTTATTTTATTTATTTATTATTTCCCTTCTACGTGACTTTACCGAAAGAACAAGAAGATGGGATTATAACTTGATTTAAAGCTTTCGTGACTGCAGGGATTCATATTCTTGGTTCTTTCGGTAAAGTCACGTAGAAGGGAAATCATAAAATAATATTAATAATATTAATATTTATAAATTAAATAATAATATTTTACTATTTCCCTTCTACGTGACTTTACCGAAAGAACCAAGAATAAGGGATTATAACCTTCAAATGAAATAGTCACACGAATGGACGCAATGAATATATCACGTCGCTGTCTGTCTTTGGCTTGCAAGTTTCATATTTACTGCAATACACCCGTCATTGGGCGGGCGAAAGGCGAGCAATGAAAGAGCGAGCTTTTACAACAGCACGTGTCGGTCACAGCTCCTGTGATCACTGTTTCATTGCTTTTATGACTTTATTTTGGTGATTTTCGAAAAGTTTTTGGTTTGGCCATTTGTTTGTTGTAGTACAGAGTTAGACTGATGGCCTTAATCTAAGTTTTCTTCTTGGTTCTTTCGGTAAAGTCACGTAGAATGGAAATAAAAAAATAATAAAAATAAAACACAATGTTGTATTTGTATTATTTATTATTTCCAAATAAACATAATGTTTTATTTTATTATTGTATTATTTCCATTCTACGTGACTTTACCGAAAGAACCAAGAAGATGAATCCCTGCAGTCACGAAAGCTTTAAATCGAAAACTAAGTTGTCTTGTTGTTGTTGTTTGACTTGCATCCCACTGGGATTCTTGCACACAACGTTGGTGTACGGTGCTTTTTCTGCAATATTTTGCTGTTTTTTCTTGGATTTTCTGTTTGCACTCAGTCACATAGTGACTTTAAGATGTTTTCTGTTCATGTTTTTGTTTTTTGTTTGTTGCGGTTGCACCCGATTCAAGAGCCGAATGGCTCACAGGGCTCTATACCTAATACCAGAGGTGGGACAAAGTCATTGTTATGCAAGTCCAAGTCGAGTCTGAAGTCATCAAATTCATGACTCGAGTCTGACTCGAGTCCAAGTCACATGACTCGAGTCCACACCTCAGAGGTGGGACAAAGTCATTGTTATGCAAGTCCAAGTCGAGTCTGAAGTCATCAAATTCATGACTCGAGTCTGACTCGAGTCCAAGTCACATGACTCGAGTCCACACCTCTGCCTAATACATGATCTTAAAATTGTGTTCAACCGAACCCGTTCGTTAGTCGAGGACTCCCTTTACCCGCAGACTCTTTTCAATCTTCCGGAAGATGAAACATTTCCCGGAATCGGAAGAGGTCATCCGATTTAGGAAGATACCACAAAAAACAAAGACTAAGCCCACCCCTTCTATTCTAGATTTGAAGCTTTCGTGACTGCAAGGATTCATACTCTTAGTTCTTTCGGTAAAGTCACGTAGGTAAAAAGATGAAATTAAAATTAATAAAAAAATAAAACACAAGCTTCCGTCTTCACGTGAAACTGTCACAGCAAAAAATCTGTATCAGAGAAAAGTCCCTTCTAACCCCACCCCCTCCCCGGTGACGTCACGAAGAAGTGGGCGGGGTAACCGGGTGGGGGCGGGGCGTACGCTCCTTATAAGGCAGCGAACAGGAAGTGGGGCGGAAGTAGTCGTCACCGTTAAAGTCGAAGGCGGCGGCGGCGGCGCCTGAGGCCCCGCGCTGAAGGATTTAAAATTTAGTTTTTTTCAACAAAATGTCTCTAAAATGTTCATTGTTTCCACTCTCATCGATCCCGCAAGATATCTGACGACGACGACGACAACAACAACGGTACCGTCTGATTGTTTACACCTTCACCCAGCGCCTCTTGTTGTTGTTGTTGTGCTCGCTCTCTCGGTCGGTTTGTGTTATACGCTTAATAAATTAATGAGTAGGTGTATTTGTGTTAACTCTTGTGTAGTGGTAACAGTGTGATAGGCGCAACAACCAGCACTACAACAAACAACAACAACAGCAACTAGCATCAACAGATGCCTTTCGTTAGCGCGACTACCGCAGAGATGTACTGTACACTTCCTCTGTCACCAACACCACCAACACAACCACCACCACTACAACCACCACCACCACTACAACCACCACCAACACAACCACCAACACAACCACCACCACTACAACCACCACCACCACTACAACCACCACCACCACCAACACAACANCACCACCAACACAACCACCACCACTACAACCACCACCACCACTACAACCACCACCACTACAACCACCACCACCACTACCACCAACACAACCACCAACACAACACCACCACTACAACCACCACCACCAACAACCACCACCACCACTACAACCACCACCAACACCACCACCAACACAACCACCACCAACACAACCACCACCAACACAACCACCACCAACACCAACCACCACCAACACAACCACCACCACCACTACAACCACCACCAACACCACCACCAACACCACCACCAACACAACCACCACCACAACCACCACCAACAACCACCACCACACAACCACCACCANACAACCACCACCAACACAACCACCACCACTCACCACCACCACCACACAACCACCAACCAACCACCACCAACAACCACCACCACCACCACCACCACCAACACAACCACCACCACTACAACCACCACCAACACAACCACCACCAACACAACACAAACCACCACCAACACAACCACCACCACTACAACCACCACCAACACCACCACCAACACAACCACCACCAACAACACCACACAACCACCACCAACAANACCACCACCACTACAACCACCACCAACACAACCACCACCAACACAACCAACAACAACCACCACCAACACAACCACCACTACCACCACCACCACCAACACAACCACCAACTCACCAACACCAACTCAACCACCATCAACACAACCACCACCAACACAACCACCACCACACAACCACCACACAACCACCACCACCACAACCACCACCAACACAACCACCACCACCAACAACCACCAACACCACCACCAACACAACCACCACCACCACACAACCACCACCAACACAACCACCACCAACACAACCAACAACANCCACCACCAACACAACCACCACTACCACCACCACCACCAACACAACCACCAACCACCAACACCAACTCAACCACCACCAACACAACCACCACCAACACAACCACCATCACACAACCACCACCAACACAACAACCACCACACAACCACCACCAACACAACAACCACCATCACCAACACAACCACCACCAACACAACCACCACCNACAACCACCAACACAACCACCATGACCAACACCAACACAACCACCATGACCAACANCAACACAACCACCAACACAACCACCAACACAACCACCAACACCAACACAACCACCACACAACACCAATACAACCACCAACACAACCACCAACACCCACCAACACCAACACCCACACAACCACCAACACCCACACAACCACCAACACCAACACAACCACCAACACAACCACCAACATCAACACAACCACCAACACAACCACCAACACAACCAACCAACACAACCACCAACACCAACACAACCACCAACACCAACACAACCACCAACACAACCACCAACACAACCACCAACACCACCACCAACACAACCAACACCAACACAACCACCAACACCACCACCAACACATCCACCAACACCAACACAACCACCAACACAACCACCAACACAACACCAACACAACCACCAACACAACCACCAACACCAACACAACCACCAACCACCAANACCAACACAACCACCAACACCAACACAACCACCACCAACACAACCACCAACACACGACCACCAACACAACCACCAACAACACCAACACCAACACCACCAACACAACCACCACAACCACCAACGCAACCACCACCAATACAACCACCACCATCAACACAACACCACCACCAACACAACCACCAACACAACACAACCACCACAACCACTCCGACATGACCACTACAACCACCACCAACACAACACACCAACACAACCACCATGACCACTACAACCACCACCAACACAACCACCACCAACCACTCGACATGATCACTACAATCACCATCAACTACCACAGACATCAACACAACCACCACCAACAACCACTCGCAACANCAACAACACAACCACCAGCACAACCACCAACACAACCACCAACACAACCACCACACAACCACCACACACCACCAACACCACTACATGACCACTACAACCACCACCACCAACACAACCACCAACACAACCACCACCACCAACACAATCACCATAACAACTACAACCACCACCAACCACTCCATAACCACTACAACAACNACCAACACCACAGACATAGACACAACCACCACCAACACAACCACCACCAACACAACCACCACCAACACAACCACCACCAACACAACCATCGCGACATCACCACTACAATACCACCAACACAACCGCCACCAACACTGACACCACTACAACCACTACAATCACACCACACCAGAACATTGACCACCACCACCAATACCATCTTCCTCCGTCACCAACACAACCACCAAGAACTCACCACCACTATCCATAACACCGNACTAACCACTACGACGCTACCAGTACTACTACAACTACTACGTACGGCGCCATTGACATCACCACTGTCTCAAATACCGCTTCTCAACACCATCGATATCCTCCACCACCACTGACACCACCATCACTATTTCACCACTAGTGTCAATATCACCGTTAACACCACCCACCACTGACACCACCACCACTATCTCACTGCCACGATCAATATCGCCATTAACACCACCACCATCAATATCATCATCATGTCACCACTACCAATATCTCACCACCACCATCAATCTCACCACCATCAATATCGCCATTTACACCACCACCACTACACCACCACCACTGACACCACCACCACTATCTCACCACCACTATCAATATCACCATTAACACCACCACCACTATCTCACCACCACTATCAATATCACCATTAACACCACCACTGACACCACCACCACTATCTCACCACCACCATCAATATCAACATTAACACCACCACTGACACCACCACCACTATCTCACCACCACCATCAATATCACCATTAACACCACCACTGACACCACCACCACTATCTCACCACCACTATCAATATCAGCATTGACACCACCACCACCACCACCACTATCTGACACCACCACCANTGACACCACCACCACTATCTCACCACCACCATCAATATCAGCATTGACACCACCATTGACACCACCACCACTATCTCACCACCACCATCAATATCAGCATGAACACCACCACTGACACCACCACCACTATCTCACCACCACCATCAATATCACCATTAACACCACCACTGACACCACCACCACTATCTCACCACCACCATCAATATCAGCATTGACACCACCACCACTATCTCACCACCACCATCAATATCACCATTAACACCACCACTGACACCACCACCACTATCTCACCACCACTATCAATATCACCACTGACACCACCACCACTATCTCACCACCACCATCAATATCACCATGAACACCACCACTGACACCACCACCACTATCTCACCACCACCATCAATATCAGCATTGACACCACCACCTTCACCACCTCACAACCACCATCACCACCACTCACAGAACACCCACCCCGACCCCCTTCGTCTTCCCCCAAGGTATGAGCCGCCCTTCGTCAGCCGGGGCGGCAAAAGCGGCGGTGGAGGAAACAAGCAGAGCCAGGCCACGACGTCCTCGGTCTTGCACCATGCGGCAGCGGCGGCGGCAGCAGCAGCGGCAGCAGCAGCGCCGGCAACTCCACCTCGTCCCCTCTTCACTCGGCTCGCAACAGCAGCAGCAGCAACAGCAGCAGCAGCAGCTTCAGGGCAGCAGCATCAACAACAACAACATCATCAGCAGCAGCAGCAAGGGCACGAGCTGACGGCGCTCTTCGAATGCCCCGTGTGCTTTGACTATGTCCTGCCGCCGATCTTGCAGTGCCAGTCGGGCCACCTGGTGTGCAACTCGTGCAGGCAGAAGCTCTCCTGCTGCCCAACATGCCGGGGACCGCTGTCGCCCAGCATCCGCAACCTGGCCATGGAGAAGGTGGCCTCAACAGTGGCGTTTCCCTGCAAGGTAGGTGTGGTGGTGACGGTGGGTTGGTGGTGGTGGTGGTCGTGGTGGTTGGTGGAGAGACTTGGTTTTTAAATTGGAATGCATGTTGTATGGCGGTGATGGTGGTGTTTTCCTTGCAAGGTAGATGTGGTGGTGACTGTGGGTGGGTGGTGGTGATGGTGGTGGTGGTTGGTGGTGAGACTTGGTTTCTGAAATTGGAATGCATGTTGTATGGTGGTGATGGTGGCCTCCATGATGGCGTTTCCCTGCCAGGTAGATGTGGTGGTGACGGTGGGGTGGTGGTGGTGATGGTGGGTTGGTGGTGGTGGTGATGGTCGTGGTGGTTGGTGGAGAGACTTGGTTTTGAAATTGGAATGCATATTGTATGGTGGTGATGCAAATTGAGGTGTCGTGGTGGTGGTGAGGGTCATGGTGCCGTTTCTCTGCAAGGTGGTATCAATATCACCATGAACACCACCACCACCACTGACACCAACACCACCTCTATATCTCATCGTGGTGGTTGTTAGTGGTTGGTGGTGGCTGCTCGGTGATAAATCTAGACTCACTTTTGACAAGATTATAATGCTGGTTGCTGTGTGGAGAGACTTGGTGTTGTTGGTGGAACACATTGGAGGTGGTGATGCAAGGTGACGTGTCACCGTGGTGGTTGGTGGTGACCGGTTGGTGATGAATCGAGAACCACTTTGGAGAGCGGATCATAATAGCGGTTGCTCTGTGGAGAGACGTGGTGTTGATAGTGGAACACATTGGATGATAGTGATGCAAGGTGAATTGTTACCGTGGTGGTTGTGGTGGTGATGATGGCTGATAAAAATTGAGAACTGCTTTTGAGAGTGGATCATCTCGCGGTGGTTGTTCTGTACGTACTGTGAACTTCTTTCGCGTCGTACGTAGCCAACCGTGCGAATCGGAGAGACTTGGTTTTGATATTGCAACGGATATTGGTTTTGATGGTGATGTGCAAGGTGGCTGGGCCGTGGATAGATTGGGCCCTTTCAGAGGGACGTTGTGATAGTACTTTGGTGGACGAGGTTGGTGATGGAGGTGTTGTGAAGGGTGGATAAAATTAGGTACCGCTCTGTGTGTTAGTTTGCTGGTTGGGCTGTGGGGTGATTGCTCTCGCTCACGTGATTGTCAAAATTAACTCAATCGGAATCAAATTATTTACACTGGAGGAATCCGATGAGCTTATACATCTCTTTCTCACAAATGTCTAATGGGGGCACGCATTGGTGGAGGGGGTGGGGTGGCACGTGCCCCCTCCAATGATCCGGATCATTGGGGTTTATTAGTAATACATCAGCATTTTGCGACCCCCACTGCCACTGCATAGCATATTACTACGTGCCAGGGACTCTATGAGATGATCGGACAATAGTCTGAGTCTATACTTGGCAATAAGTAACGGCAAAGCGGTTATAAGTGACACAGAATTGTGCGCAGTTGCGTATACAGCACACGACTTCCCTGAAGACCTTCAGCGAGCGCGATGCCGATCACACAACGCGGTTCGAATTCGACCCTCGATCGATGGCTGCGCCATCGCCGCACACGCGTCGAATAAAAAGCAAGGGACAAGTCGTTACCTACTAACAACTCCTTACTTACTAACAACTCCTCTATCATTTTTCATTGCTGGAGGGGTTGCCCCCCCCTACCTGAAAGTCCTGGCTCTGACATTGGGGCATGGGGCAGAACGTTGCAATAACAAACAATACAGTAAACACAACACAGTCAGTAGTCGTGCAAAAGGAGCTCTAGCCGTCAGATTCCTCCCATTATAAAGAAATATTCTGAACTTTTCAAACATGCCACAAGTGGGCCCCCAATGGTGGTTACCTTTGGCGGCAGCAGTGGGTGGCGGTGGTGGTTGTTGTTTTTTTGGCGAGACTTAAAATTTAGTTTCACTTTTGAGAGAGAGTCAGCGGGTCATGCCACAGAGCCGTGAGCAGACTGGGTCCTGCCATCAGAATGTGACGATGGTGTAAGGTGTGGAGCCTGCTTGGCGTTTGTAGATTTAAAAAAGGGGAGTACCACTTTGTGAGTCGTTGATTTGTATTTGGCTTGTGGGGTGTCTGGCATCTATCATGAGAATATGACGATGATGTTTGTATGCTGAATTTATTTCGTACCCTACGAGGGTGCAGTGGTAAAGAGGTTGGTGTTTGTGTTTTTGTTCTGGGGTGGAAACAATGGGACCACATTGTGGGAAGTTGACTGGCTGGGTGGTTGTGTAGTGAAGGGGCCTTAGAACGGCCCGTGGAAGCGATTATCGCAGAGCTCCTCCTGAGATCGCCCTTACGGCGGGGATAAAAAAAAACTTTGCACCAGAGGTCGCAACCGGGTACCCGATACCCGTACCCTACCTGATACCCGGTTACCCGTACCCGGCCAGGTACGGGTACCCGTTTGCGACCCTGGTGCGGCTGGGTATGGGTAGGCCGTGAGTCACTGGTGAGTCACCGTTTGTCACTCATTTCGGGTAGGGAACGGGTACCCATTTGCGACCCTGGTGCGGCCGGTACGGGTAAGGAATCAAAACCCGTTTGCGACCTCTGCTTTGCACCCACTCCGCCACGGAGAGCAACGCTCGTCGAATGACCATCGAACCGATGTTTTAAAATCTCGGAGCTGGAATTACGCAACCGAAGTGCAGAGCCACGTTTATTTTCCCAGATTAGTTATAGATTTTTTATTATCGCGTGCGGTCATTGGCGCGACCCAGCTGAGACCAATAACAGAAGGCAGATGAGACCCGGACGTGAACCCAGGTTTCGTCTGACCCTCGAGCTGTCCCAGAGTACGCTCGCCAGAACCCCATCGGGGAGCTTTTCAAGGCGGTGCGAGTGGAATGGTGGTGGGACGTGGAGATTCCTGCTCCGTGCAATTATCGCCTCCTTGGATGTCCAATCAACGCAGACCATTTTCACAGTTTGTTGACCTCCGAACCCTTAGAACGTTAAGCGAAAGAGCGAAACGGCCGTCACAACACAGACGGGATGNTGGTGGTGGTGGGGCGTTTGCGTTGTTGGTTTTTGCGGTGTGCTATGAACCCAGCTGACCCCGAGTTCGATCCCAGGTGCTGGCAATCATTAGGGGGCAGACCTGGAGTCTGCTGCATGCTTCAACTACACCCATCGAGGGCCTCAAGAGCTTTAACATCGATCACAAGTCATGAGAAAGCCTTGACTCAGGATTCGTCCGACCTGGTGACGTTCTCATCTGGGACGGCGCAGCCTCCCTCTGAAACCAGCCGTGCTGAAGAGACGACAGTGCAAGAGTCCGTATCAGCAGGCTTGCTACCGTCGTATCGTTCCCGGCAGCAGCGCCTTTGTTTATTTTTAAAGACGTCGTTACTCACCGCGGAGAACCGTAGCGACACGACCGCCGCCGCCACCCTACGGCAGCTGGCGCCAACATCTGTTCCTCACGACCTCCCTGCGTGTGGCGAGATGTTAACTATATTTCGATTTCAAGCTTTCGTGACTGCAGGGATTCATCTTCTTGGTTCTTTCGGTAAAGTCGCGTTACGTGACTTTACCGAAAGAACCAAGAAGATGTTAACTATACTCTTAGGTTTTTTCGGTAAAGTCACGTAGGTAAAAATATAACATTAAAATTAATAAAGTAAAATAAAAAATCACGACGTTTTTTGGAGGCAACACAAGCTTCTGTCTTCAGGTGGAACCGTCACGGCACGATTGCTGTATCAAGTACAGCAAGCTTGTGTTGCCTCCGAAACGTCGTGATTTTTTTTATTTAACTTTCATTAATTAATTTTTTTTACCTACGTGACTTTACTGAAAAAACCTAAGAGTGAATCCTTGCAGTCACGAAAGCTTCAAATCGAGATGTTAACTCCCTTGTCTGGTGTACAGGAGGTCATGGGTTCGATGCCGGCCCTTGACGATGCCTGCTGGAAATTTGGAGTTTGCGTGTCTCTCTCTCATCATCATCATCACCACGGTGGCGAGATGAGCTATGATGCAGCTCTTTTCTTTAACAAGCTAAGCTGGCCGTCGCAAAACAATAGCCTCGACGAAGTGGGCCTATCGTCATCGTCGTCGCGTGGAAATTTATTTTCGGCAAATGATGGAATTTCGGAGCCATCCGGTGGCTTTGTGGGCATCTGTGGCCAGGAGGAGCCTCGCTTGGGCGAGAGAGAGAGGGAGGGAGACGCCGCCGCCTCCTGCCAACGCCGTGGCAGGCGGTGGGCACGGCTGTGCCGGTTGGCGCCAGCCAAATGTGTCGTTAAACCGCCACCACCCGTGACGCAGCCAGTCGGTAAGCGTTTGTCACGTGAACAAAACGTACCGATTCCTTACTAGTTCAGCGCACCGGTTGTGTGTTGGAGAGTAAACCCACAAGATTTACAATTCGTAAGAGGTTTTTTTGGGTTAGATCGCGTAAATATAAATGTGTCGCTAAACCCGCCACCACCCGTGAAACGGCCAGTCGGTAAGCGTTTATCACGTGAACAAAACGTACCGATTCCTTACTAGTTCAGCGCACCGGTTGTATGTTGGAGAGTAAACCCACAAGATTTACAATTCGTAAGAGTTTTTTTTGGGTTAGATCACGTAAATATAAATGTGTCGCTAAACCCACCACCACCCGTGACGCGGCCAATCGGTAAGCGTTTGTCACGTGAACAAACGTGCCGATTCCTTACTAGTTCAGCGCACCGGTTGTATGTTGGAGAGTAAACCCACAAGATTTACAATTCGTAAGAGGTTTTTTTGGGTTAGATCGCGTGAATATAATGTGTCTTCAACCCGCCACCACCGTGACGCGCCAATCGGTAAGCGTTTGTCACGTGAACCAAACGTGCCAATTAAACACGTGGGCTTTCGCGACCAATATGACCCATGAGAGATTGTTTTCGGGGTGAGATGGAGTAAAAATTCCTTACCAAACTACAGCGCACGGTGCGTGCGGTTTCGCGGGAAGTGTCGAAACCCACGACAGCGTTTACAGTTCGAGCACCGTAGACGTTTTCGCCGCGGTGACTACAGCGCGCATCGTCGAGCGGACAGTCGCCGAGTCTGTGGAGAAATCCTTCAGCCCTGCGTCGCTCTTAAACAGACGGCGGGGTGGTGGTGATGGTGCTGAGGGGCATGAATGTGACGGTGTCATCATTCGCGAGGGATCCGGGCGCGCAGGCCAAAGTGGGGGGGGGNTGAGCGCGCGTGCATTCCTCGTCGCCCAGCGCCGTTTCTCGATGACGATGCCCCTACATCGGAGAGGGCAAAGTGGTACTTTCATTTTTAACGACGCTCCGCCACCGCCCCCCGGAAGGGATGATTGGCCGAGCCGACGTCAGATTAACACGTAGGCTTTCACGACCAAAGTCATCCATAATACAGGTTTTTTTGGGTTCGATCGCGTAAATATTTACGCGATCTAACCCAACTCGCGTGTGTGTATAGGGGAGCGGTAGTGTAGCGGTTAGCGTTACGCTGTGCTATGAACCTGGCGACCCGGGTTCGATTCCCGCTCACGGCTAACACCAGTGACGATTATCTGAACCGGTCCTGGGCCTCCCCTAGGTCGACTCGGCCTGAAATGAGTACCTGGTGCAGTGTGTAAACATCGCCACTGGGGAGATAAAGGCGGTCGGGCGTGGTGCTGGCCACCCACCCCTCGTGTACCGTTCCGGCTTCATAAGTGCTCGCTAACAGCACTTGCCCCTACAGTCTGTTAAGGCTACGGGGATCTTTTATGGGAGCCGGCCTCTGTGGAGGAGGCTCGTGAAGGACGCTACTGGGCAGTTGGAGGCAGTCGCCCTCCAACAACAACGGAGGGCGGAGGAGCGACGCTCCCAACAACGAGCGGCGCGCCGGTGTGGCTAAAGCACAGCAAGTTGGTACAGTAGGGGCACAGGTGGTGCATCAGCCAGTCATCTCGGTCATCTTAGTCAGTCGACCCTTGGCACCTGCTGGGTCTGCCCCGTGACCTCCTGCCAGCGGGCGTTCGACACTTCACGTGGCCTCAAGGTGCACATGGCCTGGCACAAGCGTCGTGGTGACGTCACCGCCACTTAGTGGCGAATGGCGGTTGTTGCTGTTGTATGGGAGCGGTAGTGTAGTGGTTAGTCGCGCTACGCTACGAACCTGGCGACTCCAGTTCAATTCCCGCTCACGGCCACCAACACCAGAGTCACTGGCTGAGCCAGTGGTGGGGGGGGGGGGGTGGTGGGGCATGTGCCCCCCAATGATCCAATCTAAATCCCTAATTTGGATGGTATTATTGGGGTTTATTAGTAATAAATCGGCATTTTGCGACCCCCCCCCACTGCCACTGTGTAGCATATTATTACGCGCCAGGGACTCTATGATGATAGGACAATAGTCTGAGTCCATAATTGGTAACGGCAAAGCGGTAATAAGTGACTCACAGAATTGTGCGCAGTTGCGTATACAGCAGACGACTTCCCTGAAGGCATTCACCTTCAGCGAGTGCGATGCCGATCACACAACAGTTCGAATTCCCTCGATCGATGGCTGCGCCATCGCCGCACACGCGTCGAATAAAAATCCAGTGACAAGTCGTTACTTACTAACAACTCCTATTACACTGGTCAACAAAAAATTTTTCTGGCCTGGACTTTTGCAGCTGTTTAACTAATTCAGGGTGCCGATTCAAATCTGATCTCAGATTTGCTCTATTACATCTCATTTTATGCCATCGGCATACCCCATTTTCATTGATTTTACCCGAAATTAACTCTGTCACTTATGATTGCAAGTTGTTGCGAGTCGTGACTGCTTTAGTGTTAAATATGGTACTGTATTTTTAGGATAGTGTGTTTATAATAATTTTATGTAGCTATCCACATTTATTTATATTTTTCTTATGCAGTTTTTATTGAAAATGCGATATTTGATGTCTCAAAAACCTGATGTGATAGACAAAAACTGATGCCAGATTTGGAATCGGCACCCCAAAATTACCTTAAACCGTTGGAATAACTTATGCCAGAAAAAGTGTGACCAATTTATTTTTCATTGCTGGAGGGGTTTCTCCCCCTTCCTGCAAATCCTGGCTCCGCCATTGACCAGAGTGACGTTATCTGAACCGGTCCTGGGCCTCCCATAGAATGACGCTGGCCACCCCCTCGTGCGCTATGCTCGCCTTCATAGTTGCTGCTCGCTAACAGCACTTGCCTCAACAGCCTGTTCTGCCTGTATGGGGGATCTTTGTGTTTGGTGTGTGGATCAGGTGCGCAGCGGTTAACGCTACGCTGCGCTACGAACCCGGGGACCCGAGTTCGATTCCCTCTCACGGCCACCAACACCAGTGATGATTGTTCTGAACCGGTCCTGGGCCTCCCCTAGGTCGACTCGGCCTCATGACTTTCTGGTGTGGTGTGCCACAGTGCCCGGGCCTCCGCAGGTGCTACTCGTAACAGCACTTGCCCCAACAGTCTGTTAAGGCTATACCGAGTGGCGGGTGGGGGTGGTACCTTTATATATACATATAAAAGGTGTCTCGCTAATTGGACCGCTGTTAAGACATGCCCGTTGCGTTCACCGCAGTCCCTTGGGTTCGATAAAAAATGATAATAATAGGTGCACACTGTACCTCCTGTAGGGAACACCACCACCTGGCCTCTGGACCCCCCCCCCCCCCACTGAGTGCGTATCTTCAGCGAGCATCCGCATCACTTCATCACTCCGCTGCTGGATGACTCTCGCCCTGCCCCACCCCAGGCCCGCGTCTTGCCGTGCGGGCCGCTTGATCGTACCTCACCGCGCCGTGGTCGGCGCACGTTTGGTGGGGGCGGGGGNCGGCAGAGGTCGCAAACGGGTACCCGTACCCGGCCGTGTACGGGTAGCCGTTCCCTACCCGTACCCGGCCGCACCAGGGTCGCAAACCGGTATCGGTACCCGGTTGCGACCTCTGCCTCTCGGCGTCGCCAGTCCAGGCAGCGTCTCCGACCCAGGCGCGTTTCGTCTCCTGGCCGCCCAGAAACTTGTGTGGCATTTCATTATTTTTTTAACGCTGTAAAGTGACCACGCCTCCTTCCAGACCGCTGCGGATAACGAATCTCAACGGAGCGAGCGGCGGGCGTGATTGGATGGCGGTTGCGTAGGACCCACGCGTGCACGGGGCGCGATGCGGCGGGCATGGCCACAGTCGAATCCTTTGCTTGCATTCGTCGTCCCGACGTTGGTACTATCGGTCAATAATTTGAACGTGTAACGCGCCGCCGCACGCCGTTCGCTCCACACTCTTATCAAAGAGAGGGAGGAGAGGAGAGAGAGAGTGAGAGAGCGGACGACCCAGATAGAGGTGCACGGGAGGAGGAATCGCAGATGAGCAGGAAGACGCCAGCAGCAGCAGCAGTCACGCGGTGAGCTGGCCCCACGCGCTTCCATCGGCTGTCCGAGCTTTGTGAGTCCTCTATATAGCAAGATGTTTTATCCAGCTAATGAACAGCAGCAGCAGTCACTCGGTGAGCTGGCCCCACGCGCTTCCATCGGCTGTCCGAGCTTTGTGAGTCCTCTATATAGTAAGATGGTTTTTGCCAGCTAATGAGCGGCAGCAGCAGTCACTCAGTGAGCTGGCCCCACGCGCTTCTGTCGGCTGTCCGAGCTTTGTGAGTCCTCTATATAGCAAGATGGTTTTTTAGCCAGCTAATGAGTGGCAGCAGCAGCAGTCACGGGTGAGCTGGCCCACGCGCTTCCATCGGCTGTCCGAGCTTTGTGAGTCCTCTATATAGTAAGATGGTTTTTTATCCAGTGAATTGGCAGCAGCCACGGGGTGAGCTGGCCCCGCGCTTCCATCGGCTGTCCGAGCTTTGTGAGTCCTCTATATAGTAAGATGGTCTTTTATCCAGTGAATGAGCGGCAGCAGCAGCAGTCACAGGGTGAGCTGGCCCCCACGCGCTTCCATCGGCTGTCCGAGCTCTGTGAGTCCTCTATATAGTAAGATGTTTTTTTAGCGAGCTAATGAGCGGCAGCAGCATTCACTCGGTGAGCTGGCCCCGCGCTTCCATCGGCTGTCCGAGTTTTGTGAGTCCTCTATATAGTGAGATGTTTTTTTAGCCAGCTAATGAGTGGCAGCAGCAGTAGTCACGGGTGAGCTGGCCCACGCGCTTCCATCGGCTGTCCGAGTTTTGTGAGTCCTCTATATAGTGAGATGGTGTTTTAGCCAGCTAATGAGTGGCAGCAGCAGTAGTCACGTGGTGAGCTGGCCCACGCGCTTCCATCGGCTGTCCGAGCTCTGTGAGTCCTCTATATAGTAAGATGTTTTTTTGCCAGCTAACGAGCGGCGGCGGCGGCAGCAGCAGCCACGCGGTGAGCTGCTCTATATAGTAAGGTGGTTTTTTATCCAGTGAATTGGCAGCTGCCGTGCTTCCATCAGTTTTCTCAAAGCTCTGTTTTTCTCTATATAGTAAGATGGTTTTGCTTTTGCGAACTAATGAGCAGCTTATTAACGTGTGAGGGGGGGGGGNCGGGAGGCAACACTCGACCTGTGCGGACGGAACGGATGGAGTCGCACGTCTTCCATACCGCCTACTCCTCCAGCGGACGTCCGTGAAAACTGGCCAGTTTTCACGGACGTCCGCTGGGCACGTGCGGCAAAGAGCTTCGTGGATCGCCGGATTTCCCCCGTGTCGGTAAACGCCGCGACGATTTGACCCCGGCGAACTTCCCACCGACCGCCGTTCCGCTCTCGCTCTCCCCGCGGAGGAGCCGCCACCCCCCCCCCCCGGGACGACGCCGCGCCCTGATTGGCCGCTCGCCAGGACGACGGCGGCGGTGGCGGCTGCGTTGCCCGGCTACGAACGGCAGCCGAGCGTCTCTACGCGGTGGAGAGGTTTTTTTCTCTCTCCACCCCGGGAGGGACCTCCTTTCCCCCCCCCCCCCTCCCGAAGCAAGCGGTGGAGGATGGGGGGGGGNAGGGGAGAGCGTTCGACGCTTGTTGTGGACCGACCGCGGCGCGAATCCATCGGGACGCCCCGGTTATCGCCGCCGTCGCGTGTTTGGCGTGAAGCTCGTGCCGTCTGCTTTCCAGCGTGTTGCCCGTGGCTCTCCAACCCCCCACCCTGCTCATTGGCTCGCCGTGTCTCCCCCTCGCCTCTCTCCCCGTCTCCTCGCCTCTCGTCGTGTCCCCCCCCCCTGTCTCCCCACATCTCCTCCCACCGTGTCCCCACTGCCCACGTCTCACCACNGCGCGTGTCCCCACCCACCTCCGCCCGCCCCTCCCTCCCTCCCCCAGTACGCCCGTCGGGCTGCGCGCTGGCGCTGCACCACTCGGAGAAGCCGGAGCACGAGGAGCAGTGCGAGTTCCGCCCCTACCCGTGCCCTGCCCCGGCGCCTCCTGCAAGTGGCAGGGCCCCTGGAGAGCGTCATGCCCCACCTGGCCACCTCGCACAAGTCCATCACCACGCTGCAGGTGGGCANTGCGCATGCTGCGCGACGCTGCGCGACGCTGCGCTACAAACCTGGCCACCCGGGTTCGATTCCCGCTCACGGCAAACACCGGTGACGATTATCTGAACCGGTCCTGGGCCTCAAATGAGTACCTGGTACGGGGGGTAAACATCGCCGCTGGGAGACAAAGGCGACCGGGCGTGGTGCTGGCCACCCACCCCTCGTGTGCCGTGCCGGCCTTCTCTGCGAACAGCACTTGCCCTACAGTCTGTTAAGGCTACACGGGGATCTTTGTCTTTGTTGGCACGTGGGGAGCGGTAGTGTAACAGTTCGCGACCCTATGATTCCCGCTCTCGGTCAACACCGGTGACGGTTATCTGAACCGGTCCTCCCCGAGGTCGACTCGGCCTCAAATGAGTACCTGGTGCGGTGCGTAAACATCGCCACTAGGGAGACAAAGGCGGCCGGGCGTGGTGTTGGCCACCCACTTCCTCGTGAACTGTGGCCTTCAACAACAGCACTTGCCCCTACAGTCTGTTAAGGCTACACAGGGGATCTTTTCTTTGTGTGTGTACGAGCACAAAGACAAAGATACCCCCGTATAGCTGTTGGGCAAATTGCTGTGACGACCGGCACGGGCGGGTGGCCAGCGCGACTCCCGGCCGCCTTTGTCTCCCCAGTAGGAACACGCACACGCCACGCACACGCCACGCACACGCCACGCACGTGCGTGGACGCAAGGCGCCTTCCGAGGATGTCACGCGCGCGTCGAGAAGCGTCGTTGCGGATCGCCGCGAGTGTGCGCAAAGTTTTCTATTTATTTTATTCTCTTTTCTCTCGCCCCCCCCCCCCCCCCCCCCCCCCNGGTGCTGTTCAGGGGAAGACATCGTTTTCCTGGCGACGGACATCGACCTGCCCGGCGCGGTGGACTGGGTGATGATGCAGTCGTGCTTCGGACACCACTTCCTGCTGGTCCTGGAGAAGCAGGAGAGGTGACGAGTCCTCTGTCGGACTGCGACGGCGACCATGATGACAAAGATGATCGTCGTGACGACGACGACGATCGTGACGACAATGACGACGATCATCATGACGAGAATGACGATCATCATGACGACTATGACCATCATGACCATCATGATGACGATGACGATGACCATCATGACGATGACGACGATGACGACGATGACCATCATGATGACGATGACGATGACCATCATGACGACTATGATGACGACAATGACCATCATGACGATGACGACGATGACCATCATGATGACGATGACCATCATGATGACGATGACGACGATAACGATGACCATCATGACGACGATGACCATCATGACGACGATGACGACAATGACCATGACGATGACGACGATGACCATGACAACGATGACCATCATGACGATGACCATGATGACGACGTCTTCCCCCTCACTTCCTCCTCCCCCCCCCACCCTCCCAGGTACGAGGGCCACCAGCAGTTCTTCGCCGCGGTGCTCCTGGTGGGCTCGCGCAAGCAGGCCGAGGGCTTCGCCTACCGCCTGGAGCTCAACGGCAACCGGCGGCGGCTGAGCTGGGAGGCGGTGCCGCGCTCCATCCACGAGGGCGTCTCCTCCGCCATCCTCAACAGCGACTGCCTCGTCTTCGACGCAGCCGTGGCGCACCTCTTGCCGACGGCGGCAACCTCGGCATCAACGTCACCATCTCCATGTGCTGACGTTGGGGGTGGTGGGGGAGGAGGAGGAGGGAGTGGTGGTGGCGGTGGAGGTGGTTAAGGTGAGGAGCGGGAAGGGTTGAGATTGGGGNTGTGGGGAGACATTGAGAGTGGTGGAGGAGGTGGGAGATGGTGTGGTGGATGCGGTGCAGGTCCGAGAGAGGTGGAGGACGATTGTGGTGGACTTGAGGACGGTGGAAAAGATTTTGGGCGCAAGATTGTGGCGCGATTGCTGGCCCTGCCGGGCACTCGATGGGTTCGCTCCGTGGTGGTTACGGGAGTTGCTCGTTCGTTGTACTCCAACGAAGTCCCCGAGGTCTTCTTCTCAGTACTCGGATGGCAAGGAGATGTTAACTACCTCGCCTGGTGTACAGGAGGTCGTGGGATCGTACCCCGACCCTGACGCCTGCTGCTGTAGTTTTGGAGTTAGTGACTCTTTCTCATCATCACAGTGCCTAGGCGATGTTAACTACGTCACCTGGTATACAGGAGGTCGTGGGTTCGATCCAGACCCTGACGCCTGCCTGTTGTATATTTGGGTTTTTGCGTGTCTCTCTCTCATCATCATCACGGTGGCTAGGAGCTGTTAACTACCTCGCCTGGTCTACAGGAGGTCATGGGTTCCATCCCGACCCTGACGCCTGCTGCTGTATATTTGGAGTTTGTGTCTCTTTCTCTCTCATCATCATCACGGTGGCTAGGAGATGTTAACTACCTCGCCTGGTGTACAGGAGGTCGTGGTTCGATCCAGACCCTGACGCCTGCTGCTGTACATTTGGAGTTTGCGTGTCTCTCGCTCATCATCATCACGGTGACTAGGAGATGTTAACTACCTCGCCTGGTATACAGGAGATCGTGGGTTCGATCCCGACCCTGACGCCTGCTGCTGTATATTTGGAGTTTGCGTGTCTCTCGCTCTCCCNGTGGTCGCGTGGATTTTTCTCCGGGGTCCTCCGGTTATTCTCATCGCATTTTAGAATCGACGTCACGTGTTTTAGAGTCTTTGGCTGCTGCTATTAACTTCCACACGATGATGATGATGGTGCCAAGCCGCCACTTTGTTGAGCTATCATTTGTGGATGGCCACGATCGCTTCTCAAAAAGTGGGGCCTGACCTGGTAAAATAAAAAGTTTAGTTTAAAAAATATATATATATACTCCCTTTTACAATGTGAATGAATGAACTCCTACGTGAATATTGATGCTTTGTTATATTATTGTATCCGTTCCACAGGTGAGAGAAACTTGTAACGCCCGCCGCCTGCTGCTCCGCGCGCGCGNTCGCTGTCAAACCGCGCCGCCAACTTGAAAGGAATATGAAGGGAAAAAGAAAAAACGATTTGAAGTCGAATCGGACGCTACGCCGACTGCTGGAGATTGTTTTTGACGAGGACGGCCGCGAGGAACGCCGTCCTGCTACGGCGTGAAGGAATAAAAACGTCGAATCGATTCGTCGGCTGCGGCGGCGGCGCTGTTTCGTCAATTTACAGATCCTGTCGGCGGTAAACCGCGTGGCGGCAATGAATTATAAAAAAGAAAATTCGGACGCCGCCAACTTGAACTCGAATCTGTCGCGAGCGAGCGAAACGAGCTTGCGGGCAACTTGCGGACGGCGCAACTCGGCGACGCGATGGGAGGGGCACGCTCTCGGCCGGAGGCGCTCGCCCACCCGCCAAGGCTGGCCAGTAACAGCAGCACACACTGGAGGACGATGGGAATGGACGATGGTGCACGCGTGTGCGTGCACGCTTGCCGGACTTCATAAGTGCCGCTCGCTAACGACACTTTGCCCACCCTCCCCTACCCTACAGTCCGTTGAGGCTATCCCGGGGAGATCTGTGTCTTGTGTGTGTGCGCACGCTCGTGATATCTCCTTTTTAAGATTAAGCTTTTTTTTGTCGCCACGCCCTCCCCCCCCNTCCTTCTTCCGTAACGTTTTATCCTTTTCATGTCTTTTGTTTTCGTTACTTTTACGGACGCACGAAGGCAACGGACGCCAGGGAACGGTCGGCGTGCTTATTTGTGATTTGGCGTGAGAGGATGAAAGTAAAACAAAAAAATACAAACACAGGAGATGACCCCGCGAAACCGGTCGTGAAGTGACTGTGGTCGTTGAGCGAGCGTCGGGAACGCACGTCAAAGGCTCGTTTCGTTACGATAGCATCGAGATCAAACGCACTTCATAATATTTAAACGATGGATATTAACGCGTAAAGATACGACGTTAGAAGCACGTAATGTTACAAGAGACACGGTTAATCGATGCATTCATTCATATTCGCTGCACCTACAGCAGCCCGTCATCGTTGACAGGGAGGGTAAGTTAACGCCCGACCAATACCATCCATAACACAGGTTTTTTTGGGTTGGATCGCGTAAATATATAAATGTGTTAAACCCGCCACCACCCGACACGGCAATTTGGTAAAGGTTTGTCTCGTAAACAGAACGTGCCAATTTGTCACCAGTACAGCATGCCGCTTGTGTGTTGGAGAGCCAAGCCACAACATTTACCACGACGTTTCGCCAGTAATTACAACTAGCTGCATCAGGCGGCGTGCTGTACTCGTAACGAATTGGCAGGTTCTGTTTACGTGACGAACCTTAAATTTCGATTTAAAGCTTTCGTGACTGCAGGGATTCATCTTCTTGGTTCTTTCGGTAAAGTCGCGTAGAAGGGAAATAATAAAATAATAAAAATAAAAGATAATAAAATAATTCTCACGACGTTTCGGCCACAACGCAAGCAGCCGTCCTCAGGTGGAGAACAGGTCTGTCGAGAAGACTCTGTCTATTATTTTATTATTTCCATTCTACGTGACTTTACCGAAAGAAACCAAGATGGTGACAAACCTTACTAATTGGCCGTGTCGGGTGATGGCGGTTTGAACGACACAACATTTATATATTTACGCGATCTCACCCAAAAAACTGAACCTGTATTATGCACTGCGCTCTGCGTGAAGGCCCGTCAAGTTTGGCGATGAGTTGCGCTAACGAGCGGGCGGCGTGGGGGGCGCGTGCTCGTTTAGGGGCTTCTGCGATTTCTTACAGCAGTCGACCCACGGGCGAATGAAATATTTAATTGGGTTGGGGGGGGGTCCTGCATTTATTATTCTATCAGATATACAAATGCCGGGCCCCCATTTGCGAGCACACGCACTTACACACCGTCAACTTTGCCAATCCGCTGCTGGATGACGGTGGGCCCTCCGCGGGACTCGTTTGATTGTGGGTTGTTTGTACGCCACCGATTCTAACTACTTTGTTATTTTACCACCCAGAAGACGTCCCGGGTGTGCGCGCGCGTAATGTGTGTCCGTCGCGCGCGCGTGTGCGCGTCACGCTTGCGCGTCGCGTATGTTGACTCAACTGTGAGTAACCCAGCCGGAAATGGGTATCCGTTGTAATTTATATGATGCAACACGTTCCTTCCGAGTGGGCAGGTAGGAACTTGGTTGGACAGCGCATTCGTGTGGTCCGTGTCACGCGGCGCAAGCTGCGTGGGGCGGCGCGTCACGTGGTGCTGAGCCCGCCCGAAGCGCTCTATGAAATACAAATCGAGGGCGTGGCTATGCACGGCAGACAGACAGACAAATAATCCCTGGTGGGCAGTGTGGAACTGTTGTTCCTACCTGTATTAACCTCGCTCTGGTCCTCACACCTCATTGACGATGCCACATTTATCCCTCCCCGTCTATTTAAGACCGAAGCAGGAGAAAGATTTCTCCACAACTCTGCGGCAGAGGTCACAAACGGGTTTTGATTCCGTACCTGTACCCGTACCCGGCCGCACCAGGGTCGCAAACGGGTACCCTACCCGTACCCTACCCGTACCCGGCCGGGTACAGGTAGGGTACGGGTATCGGTACCTGATTGCGACCTCTGGGATGAAGCCACGTTGCAGGCGCGGGTGGGTTGATTCTAGGAACTTGAATTGTGAGAAGAGACAAGACGTTGGGAAATGAGTGACAAACGGTTACTCACCAGTGACTCACGGCCTACCCGTACCCGTACCCGGCCGCACCAGGGTTGCAAACGGGTACCCGTACCCGGCTGGCTACAGGTAGCCGGGTATCGGGTAGGGTACGGGTATCGGGTACCCGGTTGCGACCTTTGCTCTGTGGCTGTCCGCCTGATGATGATGGTTGTCGTAATTACTCACGACACGTCGCTGTACTCGAATTGTAAATGCGGTGGGTTTTGGCTCTCCAACACACAAGCAGTGTGCTGAACTAGCAACGATTTGGCACGTTCGGTTTACGTGACGATCCTTGCTAATCGGCCGTGTCGGGTGGTGGCGGGTTTAACGACACGGTTATATGTACGCGATGCAACCAAAAAAAANCAACCCTTGCAGTTAATTAGCAAGCGCGAAACAACGAGCGGAACATCTCCGAGCTTACCGACGCACGCCATTTCACAACCACCACCACCAACCACCACCACGCCGCCAACCACAGCGGCCAACCACCACCACCACCAACCACAACCACCGCCAACCACCACCGCGGCTAACCACCACCGCCAACCACCACCGCGGCTAACCACCACCAACCACAACCACCACCGCTGCCCACCACCGCCGCCAACCACCACCACCAACCACTGCTGCCAATCACCACCCACCACCACCAACCACCATCACCACTACCACCAACCACCACCATCACCACCACCAACCACCACCATCACCACCACCAACCACCGCGGCCGCGAAGGAGGATAATGATTCACCAACGCATCTTTGGCTGCTCCTTTATCGTCGAAATATTAATCGTCGCCATCCATCACAACAAGCATCAAGGATGGTTTAAAAAAACAAATTTTGGGAAGTTTGGACGATTCCTCGACAGGTTGTTTTACCCGACTTAGTAACTATTTAAAACACTTTTTTTTACCAGATAAGGCCCCATTGAGCTCTGTAGCTTTTTCTCCAGAAGCGTCCTGGCCACCACAAATGATAGCTCAACGAAGTGGGCTTATCACCACTTGGAAATGTATAACCAGTAGTCAACTACTCCCAAACGCTCAATGGTGATTCTTCAATGCGGAGGGAAAAAACGGAGGACCCAGAGAAAAATTCACGCGACCACAGGGAGAATCGAACCCATGACCTCCTGTACACCAGGTCAGGCAGTTAACATCTCGTAGCCACCGTGATGATGCTGATGAGAGGCGAGAGAGAGAAATTCAAACTCAAAATATACAGCAGCAGGCGTCGGGGTGGGATCGAATCCGCGACTTCCTGTATACCAGGCGAGGTAGTTAACATCTCCGAGCCATCGTGATGATGCTGGGTCGGGATAGAATTCCCCGCGACCTCCTGTATACCAGGCGAGGTAGTTAACATCTCCTAGCTACCGTGATGAACTTCTTTCGCACCGTAGTAGCCAACCATGCTGATCGGAGGTGCGGGGGAAGGACAACAAACTAAAGACAAAAAGCAATTCTAAATAAATGAGTTTGCCATCGAGAATTAAAAGTACATCGCTCCAGCGGCTTTCTAATATCGGAAGGAAGAGCGTTCCAGACGGCCGCAGGTGCGCATCCGAACGCGCGCGCGATGCGGCGACCCCTTTGTGCGATGGCGAGCCAAAAGCCCTGGGATGACCGGAGTTTTCGTGATGGTCTATGCACCTTGGCGAGATCAACGAGGTGTTCGATTTTATATATTACAAGTAGACAGCGTAAAAACTAAAACAAATAATAGCACGGTTGGCCTACGTAAGGCGAGAGAAGTTCTACATACGTACGTGCAATAAAGCAGTTTTGTAACGCACGCAGATTTGGGAAACAAAAGTCGTTGGCGGAGGATGAGGAGCCACGGCGCACGGTGCCCTGGACATCCAGCGGCGCCTTCGGCGACTCCTGAAGGCGCTCCGAGTTTTGACCGCTTATACTCTTAGGTTTTTTCGGTAAAGTCACGTAGGTAAAAAATAAAATTAATAAAAGTAATAATAGAAATGTGATATTTTATTTCTATTTTTATTTAAAATTTATAAAAGTAATAATAGAAATGTGATTTTTTATTTTATTTCTATTTTTTTTTATTTATAAAAGTAATAATAGAAATGTGATTTTTTATTTTATTTCTATTATTTTAGTATTTTTTATTTTATTTTTTACCTACGTGACTTTACCGAAAAAACCTACGAGTATGAATCCTCGCAGTCACGAAAGCTTCAAATTTAGAATTTTGACCGCTTCCCGTGCGGAGCGTGGAGACGGTTACAGCCACGGGAGAGACTCCGCTCATCCAAGATACCCGGACAAACTGCGGCCGATGACATTATTTTTATTTATTTTTTTTAGCGTTCCCCGAACTTGACGTAAGACTAGGATGGGATTTTACTTATTAAAAAAAAAGTTTCGATGTTTTTACCGCAACGGAACGCGAGCGGTACGTCGCGCCCCAAAGGCTTCGGTCGAACGGGGTTGCAGAGAATCCGCGGTTCGTCCGATTTGGCGCGATGGGGAACGGGATTCGTGAACGCTCGTCCCCGTGATCTTTGGGGCGAGCGTTGTCTCGCTCGCCGAACGCTTGGCGGACCGCGTGGGGCAAAAACGCGGTCTTCGATGGCACGGGGTGATTCTCGCGAGAACGAAGGCGCTCCAGGAACCAGGTTGTCGATAAATTGGCGGTGGTTGGGCGGTAATTGTCATACTGATTTTTGTTGTTTACGATTGGTATGATTTGACCTAACTTTATTGACAGGGGGATGGGGCAGAGGCCTGGGGGCTGAGATGGAGGGGAATTCGAGACTCAAAACGAGCGGTGGGCGACCAAGAGATTGGTGGTGCACTGCTTGAAAATGGTTGGCCGGTAGGTGGGCAATTTTTGGGGTTTTTTGTCGGGGACGTCCTGAATCCCGACGCTTGGCAATATCCCTGGGGCGCGTGCCAGTAGGTCGCGATCAAAAGCCAAGCTTCAGGGATTAACTAAACTATTTCCCAACTCTTTGTTTTATTTTACCAGGTAAGGTCCGCCGAGTTGTATAGCTCTGTTTCAGAAGCTACCCTGGCTGTCACACGTGACGAGATGGCTCAACGACGAGGCGTATCTTATCGTGTGGACATTTATGGTGGTCAAGTACTCTTAAGCGCGTGATGTCCATTCTAAATGTGGTGGGGGGAAAAATTGGAGGACCCGGAGAAAAATCCTCGTGACCACGGGTGGAGAGAGAGACACAAATTCCAAATATACAGCAGGCATCTGGTTTGGGATCGAACCCACGACCTACTGTATACCAGGCGAGGTAGTTAACATCTCACCACCGCAGCACCGGTTTAAACCTGGGTGAGATCTCAGCATTCTGGGATAGGTGTCATCTTCAAGAGTCTTCTTCTCCTCCTGTCTTGCGGCTGATGTAGATGCAGAGCAACAACTCCAATTTCACACTAAGGTGGTGAAGCCCATATAACCGTGTCGAGTCACGGGGAGTGTCCTACGGAAAAGCAAACGGAGGACCCGGAGAAAAATCCACGCGACCGCAGGGAGATTTCCATGCAAACTCCTAATTATACAGGTGTTGGGATTGAAGCTCCGACCTCCTGCATACCAGGCGAGGTAGTTAACATCTCCGAGCCACCGCAGGCTGGTAACGATTCCGACGACGGTGGTGGAATTTTTTTTAGGTTTCTTGCAAACGAACCAGGAAGCAGCTTTGCCATCGCACTGAGCTGACTGTTGGTGATGGTTGGAGGAGTTGAGGGTGGAGGGGGTGATTCAGGGCTGACTTAACGGAGGCGGCGTCGTTGGGGCCCAGCGGTTGAGCTCTGTCGTGAACTCGCTGGCTTGCCGATTTTAAAAGTCCAGATCGAAAGTGGACGGCCTCCTGTGGTGCTTGGACGCTGACTGCAGTCGTCCAACAGCCAAGCTGTTGGTAATTTTTTTATTCGAGGGAAATTGGCGCGTCCAGTCGTTTTTTCTAAAGGGCACCAAGCTTGCCATTGGCTTTTCCCGAGGTTCAGATCCAGCCGGTATGTGCAGGCTGTGGGATCTGACGAAGGTGGTGGGGGAGGGGGCGAGGAGGCATAAGAGGCGGTGATGGGAAGTACAGCGAGTCCTCGTTTAACGCGGTAGATGCGGTCCCAAAAAGTGCCGCGCGACGTGAAGAACGCGTGCAGCCGAAACGATTTCCCATGAATGATGTAGTAACGGTAACGTCTGGCGAGATCCGATGTGCTCCTACTGCTACGCATCCCGTGCGGTGAGACGGAGGGCAGCCCTTCGCGCCGCGTTACCATAACATTGCGCGTAGTGCATCGCTCGGCGTAGCCGCGCAGCTCAAGAAAGCAGTTCGCCGTCCGCTCAGAAACCGCGTTATAACGGAGCGCGCGGTCCGCGTTGTTGTGAAAAATGGCCCCGAGTGGAAGAACCGCGTTGTCTGAACACCGTGCAGTGCAGCGAGGACTTTCCGCATCTTTGACGGGGCATAGGGCGTCTACGCGACTCGAGTTGTGCGCAACTTACCCGTGTGGCTGCCTCGCGAGTGACGCCCCGCCAAGAGGCTGGACGTGGCGGTCCGAGCGCGAGACTGCAATCGACCCTCCCCGGGTTTTACGTTGGTCGTCGTGGATTGTGGCTCCGTGAGAAAGTCTGGCACGCTGCTGACAACACGCGCCGAGGCTTGCAGGATGCCACCCGAGGATGAGGCCATGGCCAGTTGAAGTCCCTGGCTTCAACTGGCCAGGGCACTCCCATGAGAAAATGAGCAGGTCGCGAGGAGGTTGAAGCGCTCGGCAAATTGCAATGGGTTAAGATCGCCTCCCGGTTTTGTTCCGGCGGGTAGGCGCAGGCAGGCTGGAACTCTGAGGAGGCTTTGACCCGTTGGGGACAAAAGGGCATTGCTTGACGCCTCCTGCCTGTGGCACGGGCCAGACGTGCGCGGTGAGTGCACGATTATGAGACTGCTCTGAGCATCGATGGATAATGTTTCGGCGGCGGCGGCGGCGGCGCAAGGTCAAGCCTGGGCTAGTAGCCACAGAGACGGACGATGTCCGACGGAGGAGACCGATGACCGAGTGGCGGCCAGAGGAGAGGAAACGCGTGTGGGGATGACGTCCGGCCCGGAGGCGGAGCGTTGGGGGCAGCCCGTGCAGGAGTGACGTGGACTGTGGCACTGCGGTACGGGCTGGGGAGCGGTGACAACATCGGGAGGCCTTCATCCAGCAGTGGATAGATAATGGCTGATGTATTTCCTGTGGAAAAAAAAACCGATCTTCCAATTGTATGATTTAACAGCGCAGCTGCTTTACTTTAGCCATACACTAGATGAGGTAATCAATCTTAGTAAATAACGTATCTTATTTGACCGAACTAACTTTAGTAAAAGTTAACCTTTTCATTTTACCAGGTAAGGCCCACTGAGCTATATAGCTCTTTGTTTTTTTAAGCGACCTGGCCACAAATAATAGCTCAACAAAGGACTTATGTGGACATTTAAAGCGGCAAATATGCCAATTTATAAATGTGGAGGGGAAAACCGGAGGACCTGGAAAAAAAATCTACGGGAGCACGGGAGAGAGACATGCAAACTCCAAATGTACAACAGCAGGCGTCAGGGTCGGATCGAACCCGCGACCTGCGTACCAGGCGAGGTAGTTAACATCTCCTAGCCACGTGGTGCAGCAAACCCTCGGGGAGAGACGTCTCAAAGTATCAAACAAGTATAACCCGTAAAAACAAAGTTTTTCACTCTAAATCCTTTATATGCGTGGCGGCTAGAGTCCTCTCGTCCTCTGGCTTGAGATGGCTGCCACCTATGGGTCAGATGATTGCATGGCACCATTAAGCAATTGGTAATTAAATATAATATTTTTGTCCTAAAAAGTGTAAAATTTTGGGGAAATTTTTTAACGAACATTAATTGTCACGCACAACGAGTCTGTGTGGAAAATGTCAGCTCGATTGGATCAAGGGAAGTGGGTTAAAAAACGACCGAAAGATTTGCACGGTCGTAAGCAAGCAAGCAAGTGAACTTAATATAAAGGATTTAAAAAGCATTTGCTGACAACAGTTCTCCCAGGAAACGTGTGGCAAGCGCGGTATTTTAATCATGCTGTCATGGTAATCGTCTTGACTTAAAGCTTTCGTGACTGCAGGAATTCATATTCTTTGGGTCTTTCGGTCAAGTCACGTAGATAGAACAATAAAATAATGAAAAATTAAAATAAAGTGACTAAAAAATAATAAAATATCACGAGTTTCCACGCAAAACAAGCAATCGTCATCAGGTGAACGATTCTTGTGTTGCGACGAAGCGTCATGCTATTTTATTATTATTGTTCTATCTACGTGACTTTACGACAAGACCCAAATAACATGGAAATCGTCGTCGTAGTGTCACGATAGTGATGGTAGTTGTCAACTTCTTGGTTCTTTCGGTAAAGTCACGTAGAAGGGAAATAATAAAATAATTAAAATAAAACATAATAAAATAATTCTCGACGTTTCGGCCACAACGCAAGCAGTCGCCCTCAGGTGAAGACCAGGTCGTGAGAATTATTTATTATGTTAAATTTTATTATTTTATTATTTTCCTTCTACGTGACTTTACCGAAAGAACCAAGAAGATGAATCCCTGCAGTCACGAAAGCTTTAAATCGGTAATTGTCAATTTAACATTTTTATTCTGAGCTACCATAGCGGTAGCACCCATGGTTTGGCACGTCACAAAGCGCCGTCCGTTGCACGGCCCGTCCTTGGGTTTCCACTCGTTAACCCCACCTGCATCGCTCGTTTCTCCTATCGAATCCGCCTAACCCACGTCTCGGACATGAGCCCGTGTAAACTGATTTAGTTGCCACCATCGCACTATACCCAGGGGTGGCAACCCTTTCCTTACCCGGGCCTTCAATTCCCTCCGCGGAGGTCGACGCATTAACACGCCACAGCTCCAGTCGTTTCCGCTCGCCGCGAGAAGCATCATTGCGTGCGACCAGGAGCGACCGGGCGTGCCAAGTTTTGTTTTAAAAAAACGGCGTTGGCAGGTCAGGTATCTTCCACCATCCAGTACCCGATTTTGAGTGCGGCCAAGGCGCTTGCTGCGACGGACAAATGTCGTCGTTTGTGGGCCGCTTCTGAAGGAGTTGGGTCCCCATGTGGCCCATCTGCTCAACACGTCACACAATCTCAAAACGCGTTTGAAACGTTATTTAAATGCACCACGCGTTTGTTTTTATTTTACGTAGAATAAAATCTACTGCTTTTTACTCGTGCAGTTGACATTGTACGCTGCACGCCATCTGCCGTCGATCCTTGCCGCCTAAACGCCGGTTTCCACGATAAATATGATCACACCTTTCTGCTTGAGCTACACGACCGCGTCGGCCATCTTGTTTACGACTACTGCAGCGCCCCGTGCGGTTCTACGGGGCATTGCCTTGGAGCCCCCTCCTGGTTTTTTTGGCAAGCAAAAGTTTATTTTAATTGCTCATCACTCGAGCAATTGATTCATGCATCTAACTATTGTGAGGTAATACAACATGATTCGGAAATGCTGCTGCTGCTGCGTTGGCAGTGGTGTACGCGTAACAGAAACAAGTCGATAACACTTCGACCTTAACAGGAAAACAATATAACAGGCGACCTTTGGCCAAACGTCATTCTTCGTAGCGCATTAAGTAGACTGATGCCAGAAATAGAGATTGCAGTGGTAAATCGTCGCAGACTTCATCCATTATTCACTCTGTCTCTCTGCGCTCTGCGTGAGCCATTGCACGGAACGTCACCTGTGATCCATGTCTTGGTCTTTTTTTATCCTTTATATTAAGTTCGCTTGCTTGCTTGCTTGCGTGCTTGCTTGCTTACGACCGTGCAAATCTTTCGGGTCGTTTTTTAACCCACTTCCGGTGATCCAATCGAGCTGACATTTTGCACACAGACCCGTTGTGCGAGACAATTAATGTTCGTGAAAAAAAAATTCCAAAATTTGACACTGTTTAGGGAAAACAAATTAAATATTTAATTCCAATTGCTTAATACTGGCACACAATCATCTGACCCATAGGTGGCAGCCATCTCAAGCCAGAGGACGAGGGGACTCTAGCCGCCACGCATATAAAGGATTTATAGTGAAAAACTTTATTTTTACGGGTTATACTTATTTTAAATCCTTTATATTAAGTGTGCTTGCTTGCTGCTTGCGTGCTTGCTTGCTTGCTTACGACCGTGCAAATCTTTCGGTCGTTTTTNAACCCACTTCCCGTGATCCAATCGAGCTGACATTTTGCACACAGACTCGTTGTGCGAGACAATTAATGTTCGTGAAATAAAAATTCCTAAACTTTACACTGTTTAGGGAAAACAAATTAAATATTTAATTCCCAATTGCTTAATACTGGCACACAATCATCTGACCCATAGGTGGCAGCCATCTCAAGCCAGAGGACGAGAGGACTCTAGCCGCCACGCATATAAAGGATTTAGAGTGAAAAACTTTGTTTTTACGGGTTATACTTATTTCTTTCCCCGTCGCCATAGCAGTCTTGGTTGTGGGGGGGGGAAAGAACGAATAATAACTGGACTGCAACTTTTGTTCACGCCATTCTCTCTCTGGTCTCTCTCTCGCTCTCTCTCACTACTGCGTGTGCTGTGAAGAACGGCCGTTGTCCGAAACGTCGAATGTTATCAGAATCAGAAGTTTATATCCCGAGTGAAAAGAAAAAAGCCATTGAGCTAGGCAGCTATTTGTCAAGGAGCGACGCGCTTTGGCAGACGTCGAGGGAATTCGTACTATGTTGGAACTTTCGCACCGTCCGTAGCCAACCGCGCTAATTGGATGGTGCGCGCTGGGGTGGGGGGTGAAGGACACCAAACTAAACGCACACACACACAAAGAGGTTCGAATTTTCGATCGAGATCGTTGCAAAGTGCATAGCTCGCAAGTGGCTTCCAAAGAGCGGAGGGAAGAGCGTTCCAGACGGCCCGCAGGACAGCGTGCCACGGGGAAGGGTCATTGCCCAAACCGTTCGCCCCCTTTTTTAATATACGCTTCGCTTTTGACGCCACGGTATCATCGACGAAATGCGAGTGGTCGGGTCGTTTCGGGCAGGAGGGTGTCGGAAGGGAAGGGGTTGGTTTTGCCCGACGCGGGTTACGTTTGTCGGCGAATTTGAGTTTTTTGCGTAGCGCCGTGTGAACGCGTAACCTCAAATGTGTGGAAGCTCGCCGCTTAAGATGCATTTGCCTCCGACGTGAAGTGTAACACTTTTATACCGAAGCGTGTGTGTATATATATAAAGTATATATGTGCGTTACATTTAAACATATTGTTATATTCTATAGCAATTGAAAAGTCACTATACTGTAGAACGTCCCTTCGTATTTATAAATTTGGAATTATTATTCGGCGCCTCGCGGAGTTATTCTTTCTCGCGACGGGTGCGTTGTACGTCTCTGTGTGTGCGCGTGGACTTCTTTCGCACCACACGTAGCGGCCGTGCTAAACGGAGGTTGTGGGGGGGGGGGTGGGTTTGTGTCGAGGGTCGTGTGGAGTTCATTCTCGTACAACACAGACGGGGCTGTCGTGCGGCACGTGAATGCGCGAGTTTCGTGACCACATTTAAACCAACACCAGCCGCCCCCCCAGTGGCCACATCGGTGACGTTCGAGCTGCTGAGCTCGAAGCCAGTGGACGTTACTGGTAAGAACCTCCTGGTTACACCAGCCCACAGGGGATTGTTGTGCGTCGTGCAGGGAGGGGCTGGGTGGGGAGGGAGGGGCTGGGTGGGGTGGGAGGGCTGGGTGGGGAGGGCTGGGTGGGAGGGTGGGGGGCTGGTGGGAGGGTGGGAGGGCTTGGGGAGGGCTGGTGGGGAGGGTGGGGAGGGCTGGTGGGAGGGTGGAGGCTGGGTGGGGGCGGATGGTGGGGACGGTGTGGAGGGGCTGGGTGGGGAGGGTGGGGCTGGATGGGGAGGGGCTGGTCATCCCGTGGTGCCCTTATAAAATACTCTTAGGTTTTTTGTAAAGTCAAGTAGGTAAAAAATAACATTTAAATTAATAAAAGTAAAATAGAAAATACATTTTTTTATATTTTACTTTTATTAATTTTATTTTTTACCTACGTGACTTTCCCGAAAAAACCTAAGAGTATGAATCCTTGCAGTCACGAAAGCTTCAAATCTAGAATTCCCTTATAAAACTCAACGTTTAACCTACTCACGCCGGCTTGTGCCCGCCCTCACAGTCGGGCATATTTGCGGAATACACCACGCCGCCGTTGACCCTGGCCATTGACCGAGCAACCCAACGTTCCTACCAGCTCCCTCCGCAGGAATGTGTCAATTTTTACTGCAGCCTTGCAACGTCTCGTGGTTCTGAATCGCAAAAAAAAAATGTGTAATGGTAATAAATACGTCGGGTTTGATGAAACAAGGTAAGTTGTTACGTACGTGCTGGTGCTTAATTTGTTTTGACTTAAAACTTTTCTGACTGCAGGAATTAATATTCTTTGGTTCTTTCGGTAAAGTCACGTAGATAGAAAATAATAAAAATAAAGTGAATAAAAATATATATATTTCTATCTACGTGACTAGCGAAAGAACCAAAGAATATGCTTAATTTGTGTTATCGATTATTTACCTTCTAAAAACATCTGGCCGTGTCTCGCACCCCCCCCCCCCCGGAAGGGCATCTTGCACCCCCAGGGGATGCGAGATGGCCAGGTGAGTAAGAAGAACCACTGCTCTAGGCGCTTAAAGTGGGGGCCACGGTGCCTAGGAGATGCTAACTACTTCGCCTGGTGTACAGGAGTCGTGGGTTCGATCCCGACCCTGATGCCTGCTGTATATTTTTTGATTCTAGATTTGAAGCTTTCGTGACTGCGCGGCTGCATATTTTTTGGTGTCTTCTCTATCGTCACGTAGATAAAACAATCGATCAAATAAGTATCATCAACTAAATTAAATCAGGACGTTTCGGACCCTACATATTACGTCTCTCTACCGAGAAAACCAAGGAGTATGTATATTTTGAGTTTGCGTGTCTCTCTCTCATCATCACGGTGGCTTGGAGATGTTGACTACCTCGCCTGGTGTACAGGAGGTCGTGGGGTCGATCCCAACCCTGACGCCTGCTGCTGTATGTTTGGAGTTTGCGTTTCTCCTCATCATCATCACGGTGGCGAGATGCTAACTACCTCACCTGTGTACAGGAGGTCGTGGGTTCGATCCCGACCCTGATGCCTGCTGTATGTTTGGAGTTTGCGTGTCTCTCTCATCTCATCACGGTGGCTAGGAGATGTTAACTACCTCGCCATGTATGTAGGAGGTCGTGGGTTCGATCCCGACCCTGACGCCTGCTGTATATTTGAGTTTGCGTGTCTCTCCCATCATCACGGTGGCTAGGAGATGTTAACTACCCCGCCTGGTGTGCAGGAGGTCGTGGGTTTGATCCCGACCCTGACGCCTGCTGCTGTATGTTTGGAGTTTGCGTGTCTCTCTCATCATCATCACGGTGGCTAGGAGATGTTAACTACCTCGCCTGGTGTACGGGAGGTCGTGGTTCGATCCCGACCCTGATGCCTGCTGTATATTTTGAGTTGGCGTGTCTCTCTCCCTGTGGTGGTGTGGATTTTTTTCCGGGTCCTCCGTTTTTTTATGAACATCAAATGCTCACCACTTGATGTGAGCCGTGACCGGTAATCGAACTGGGGTGAGGCAGGTTGAATATCTCGGCGTGCTAACCGCTGCACCACCGCTCCTTCCTCGCCTACTCATCCCGCCTATCCAAAACCTAAGTGGAGTTGATCCTAATAGGATGATCGCTGCTTTGTATAAATATCTGGTGTGACATCAACATCCAGGGCACTTCCCGATAAGTTAGAACGCTGACATTTGGTACGTAAGGTAGCTTTAGGACACAAAACAACAGATGTAATTTTCAAAAAATCCCAGATTTATCATTTTAAGACCCCCAAATCTCGATTTGAAGTGTTTGTGAGTGGCACGTTCAGAATCGTTCAAAATTGATTGTTTTTTAGATATTTCGTGTACAAGCGGGTTTGAACGAACGAAACACGCATTTCATGATGTTCACATCTGAATAATTCGAAAACGGTAACAGATAGGAGAGCCTCCCCTCGTAGACTAAGTTAAAACATTTTCTTCTTTATAATACAGAAAAATAACCAAGCCTTTAAATTGAGCGGTTTCCGATGGCTACGTCTCGAAATACAAGAAGTTGAATCAAGTCATCAACCATTTTCGTGTTTTTTTTGGCGGAAAAGTAAAAAAATTTGGAGCAGTTAGTAGTCTGATCGTAGATACATAACTATTGCAAAACAAATCACAAGTAGTACTAATCGCATATCTGCATTTCCCATAAATATGCTAAATTCCTATTGATATGCAAATTATTTTGTCAAGGCGCTCTTCCCCCCTCCGTCCCAGCTTAAATAGACACTCCAAGCTTGGTGTGTGTCATTCAGACGCTGTCTTCGCGACAGACCTGTTCTCCACCTGAGGACGGCTGCTTGCGTTGTGGCCGAAACGTCGTGAGAATTATTTTATTATGTTTTATTTTTTTATTTTATTATTTCCATTCTACGTGACTTTACCGAAATAACCAAGAAGATAAATCATATCAGGTTAATTATTATATCCATTGCAAACTTTTGCCAGGCTTTATGGACTAGTATGTAATATATTCTTATTTGGACGATGAGTTGTACCGATAACTACCACGAGGTGGCGCTCATTGACATTCGATCTTGTGGTGGTGGTGGTTGTGGCAATAGTGGAACTAGATTTGAAGTTTCGTGACTACAAGGATTCATACTCTTTGGTTCTTTCGGTAAAGTCACGTAGAAGGGAAATAATAAATAAAAAATAAAAACATAATAAAATACAATACAATTGTACAATACAATTGTATAATAATAAAATAATAAAATAAAACAATAAAATACAATACAATTGTATTTTATTATGTTTATTTGTATTATTTTTATTATTTCCCTTCTACGTGACTTTACCCGACCGGGTACGGGTACCGTTTGCGACCCTGGTGCGGCCGGGTACGGGTAGGCCGTGAGTCACTGGTGAGTCACCGTTTGTCACTCATTTCCCAACGTCTTGTCTCTTCTCACAATTCAAGTTCCTAGAATCAACCCACCCGCACCTGCAACATGGCTTCATCCCAGAGGTCGCAATCAGGTACCCGATACCCGTACCCTACCCGTACCCGGCCGGGTACGGGTAGGGTACGGATAGCCGGGTACGGGTACCCATTTGCGACCCTGGTGCGGCCGGGTAAGGAATCAAAACCCGTTTGCGACCTCTGGGTAAAAGCTCGAACAGATGCGTGGAAACCCTCCCACGAAGAGGCGGTTCAACCGTGATTCGAAGCTTTCGTGACTGCAGGAATCCACGCTCGTTGGTTATTTCGGTAAAGTCACGTGGGTAGATAATAAAATAAGTTTAATTTCGATTTAAAGCTTTCGTGACTGCAGGGATTCATCTTCTTGGTTCTTTCGGTAAAGTCACGTAGAAGGGAAATAATAAAATAATAAAAATAAAACATAATAAAATAATTCTCACGACGTTTCGGCCACAACGCAAGCAGCCGTCTTCAGGTGAAGAGCAGGTCTGTCGAGAAGACACTGGCCGAAACGTCGTGAGAATTATTTTATTATGTTTAATTTGTATTATTTTATTACTACCTTCTACGTGACACCGAAAGAACCAAGAAGATGAATCCCTGCAGTCACGAAAGCTTTAAATCGAAATGTTTAATTTTTATCTCGACAGACCTGTTCTTCACCTGAAGACGGCTGCTTGCGTTGTGGCCGAAACGTCGTGAGAATTATTTTATTATGTTTTATTTGTATTATTTCATTATTTCAATTCTACGTGACTTTACCGAAAGAACCAAGAAGAAAAATACAATAAATGACGACGTTTCGGGCGCAACACGAGCGGTCGGTCATCAATCGGATAAAACAAATCGAATCCAGCAGTTCCACTGAGGACGACCGCTTGCGTTGCGATCGAAACGTCGTCATTCATTTAATTTTATTTCTACCCACGTGACCTTACCGACAGAACCGTGGTCACCGCCTCCCTTGCCAATTGCACTCGGATGGACGCAATGGATCTCGATCACATGCGTGGTCTGAGCTTCGCTTGCCAGTTTCAGGTTCACGGCAACGCCAACGGGATGAAGGCCAGTAGCCCACCACCACCACCACGACCACCACCCCCACAACCACCACCACCACCCCACGACCCCACCACCACCACCACCACCACCACCACCACCACCACCACCACACCACCACCCACCACCACCACGACCACCACCACCACCACGACCACCACCACCACCACGACCACCACACCACCACGACCACCACCACCACGACCACCACACCACCACGACCACCACCACCACGACCACCACCCACCACCACGACCACCACCACCACCCACCACGACCACCACCACCACCACCACCACGACCACACCACCACGACCACCACCACCACCACGACCACCGACCACCACGACCACCACGACCACCACCACCACCACACCACCACCACCACCACGACCACCACCACCACCACGACCACCACCACGACCACCACCACGACCACCACCACCACCACCACCACCACGACCACGACGACTACTAAGTAGTGAGACTTCACGCGCAGTCGACAACGATCGTCTCCTGTCGCGATCATGTTCACGTCAAGGACAAGTCAACGATCACGATTCTTTGTTTGTTTATTTATTTATTATTCTTGCAACTGCCAATCCACTGCTGGATGAAGGCCACGGTTGTGGGGGGTGGGGGTGAAAGGGGGGGGGGGNTGAAAGGGGGGGTGAAAGGGTGGGGGGATGAAATGGGTGGGGTGAAAGGGTGGGGGTGCAAGGGGTGGGGGGGTGAAAGGGGTGGGGGTGGGGGTGGGGGGTGGGGGGGGTGAATGGGGGGTGAAAGGGGGGGGGGTGAAACGGGTGGGGGTGAATGGGGGTCAAAGGGGTGGGGTGGGGTGAAAGGGTGGGGTGAAAGTGAGTGGGGGTGAAAGGGGGGGGTGAAAGGGGTGGGGGNTGAAAGGGGTGGGGGTGCAAGGGGTGGAGGGGGGTGAATGGGGGGGGTCATGGGGGGGGCTGAAAGTGGGTGGGGGTGAAAGGGGTGGGGGTGGAAAGGGGTGGGTGAAAGGGGGGGGGGTGAGGGGGGTCAAAGTGGGTGGGGGNTGCAAAGGGTGGGGGATGAAAGGGGTCGAGGGGGGTGAAAGGGGGGGGGGGTGTTTGACCATACTTCACCAGCGAGTCGAGGTGCAAGTGTGGCGATGGTTGTATGCGGTGCGAGCGGTGCGCTAACCGCGGCGCCACCACTCCGGCCGACGAAAGTGCTTCAACATCATGAACCCAGGNACTGTATAATGTACACACAGGTAAAAAGCGTTTTGGTAAGTTTTATATATATATGTGTGTGTGTGCGTAAATTCATTAGCGCGTTCAGGATTGCAATACTGCACGTGCACACTCGCATTGACAAACCTCTCTAAAGACAAAGTTCCCCCATGTAGCCTTCGGCAGGCTGTACGGGCAAGTTCCGTTCGCGAAGGCCGGGCACGGTCGGCTACGTACGGCGCAAAAGAAGTTCAACATACACACGAGGGGTGGGTGGCCACGGCACCACGCCCGGCCGCCTTTGTCTCCCCAAGTTATGATGTTTACTACACACCGCACCGAGTCGATAGGGAGGCCCAGGACCAGTTCGGAGAATCGTCACCGGTGTTGGCCGTGAGCGGGAATCGAACTCGGGTCGACGGGTTTGTGGCGCTAACCGCTGCGCCACCGCTCCCCCTCGACCTCGTCTCTCACACACACACACAAGATGACAACATCGCTGCTAAACGATTGTAAAATAGTGTTGAGTGTGTTGCTGATAACGTTTAAAGTATCGATAAGAAACAAGTAACGATGGGAAAATTACCCACGGAGTGATTGCCTCGCGATCACGAGAACGCATTTCGTCTCGACAAATATTGAGGATAATTATCCAGATTCACTCAACTGTTGATTCTACAGATTCGCTGCTGATTCTACAGATTCACTCAACTGGTGATTCTACAGATTAACTGCTGATTCTACAGATTCACTGTTGATTTTACAGATTCACTCAACTGCAGATTCTACAGATTCACTGTTGATTCTACAGATTCACTGTAGATTTTACAGATTCACTCAACTGGTGATTCTACAGATTCACTGTTGATTCTACAGATTCACTCCACTGGTGATTCTACAGATTCACTGTTGATTCTACAGATTCACTGCTGATTCTACAGATTCACTCTTGATTCTACAGATTCACTCCACTGTTGATTCTACAGAATCACTGTTGATTCTACAGATTCGCTCAACTGTTGATTCTACAGATTCACTGTTGATTCTACAGATTCACTGTTGATTCTACAGATTCACTGCTGATTCTACAGATTCACTCAACTATTGATTCTACAGATTCACTCAACTATTGATTCTACAGATTCACTCAACTATTGATTCTACAGATTCACTCAACTATTGATTCTACAGATTCACTCAACTGCTGATTCTACAGATTCACTGCAGATTCTACATATTCACTCCACTGTGGATTCCACAAAGATAAAGATCCCCCGTGTAGCATTAACAGGCTCTTGGGGCAAGTGCTGTTAGCGAGCATCTACAAAGGCTGGCTCGGCACACGAGGGAGTGGGTGGCTACAGCACAACGACCGGCCGCCTTTGTCTCCCCGTGGCGATGTTTTACTACACACCGCACCAGGTACTCATTTGAGGCTGAGTCGACCTAGCGGAGGTCCAGGACCGGTTCAGATAATCGTCACTTGGTGTTCGCTACTGTGCCAGGCTAGGTGCAGGTGGAGGTCTCGGGACAGACCCAGCAGGTGGTGCATGGGTTGGCTGACTGAGATGACCGGTAGATGCACCACCAGCTGTAACTCCCCTCTTGTGCCAGGCTAGGTGCAGGTGGAGGTCTCGGGACAGACCCAGCAGGTGGTGCCATGGGTTGGCTGACTGAGATGACCGGTAGATGCACCACCAGCTGTAACCCCCTACTGTGCCAGGCTAGGTGCAGGTGGAGGTCTCGGGACAGACCCAGCAGGTGGTGCCATGGGTTGGCTGACTGAGATGACCGGTAGATGCACCACCAGCTGTAACCCCCCTACTGTGCCAGGCTAGGTGCAGGAGATCTCGCGACAGACCCAGCAGGTGGTGCATAGGTTGGCTGACTGAGATGACCGGTAGATGCACCACCAGCTGTAACCCCCTACTGTGCCAGGCTAGGTGCATTTTACCGCCCGGCGCTCCGCTCGTTGTTGTTAGCACCACCACCACCACCGTCACCGTCACCACCTCCAGCAAAATAAACCCCCCACAACTTAAAACTTCATGATTCCGACAAATAACCGCATACTTTCGTTCATTCACCGCTTTTGCTCTTTTTGAAAAGTTAACTTTGTTTAATATTCTTCTACTACTCGAACGCGATACGCCTCCAATGTATATCTATATATAAATGCCGCCTGCCGTATCATTCGTAACGATGGCAAGCGGCGACAGCATTTATTTTCTTTAAACAGCTTGAACAACAACAACAATAAACAAACAACAACAAACAACCACAACTCACAGCCACTTGCTACTGCTTCATAGCAACCAGTTGACGCAACTACGGTGACCATAGCGACGGAGGTTGCGAGCAACGGGCGGATGTGGTGGTCGTGGGTGCGGAATTGCCCTTCCGTTTGTTGACGGTGTTGGGCTGTACTCCCGTGTCACCGGCCCGCTGTTTGACTGCAGGCGCCGAGGTGACGGGAGGAGTGCCAGCCACCGTTGGATCCTGGATGTTGGGTTGAGGTGGGGGGGGGTCGTGACACGGGGAGGGGTGGGGGGGGGGAGGGAGCAGGGGGGGAATGGTGACACGGGGGGAGGGGTGGGGGGAGGCGTGGGGGGGGTAAGGGGGAGGGGAAGGGGGAGGGGTGGAATGGTGACACGGGGGGGGAGGGGTGAGGGGGTGGGGGGGTGGAATGGTGACACGGGGGTAGGGGNTGGGGGGAGGCTTGGGGGGAGGGATAAGGGGCAGGGGGGTGGAATCATGACGCGGGGTGGGGGGGTGGGGGGGGAGGGGTGAGGGGAGGGATGAGGGAGCAGGGGGGGTGGAATCGTGACACGGGGTGGGGGGAGGGTGGGGGGTGAGGGGCAAGGGGGTGTGAAATCGTGACACGGGGGGTGGGGTGAAGGAGCAGGGGGGTGGATTGGTGACACGGGGGGGGGGGNTGGAGGAGGGGTGGGGGGGGCAGAGAGGGGGGAGTTGAGACGATGTGGGAGCTGCGAGTGGTAAGTTTCACGGCGAATAGTTCAGAGAGCGAGAACATTATTCGGAGAGAATGATTCAGCCCGTGTCGTGCCCGTCTATCAGCCAAAACAGAAGCTGCTTGGTGGCTGGGCATGCGGGCTCCGTGACCCAGCCAACGCAGCCTCGCCTGCCGGAGGAGCTCACTGATGGGAATGTGTCCAGATCTATCAAGGATTTGTGAGCGCCTCGCACAATCCAGCCTGGTTAAACCCAGGACGGATCGTCGGCATGCCAGCCTGAATGTTTATAACGGGCGCAGCTGTTGCATTAGAGGGATCCACGTTTCATAAGCAGAGAGAAGGGAGGGCATGACTGTGGCCAAGAAGACCGAAGCTTCGTGGAGCAACAGACCAGGTAGATTCCACACAGCGTTAAACAACCGATTTCAACGTGACACTTTTTTGCTGATTGGCCGTGTCGGGTGGTGGAGGGTTACGACACATTTATAAATAACGCGATCTAAACCCAAAAACGTTGATTATGAATAATATTGGTCGCGAAAGCCTGCTACGTGTTAAACTAACCGATGGAAATTAAAATTTATTTAACTTTTATTAATTTACATTTTTTACCTACGTGACTTTACCGAAAAAACCTAAGAGTATGAATCCTTGCAGTCACGAAAGCTTCAAATCTAAAATTAACCGATGAAAAGCCAATGCCACCTGACTGATTTGGAGACCTCTGCTGTCAAACCGGAGCTGGTCATAAGCGCACTGCCCAGATCTGTGAAACTCTCCACTCTCTCCACAACTGCTCCATCACCAATGGGGAGTTGAAAGATTGAGTGAGCAGCAATCACCAGACCAAGAGGGAGTCCTCCACAATCGCACCCGGCATCAACCAGCCTCCCATTGTTTCTGTACCAGATGGAATTTCCTCCTGTACAGCCATGGAAGCTTCTCAAAGTGGTCAAAGATCATGTTAAATAATGTGGGAGCCAGAGGACATCCCTGTCACCCCAAGGTGAACAGGGAATGGCTCTGACTTCTGGCCACGTAGCTTTACCCGTGCCTGCCCACCATCACCAAGGCCCTTAATGATTGTGAGCAGAGTAAGGGACTCCGAAATACGAAGAACCCAGAGCCCAGGCCTGTTATGGTATAATAGGCCTTGACCAGGTTAAGAAAAGCAGAGATGTAAGTCCTGCTGGAATTCCCTACACCTCTGCTGTAGCAGACGTAGAGAGAAAATGGCGTCCGCGCAAGACTGCCCTGGTCTGAAACCACATTGGGGCTTCGCAAGCCTCTCCCCAGCGTGCCTTGGCAAGGCACTGTTCAATAATCCTTGCCAGGACCTTTTCCGGCACACTGAGAAGATAGATGCCCCTATAGCTGCTACAATCTGTGCAGTTCCCTTCTTAAAGACCACCAGGCATCCTTCAAATCCTGCAGAACCTATCCTGTGTTCGTTAACAGATGTGATGTCATGTAGGGAAGTCTGCACACAGTTTCCACCCTCTCTCAGCATTTCACTTGGAGGATCATCTCTGCCGGTGCTTTTCCTGGTCTCAGGACCCCGGATCGCCCCTCCTACTTTCTACACAGATGGCACCTCTGTGGAGAAGGAGTGGCTACTTCTGCCAATGTTTGTTGTACCGCAGCTCTAGAAGGGGCATCATCACCTCGCCCCATGACGTTGTCTGAGCTGAGCGAATTCCCTCCCCCAAGACCTCACAGAAAATGTTCAGCAAACCTACATACCTGTTCCTGGGGGTCGGAGATCGGATGACTGTTCTTTTCCTTAACGGTGGCGCTGCAAATTACTTTTTTGATGGAATCAAAGAGTGATTTGTGATTGTGGGCTACTGAGGCTGAGTCCATCTCCTCAGCAAACCCGCACCCACCACTCATCCTTGCAGCGCGTGCAAAGGCTGCGGTGATCCTCATCATTCCCTGATGTTGCAGATGACGTGAGTGGGCCTGTCGTTTTCTCTCAACCAGCCGAAACACCTGCTCCTTCAACCAGGGTTTCTTGGGAAGTCTGGACCGCGTACCCAATGTAGCTATTGCAGCTGCATGGGCCACAGTCCTGAACCTCATCCATTTCCCCTCAGCATCAGAAGGAGGGGGGTGGCGTTGCCAACCCAGCTGTAAGCGATATTGAAATTCCTGCTTGCAACTATACTCAGCTAGGCTGAGACCAGGCTATTGAGGGTTTAATGGGGTCTTGGATGGACACCCACCACCGGAGTGGAGGAATGGCAGGCGCATCTTACAAATGATACGTCGATGGTCAGTGCGCAGATCAGCTCCACGGTAGGTCCTGGTGTCAAGGACATGGGCCCGCATCCGCTGTTCCGTCACTATGTAGTCCAGCAGATGTTCTCACTTAGACCTGGCGTGCATCCATCACGTGGTGTGGATGTGCCGCTGCCACAACAGCGTGTGCATAATTACAAGCCCACGGGCTGCACAGAAGTCTAGCAGCCTCCTACCATTATTATTGAGCTGATCTGGCCCATGCCTTCCGATCATACAACCCAGGTGTCTGCGCCATGACCCACTCAGGCATTAAAGTCACTCAACAGGATGACTCTATCCCGAGGGGCTACTTTAGCTAGCAACTGGGACAGGAGGTTATGGAAGGCGTCCGACTCATTTGCCTTGCCTGCATCCCTCCACTGATGTTCATCTTCGGTGGGGCATAAGCAACCACCACCATTCCTCTCCTCCCGTTTATGGGAGGTGAGCCCACCGTAACCTGGGGCTTGCAGCTTCCCACACCTCACCGCCACGCTCCCTCGTCCCCTTCATTCTTTTGTTCAGAATAAGAGCCACTTCATGTTGTCTGGCAGTCTCCTGCCCCGAGTAGAGGACTGTCCACCCTGCATTGTGGCTGGAGCCAGAACCAGTCGACCGGACCTCCTGTTACCGCAGAAATCCCAGCGGTACCAGGCCAGCTCCCGACAGAGGAGTGGCAGCCTCTCCTCTGCGGCGAGCGTCCCGAACATTCCACGCAGCCCTTCGCAGTGGTTTATTTGCCTTTTCTGGAGGAATTCCGAGGGTGAGATTCAGTCTCCTGGCTCCGCCAAATGGGGTTTGGCCAGGAGACGTCATAGACACACACACGTACATGCACACACGCACACGTACACACACACGTACACACACGTACACACACACACACACACACACGTACACACACACACGTACACACACACACACGTACACACAAACACACACACACACGNCGTACACACACACACGTACACACACACACACGTGTACACACACACACGTACACACACGTACACACACACGTACACACACACACGTACACACACACGTACACGTACACACACACACGTACACACACGTGACACACACACGTGGTACGCACCGTGTCGCCCCCGCGCTGCGAGCCCTCCACTCCGTTGCCGGACCCCGCACAGCCATCCTCGTCGTCGCAGTCCCGCTGGCCCCCCCTCGCTCCCCCCCTCGCCCCTCCCCCCGGCACAGCCAAGCCGCCTTCGCTGGACCGGATCGGCGGCCGCCCCGCCCCGTGACCCCCCCGTGCCCCCGATCCTCCCGCCCGCAGCATCTGAAACGGGGAACGGGGGGGGGGTAGAGAGGTGGTGGTGGGAGGGAGGGGAGGAGGGGGAGGGTGAGAAGGGAGGGGGAGGAGGAGGGGGAGGGTGAGAAGGGAGGGAGGGGGAGAGGAGGGAGTGGGGGGGGNAGTAGGGAGGGGGGAGGGGGTGTTGTGGGAGGAGGGGAAGAAGGGAAGAGGAGTGAGGGGGGAGGAGGAGGGGAAGGTGGAGGGAGGGGAGTAAGGGAGAAGGNAGGAGGGGGGAGAGTAGGGAGTGGAAGGGGNTGGAGAAGGGGGAGGGGGAGGAGGATGGAGGGAGGGTTGGTGGAAAGGAGGAGAGGGAGGGAGTGGGGAGGAAGGAGGGGGGGGGTGAGAAGGGGCGGGTAAGAGGGGGAAGGGGGGGGGCGAGGAGGAGGGAGAGGGGAGGAGGGGTGTTTATGTCTGTGTGGGTGTGTGCTGATCGCTGACAGCACTTGCCCCTACAGCCTGCTAAGGCTACACGGGGGATCTTTGTCTTTGTGTGTGTTGGTGTGTGGGAGCGGTGGTGTAGCGGTTAGCGCGCTGCGCTATGAACCCCGAGTTCGATTCCCGCTCACGGCCAACACCGATTATCTGAACCGGTCTCGGGCCTCCCTAGGTCGACTCAGCCTCAAATGAGTACCTGGTGCGGTGTGTAAGCATTGCCACTGGGGAGACAAAGGCGGTCGGGCGTGGTGCTGGCCACCCACCCCCCGTGTGCCGTTGCGGCCTTCATAGGTGCTCGCTAATAGCACTTGCCCTACAGTCTGTTAAGGCTATAGGGGATCTTTGTCTTTATCTTTGTGCGGAGGAGCGACGCTCACAACAACGAGCGGAGCGCCGGGTGGCTAAAGCACAGCAAGTTGGCACAGTAGGGGCACAGGTGGTGCATGAGCCAGTCATCTCGGTCGTCTCGGTCAGTCGACCCGTGGCACCTGCTGGGTCTGCCCGTGACCTCCTGCCAGCGGGCGTTCGACACTTCACGTGGTAGCCTCAAGGTGCACATGGCCTGGCACAAGCGTTGTGGTGACGTCACCGCCACTTAGTGGCGAATGGCGGTTGTTGTTGTTGTGAGTGGTGTGTGTGTGTGTGGGTGTGTGGTGTGTGTGTGTGGGTGTGTCGTGGTGTGTGGTCTGTTTGTGTGGCGTGCCGTGCCGGCATTCATAGGTGCTCGCTAACAGCACTTGCCCCAACAGTCTGTGAAGGCTACACGGGGGATCTTTGTCTTTGTGTGCTCGAGCCGCACCTGATTGAGTTGCTGTAGCTTGTGGGCTATGAGGGTGACGCCGGGCTCCACGGAGCGCACTCGCAGCTCCGGGTTGCGCTGCTGCTCCTCCAGGCTCGTGCCAACCACGAGGCGCTGGTAGCTGCAAGGCAAAGGCAAAGGTCTGCCCCCACCACCGTATAGCCTCGACCGACTGTTGGGGCAAGTGCTGTTCGCGAGTAGCACCGCCTTTGAAGGCTGGCACGGCACACGATGGGGTGGGTGGCGAGCGCACGCCCGGCCGAATTGTGTTTCTGTAGTGGCGATGTTTATGCTGGTTGAGGCTGAGTGGACCTAGGGGAGGCTCATACGAAGATCAATGAGAGTCGCACAGAGAACAATGAGACTCACACAGAACAATGAGACTCGCACATAACAATGAGACTCACACAAAGAACAATGGGACTCAGAGAGAACAATGAGACTCACACAGAGAACAACGAGACTCACACAGATAACAATTAGCTCACACAGAGAACAATGAGACTCAACAGAGAACAATGAGACTCACACAAAGAACAATGGGACTCACAGAGAACAATGAGACTCACACAGAGAACAATGAGACTCACACAGAAAACAATGAGACTCACACAGAACAATGAGACTCACACAGAGAACAATGAGACTCACACAGAGAACAATGAGACTCACACAGAGAACAATGAGACTCACACAGAGAACAATGAGACTCACACAGAGAACAATGAGACTCACACAGAGAACAATGAGACTCACACAAAGAACAATGGAGTCACAGAGAACAATGAGACTCACACAGAGAACAATGAGACTCACACAGAAAACAATGAGACTCACACATAGAACAATGAGACTCACACAGAGAACAATGATACTCACACAGAACAATGAGACTCACACAGAACAATGAGACTCACACAGAGAACAATGAGACTCACACAGAGAACAATGAGACTCACACAGAGAACAATGAGACTCACACAGAGAACAATGAGACTCACACAGAGAACAATGAGACTCACACAGAGAACAATGAGACTCACACAGGGAACAATGGGACTCACACAGAGAACAATGAGACTCACACAGAGAACAATGAGACTCACGCAGAGAACAATGAGACTCACACAGAGAACAATGAGACTCGCACAGAGCACAATGAGACTCACGACTCAGACAGAGAACAATGAGACTCACACAGAGAACAATGAGACTTACAGAGAACAATGAGACTCACACAGAGAACAATGAGACTCACACAGAGGACAATGAGGCTCACACAGAGAACAATGAGACTCACACAGAGAACAATGAGACTCACACAGAGAACAATGAGACTCACACAGAGAACAATTAGACTCGTACAGTGAACAATGAGACTTACACAGAGAACAATGAGACTCACACAGAGAACAATGAGACTCAGAGAGAACAATGAGACTCACACAGAGAACAATGAGACTCGCACAGAGCACAATGAGACTCACACAGAGAACAATGAGACTCACACAGAGAACAATGAGACTTACAGAGAACAATGAGACTCACACAGAGAACAATGAGACTCACACAGAGNACAATGAGGCTCACACAGAGAACAATGGGACTCACACAGAGAACAATGAGACTCACACAGAGAACAATGAGACTCACACAGAGAACAATGAGACTCGTACAGTGAACAATGAGACTCAGAGAGAACAATGAGACTCACACAGAGAACAATGAGACTCACACAGAGAACAATGAGACTCACACAGAGAACAATGAGACTCACACAGAACAATGAGACTCACACAGAGAACAATGAGACTCACACAGAACAATGAGACTCACACAGAGAACAATGAGACTCACACACAGAACAATGAGACTCACACAGAGAACAATGAGACTCACACAGAACAATGAGACTCACACAAAGAACAATGGGACTCACAGAGAACAATGACACTCACACAGAGAACAATGAGACTCACACAGAGAACAATGAGACTCATACAGAGAACAATGAGACTCACACAGAGAACAATGAGACTCACACAGAGAACAATGAGACTCACACATAGAACAATGAGACTCACACAGAGAACAATGACACTCACACAGAGAACAATGAGACTCACACAGAGAACAATGAGACTCACACAGAGAACAATGAGACTCGCACAGAGAACAATGAGACTCACACAGAGAACAATGAGACTCGCACAGAGAACAATGAGACTCACACAGAGAACAATGAGGCTCACACAGAGAACAATGAGACTCACACAGAGAACAATGAGACTCACACAGAGAACAACGAGACTCACACAGAGTACAATGAGACTCACACAGAGAACAATGAGACTCACACAGAGAACAACGAGACTCACACAGAGAACAATGAGACCCACACAGAGAACAATGAGACTCACACAGAGTACAATGAGACTCACACAGAGAACAATGAGACTCACACAGAGAACAATGAGACTCACACAGAGAACAATGAGACTCACACAGAGACAATGAGACTCACACAGAACAATGAGACTCACACAAGAACAATGGGACTCACAGAGAACAATGAGACTCACACAGAGAACAATGAGACTCACACAGAGAACAATGAGACTCACACAGAGAACAATGAGACTCACACAGAGAACAATGAGACTCACACAGAGAACAATGGACTCACACAGAGATCAATGAGAGTCACACAGAGAACAATGAGACTCACACAGAGAACAATGAGACTCACACAGAGAACAATGAGACTCACACAGAGAACAATGAGACTCACACAGAGAACAACGAGACTCACACAGAGAACAACGAGACCCACACAGAGAACAATGAGACTCACACAGAGAACAATGAGACTCACACAGAGAACAACGAGACTCACACAGAGAACAATGAGACTCACACAGAGAACAATGAGACTCACACAGAGAACAATGAGACTCACACAGAGAACAATGAGACTCACACAGAGAACAATGAGACTCACACAGAGAACAATGAGACTCACACAGAGAACAATGAGACTCGCACAGAGAACAATGAGACTCACACAGAGAACAATGAGACTCGCACAGAGAACAATGAGGCTCACACAGAGAACAATGAGACTCACACAGAGAACAATGAGACTCACACAGAGAACAATGAGACTCGCACAGAGAACAATGAGACTCACACAGAGAACAATGAGACCCACACAGAGAACAACGAGACTCACACAGAGAACAATGAGACTCACACAGAGAACAATGAGACTCACACAGAGAACAATGAGACTCACACAGAGAACAATGAGACTCACACAGAGAACAATGAGACTCACACAGAGTACAATGAGACTCACACAGAGAACAATGAGACTCACACAGAGAACAATGGACTCACACAGAGAACAATGAGACTCGCACAGAGAACAACGAGACTCACACAGAGAACAATGAGACTCACACAGAGAACAATGAGACTCCCACAGAGAACAATGAGACTCGCACAGAGAACAATGAGACTCACACAGAGAACAATGAGACTCACACAGAGTACAATGAGACTCACACAGAGAACAATGAGACTCACACAGAGAACAATGGGACTCACACAGAGAACAATGAGACTCACACAGAGAACAACGAGACCCACGTACACAAACAAGAACATGGGCATAAAATTATCGTGTGTCTTATCAGTATGGATGACAGTCGCCGAGTGTTTAACACACTAACCCAATGTTTAACACACCCACTGATTAACTCACTCACCCACTGCTCCACCCACTCACCCACTGGTCCACCCACTCAACCACTGGTCCACCCACTCACCCACTGCTCCACCCACTCACCCACTGCTCCACCCACTGCTCCACCCACCCATACACTGCTCCACCCACTCACTCACTGGTCCACCCACTTACTCACTGGTCCACCCACTCACCCCCTGCTCCACCCACTGCTCCACCCACCCATACACTGCTCCACCCACTCACCCACCGTTCTACCCACTCACCCACTGGTCAACACTCTCACTCACTGGTCCACCTACTCACCCACTGCTCCACCCACACCCTCACTGGTCCACCCACTCACCCACTGCTCCACCCACTCACTCACTAGTCCACCCACTCACCCACTGCTCCACCCACTCACCCACTGCTCCGCCCACTGACCTCTCCACCCACTCACTCACGGTCCACCCACCCATCCGTCCACCCACCGACTGCTCCACCCACTCACTCACTGCTCCACCCACTCACCCACTGCTCCACCCACTCACCCACTGCTCCACCACTCATCCACTGCTAACCCACTGGTCCCCCACCCACCCTCAAATCGTTGTCCCAGCAAGGGCCGTGGGCGCGGCGAAGCGTCTCGCAGAGTGCTCCGGCAGCGTGGCATAGAAGCCTTCGTACACGGGCAGGCTTTTCCTGAACTCCCTGCAAAGACAAAGGTCCCCCGTGTAGCCTCAAATGATTGCCGGGGCAAGTGCCGTGGGCGAGTTGCAGCAACCTATGGAGGGCCGGCAGCGTGGCTTAGAATCCCTCTTACGCCGGGAGGCTCTTTTTGAACTCCCTGCAAAGACAAAGGTCCCCCGTGTAGCCTCGATCTATTGGTGGGGCAAGTGCCTTGAGAGCGTTGAATGCAACCTTTGAAGGGCCGGAACGGCACGCGACAACGTGGAGGTGGAGGTCAGCACCACGCAGCGGCTACAATTGACTCCCCCATGTACGAACACACGCACACGCACAAGTTACATGATCACCCTGCAGGCGGGCACACCGTGTGAGTGGGTGCGAGTTCAGGAGGACGTGGAGCTGAGTGGACTTGCCGATGACTGGTGCCAGCGGTGTCAAGATCGGCCTCTGTGGAGGAGGCTCGTGAAGGACGCTGCTACTGGCAGTTGGAGGCAGTCGCCCTCCAACAACAACGGAGGGCGGAGGAGCGACGCTCACAACAACGAGCGGAGCGCCGGGTGGCTAAAGCACAGCAAGTTGTCTTGTTGTTGTTTGACTTGCATCCCACTGGGATTTTTGCAATATTTGCTGTCTTTAAATTGGATTTTCTGTTTGCACTCAGTCACATAGTCACTTTAAGATGTTTTTTTGTTCTTGGTTTTGTTTTTTGTTTGTTGCGGTTGCACCCGATTCAAGAGCCGAATGGCTCACAGGGCTATACCCAATAAATGAACTTGAACTTGAAGGGCACAGTAGGGGCACAGGTGGTGCATCAGCCGGTCATCTCAGTCAGTCGACCCTTGGCACCTGGGTCTGCTCCGTGACCTCCTGCCAGCGGGCGTTCGACACTTCACGTGGCCCCAAGATGCACATGGCCTGGCACAAGCGTCGTGGTGACGTCACCCACTCTTAGTGGCGAATGGCGGTTGTGGTTGTTGTGTACCTGTGTGTGTGGGGAGCGGTGGTGTAGCGGTTAGCGCTACAGCTGCGCTACGAACCGGCCGCCCGAGTTCGATTCCTCACCACCGGTGACGATGATCTGAACCGATCCCAGGCCTGCCCTAGGTTGACTCAGCCTCAAATGAGTACCTAGTGTGGTGTGTAACCTCGCCACTGGGGAGACAAAGGCGGCCGGGCGTGGTGTTGGCCACCCACCCCCTCGTGTGCCTTCACAGGTGCTCGCTAACAGCACTTGCCCAACAGTCTGTCAAGCCTACACGGGGGTCATTGTCTTCGTACGAACACAAAGACAAAGATCCCCCGTGTAGCCTTTCACAGACTGTCGGGCAAGTGCTGCTAACCTATGAAGGCCGGCACGGCACACGAGGGGGTGGGTGGCCAGCACCACGCCCGGCCGCCTTTGTCTCCCCAGTGGCGATGCTTACAACACACAGCACGAGGGACTCATTTGAGGCCGAGTCGACCTTAGGGGAGGGGGGCAGGAGCGGTTCAGGTCGTCGTCAGCGGTGTTGGCCGTGAACGGGAGTCGAACTCTGGGGGGTCTCTCTGCCCAGTGACGGATACTCAGCGAAACGTTGCGGTCAGTCTCATAGTCAGTACCCTCGCACCCCCACCCAAACACACACACACCAACACCACACACANCACACACACACCACACACACACCACACACCACCACACACACCACACCACCACACACACACCACACACACACACACACACACACAAAGCACACACACACCACACACACACACCACACACACACCACACACACNACACACACCACACACACCACACACACACACACACACACCACACCACACACACCACACACAGCCTACACACACTACACCACACACACCACACACACACACACACACCACACACAGCCTACACACACTACACCATACACGCCACACACACCACACACTACACACACACATCACACACTACACCATACACGCCACACACACCACACACACACCACACACACACACACACACCACACACACAGGCACACACACACCACACACACACACACACACACACACACACCACACACACACACATACCACACACACACACACACACCACCCCACACACACACACACCAGACACACCACACACTACACCATACACGCCACACACACCACACACACACACACACACACACCACACACACACACCACATAAAAAAACACACATACATCCCACTCACACCACACACACCACACCACACACACTACACACCACACACTCACAAACCACACACACACACCACACACACCACACACACCCCACACACACACACACACACACCACACACACCACACACACACCACACGCATGTGTTTACTTGGCTTCAAGTAAACACAGAACCACGTCAAGGCGGCAGCGGCAGCAGCAGCAGCAAGAGAGGCGAAGCTCAGCAACATCCATCAAGGACGCTGCCCCGTGACACAAACAGGAGATGCCGTGTCACGGTCCACCCGCTCTCGATCCACTGCTGGATGACTCACTCACTCACTCACCCATTCACTCACATACCCCCCCCCCACACGCTCACCCACTCACTCATCCACACACCCACCCACACACTCACCGCCTATACACTCACCCATCCACTCACCCACACACGCACAGGCACATCTACCCGCACACTCACTCACCCACACACTTACCCACACGCTCACCCACTCACTCAACCAGTCACTTACTTAATCCACCCACTCATTCACCCACCTACCCACTCGCCCACTCACCCACCACCCACACACTCGCCCATTCACTCAACGACTCACCCATCCACCCACTCTCCCACTCGCCCACTCGCTCATCCACCCACTCAACCACTCATCCATCCACTCAACCCTCACCCACCCACACACCACTCATTCACTCACCCACTCACACTCACTCAACCACTCACCCAGCCACTCACCCACTCAACCACTCATCCACCAGCCACTCACCCACTCACCCACTCATCCACTCAACCACGCACTTCAGAATCAGAAGAACCAGGAGTGTATTTCCCGCCGAGTAAAGCCGTGAATCTCAGAAGCTCTTTCTTTTCCCAGGGCTGACTCGGCCGGCAGACAACATCAAAGCATTCCGCAAATGTACAGACCATATATGTGTTTTTCTTAAACAAACAAACTTAACGATAACAGCGAATGTGGTGGAACATTACAATTCGCACTTCTTAAACTTGAGCGATTTTATTTCTAAACAAGTCGGGTTTAGATGAGGACAGAGATGGGGGGTGAGTGGGGGGCGAAATTTCGTCGGTTCCGAAACACTTGGGGCATACGAAACCAACGCCGCTGCTGGGCCCTCCGCCAGGTCGGCTCAGCCTTAAATGAGTACCTGTACCTGGCGCGGTGAGTCGATTGAAACTCATTTCTTGAAGAGCTGCGTGTTGAGTTTGCTCTCATTCCCACGCAGCTCCCATTAGCAGGGTTGGCTACCTGCCAACATACACACGTGGCCTGCAATTCGCTACGAAGTGGCGGTGACGTCACCACGGCAGCTTGTGCCAGGCTAGGTGCACTCCGCCGAGGGAGGCCACGTGAAGAAGTGTCGAAGGCTCGCTGAGAGGTCACGGGACAGACCCAGGTGGTGCCATGGGTTGACTGCTGTGCCAGGCTAGGTGCAGGAGGTCACAGGACAGACCCAGGAGGTGCCATGGGTTGACTGCTGTGCCAGGCTAGGTGCAGGAGGTCACGGGACAGACCCAGGTGGTGCCATGGGTTGACTGCTGTGCCAGGCTAGGTGCACGGGACAGACCCAGGTGTGCCATGGGTCGACTGCTGTGCCAGGCTCGGTGCAGGAGGTCACGGGACAGACCCAGGTGGTGCCATGGGTCGACTGCTGTGCCAGGCTAGGTGCAGGAGGTCACGGGACAGACCCAGGTGGTGCCATGGGTTGACTGCTGTGCCAGGCTAGGTGCAGGAGGTCACAGGACAGACCCAGGAGGTGCCATGGGTTGACTGCTATGCCAAGCTAGGTGCAGGAGGTCACGGGGCAGACCCAGGTGGTGCCATGGGTTGACTGCTGTGCCAGGCTAGGTGCAGGAGGTCACGGGACAGACCAGGTGGTGCCATGGGTTGACTGCTGTGCCAGGCTAGGTGCAAGAGGAGGTCACGGGGCAGACCCAGGTAGTGCCATGGGTTGACTACTGTGCCAGGCTAGGTGCAGGAGGAAGTCACGGGCAGACAAGGTGGTGCCATGGGTTGACTACTGTGCCAGGCTAGATGCAGGAGGTCACGGGGCAGACCCAGGTGGTGCCATGGGTTGACTGCTGTACCAGGCTAGGTGCAGGTAGTGCATGGGGTGACTGCTGTGCCAGGCTAGGTGCAGGAGGTCACGGACAGACCCAGGTGGTGCCGAGGGTCGATTGTTGTGCCAGGCTAGGTGCAGGAGGAGGTCACGGGACAGACCCAGGTGGTGCCATGGATTGTCTGCTGTGCCAGGCTAGGTGCAGGAGGTCACGGGCAGACCCAGGTAGTGCCATGGGTTGACTGCTGTACCAGGCTAGGTGCAAGAGGTCACGGGGCAAACCCAGATAGTGCCATGGGTTGACTGCTGTGCCAGGCTAGGTGCAGGAGGTCACGGGCAGACCCAGATAGTGCCATGGGTTGACTACTGTGCCAGGCTAGGTGCAGGAGGTCACGGGGCAGACAAGGTGGTNCCATGGGTTGACTACTGTGCCAGGCTAGATGCAGGAGGTCACGGGGCAGACCCAGGTGGTGCCATGGGTTGACTGCTGTACCAGGCTAGGTGCAGGTAGTGCCATGGGGTGACTGCTGTGCCAGGCTAGGTGCAGGAGGTCACGGGACAGACCCAGGTGGTGCCGAGGGTCGATTGTTGTGCCAGGCTAGGTGCAGGAGGAGGTCACGGACAGACCCAGGTGGTGCCATGGATTGTCTGCTGTGCCAGGCTAGGTGCAGGAGGAGTCACGGGCAGACCCAGGTAGTGCCATGGGTTGCTGCTGTACCAGGCTAGGTGCAAGAGGTCACGGGNCAAACCCAGATAGTGCCATGGGTTGACTGCTGTGCCAGGCTAGGTGCAGGAGGTCACGGGGCAGACCCAGATAGTGCCATAGGTTGACGCTGTGCCAGGCTAGGTGCAGAAATTCGCGAGTTCGATTCCGCTCACGGCCACCAACACCAGGTGACGATTATCTGAAGCGGACCTGGGGCCCTTCCCCTAGGTCACTCAGTCTCGATTGAGTACCTTGGGCGGTGTTGTGGTAAACATCGCCACTGGGGAGACAAAGGCGGCCGGAACGTGGTCGCTAGCGGCCTTCGTGAGCCGCTGCTGCATCCGCACGAACAGCACTTGTCCCCAACAGTCTGTTAAAGGCATACGGGGACTTTGTCACTCACAGCAAGAGGTTCCGCAGGGACGTGGCTTCTTGGGGCGGTCCAGCCACACAGATCGCTGTGAGACACCNACACACAGACACACACAGACACACACACACAGACACACACAGACACACACACAGACACACAGACACACACACACACAGACACACACACATNCACACACACACACACACACAGACACACACACACACAGACACACACAGACACACACAGACACACACAGACACACACACACACAGACACAGACACACACACACAGACACACACACACAGACACACACAGACAATTGCACACACAGCACACACAGACACACACACAGACACACATTCCACACACATACATACACACAGNCACCACTCACACACACACACACACAGACACACACCACAGCACCAGACACACACAGACACACACAGACACACACAGACACACACNGACACACAGCACACAGACACAGCCACACACNGACACACACAGACACACACACACAGACACACACAGACACACACACAGACACACACACACACAGACAGACACACAGACAACACACAGACACACACAGTACACACACACACAGACACACACACAGACACAAACACACAGACACACACACACAGACACGCGCACACACACACACACGCACACACACGCACATTCGTACGCACAGAGAGACACAATGTAAGGAAGTTGGGTGAAAGATCACTGCTTGATTGAACAGCTGTAGAAAACACAGCAGCTGCATAAGAGTNAACAGCGCAGCAGAAACAGCAACAGCGTTATCAGCAGTAGAAGCAGCACAGCAGTGATAGAGACACTTTGACCCAGGGCTCGAACCAGGATGCATAACAGCAAAGTAGCAACAGCAACATCGTNATCATAGAAGCACAGCAGCAGTGATAGAGACACCCTGACCCAGGTCGAACCAGGATCATAACAGAACCACAGCAAATCGTTATAGAAGCAGCAGCAGTATAGAGACACCCGGACCCAGGTCGAACCAGGATCATATCAGCACAGTAGCAACAGCAACAGTGTTATCAGCATAGAAACACAGCAACAGTTATAGAACCCAGACCCATCGAACCCAGGATCATATCAGCAGCAGTAGCAGCAGCAACAGTGTTATCAGCAGTAGAAGCAGCAGCAGTGATAGAGACACCCGGACCCAGGGCTCGAACCCAGGATCATATCAGCAGCAGTAGCAACAGCAACAGCCTTATCAGCAGTAGAAGCAGCAGCAGTGATAGAGACACCCAGACCCAGGGCTCGAACCCAGGATCATATCAGCAGCAGTAGCAGCAGCAACAGTGTTATCAGCAGTAGAAGCAGCAGCAGTGATAGAGACACCCGGACCCAGGGCTCGAACCCAGGATCATATCAGCAGCAGTAGCAGCAGCAACAGCGTTATCAGCAGTAGAAGCAGCAGCAGTGATAGAGACACCCGGACCCAGGGCTCGAACCCAGGATCATAACAGCAACAGTAGCAGCAGCAACATCGTTATCAGCAGTAGAAGCAGCAGCAGCAGTGATAGAGACACCCGGACCCAGGGCTCGAACCCAGGATCATATCAGCAGCAGTAGCAACAGCAACAGCCTTATCAGCAGTAGAAGCAGCAGCAGCAGTGATAGAGACACCCAGACCCAGGGATCGAACCTAGGATCATATCAGCAGCAGTAGCAGCAGCAACAGTGTTATCAGCAGTAGAAGCAGCAGCAGTGATAGAGACACCCGGACCCAGGGCTCGAACCCAGGATCACAGCAGCAGTAGCAACAGTGTTATCAGCAGTAGAAGCAGCAGCAGCAGTGATAGAGACACCCAGACCCGGGGCCCAGAAAAAAATCTAAATTTTAAAACTAATTTCCTGCCTAAAATATGTAAAAAGTTCACTAACACAGGGATGGAATTTTTAGTAATTTTTACAATAATGTCTAATAGTGTATTGTATTACATNGCTCTGTTTTTTTNATTTTTTACCTTTTCTCGTTTCACTGTATGTCATGGCGGAGATTAGGGATACGTAAAGTACAACCAAAACCACAATCATATACACACAAATCTATTTTATAGCAATATTTTGGGGGAGGGGGGGGACATTTTGAGCATTTTGAATATTGGGGGCGGGGGGAGATGTGTGTCCACCCTCCCCCAATAAAATATGATGATTACGGCCTTNGCTTTACCTGAATCTGCGTTNGTGATGGGAGGCCGCGTCTGCTCAGCGGCAGAGACGTAAAGTCCTTGTCCTGATCAACGCCCCCCTGCTCCGGCGAGCGGAGGTGGCCCACACGACTGAGCCACCCAAACACAGAGGACACATCATCAACACATCATCAGATCAGCAGCAGCAACATCAGCAACAGCATCATTAGCATCAGCAGCAGCAACATCGGCATCAGCAGCAGTAGCATCAGCAGCATCAACAGCATCATCTTCAATAACATCATCATATCAGCAGCATCAGCATGATCATCAGCATGATCATCAGCAGCAGCAACATCAGCAGTGATCAGCAGCAGCATCACNGCGCAGCATCATNATCGCCATCAACAACATCATAATGGCGGCATAATCGATCAGCAGTAGAAGCAGCATCAGCATGATCATCAACAGGGCTCATCATCATNATCAGCAGCAGCAGCATCNGCAGCATAGCAGCATCATCAGCAGCATCAGCAGCAGCATCATCGTCATCAACAACATCATCATAATCAGCAGCATAATCATGTCAGCAGCAGCATCAGCCAGCATGATCATCAGCAGCAGCAACGTCAGCAGCAGCAGCAGCACTGTTTTTTTCATCAGCATGGCATTAGCATCATCAAGCAGCAGCATCATCATCAGCAGCAGATCAGCAGCAGCAGCATCAGCATCGGCGGGGGGATCATCATCATCAACAACATCATCATAATCAGCAACATAATCATGATCAGCAGCAGAAGCATCATCATGATCATCAGCATGATCATCAGCAGAGCAACATCAGCAGCAGCATCATCAGCATCATTAGCAGCATCAGCAGCATCAGCAGCAGCAGTATCATCATGATCAACAACATCATCATAATCAGCAGTATAATCATGATCAGCAGCATCATCAGCATGATCATCAGCATGATCATCAGCATCATCAGCAGCAACATCAGCATCAGCAGCATCATCATCATCAGCAGCAGCTGCATCATCAACAACATCATCATAATCAGCAGAATAATTATGATCAGCAGCAGCAGCATCATCAGCATGATCATCAGCAGCAGCAGCATCAGCAGCAGCATCATCAGCATCGTTGTGAAAACCAACAGCAGAAGCATCCTCATGAGATAGCACCACTATCTGCTACTGATGATGATGACATCACTACATCTGCTGCTGCATGATGATCTGCATATCACATCATACTCTGCTACTGCATGATGATGATAGCACCACTACTGCTACTGATGATGATGAACATCACATCTGCTGCATGATCAGCTGATGTACACCACTACATCTGCACTGATTGTGAATCCCAACTCGCATCAGAAATCNCCTCTGCGCTGTGATGATGATACACTCACTACTCTGCTACTGATGATGATGATACACTCACTACTCTACTACTGATGATGATGATACACTCACTCGTCTGCTGATGATGATGATGATACACTCACTACTCTGCTGGCTCCTGACGACGCGGTTACTATCTGAGCTTGACACAGCTAGAATTGTGACATTGTAGCTGCTGCTCTGCATCAACATCAGCAGCCATGCGGAAGAGGAAGCATCATCATCATCAATTATCACGAATCATCGATCATGATTTTCATAATCAATTATCACCAATCATCGAACATGATCGTCATCGTTAATTACCACGAACCATTAATCATCATCATCGTCAATTATCACGAATCATCGATCATGATCATCATCAATTATCACGAACCATCGATCATCATCAGTTATCACGAATCATCGATCATCATAAATTATCACGAATCATCGATCATCATCAATTATCACGAATCATCGATCATCATAAATTATCACGAATCATCTATCATCATCATAATCATGACCATCATAAATTATCACGATTCATCGACCACGATCGCGATGATCATCACCAGGGTCATCAGTACCCAGTCGTGTGCTGATACTCATGAAGCTGGCCGAGCAGGTGAGAGCGTTGCAGTTTAAAAGGGTAAAAACCTACTACTATATTTTGCCACTGGTAAAAGATATCTCATAGTGTAAATGCTTACCCCGAGCTCTCAATACTCTGATATTGCACTGTGTTTGAGTTGTACGCCTTCTGGTGTCATCTGGTCCAACACCAATGGGGACTAGGCTCTAAAGAAAGCCGTCTCGGGTGTGGACCAATCAACTTCAAGGACAGTGCATAGTATTATCATTATCTGAGTTGCTTATTTTTGTTTGCTTTTTTGACTACTTGTGTTGTGGTTATTGCAAACATGATGCCTTGAATAAAGGCGTCAGTTTTGTACCAGTTTAAAAGGGTAAAAACCTATTACTATAGCGTTACAGAGCTTCGCTGGTTCGAAATCCAACGCCCGCCCTGGTTAATACTGCGGCCGTGTGTGCAGTAACGGGGAGTGTGGGGGGGTGAGAGGGGAGGGGGTGCGAAGGGGGGGGGNTGTTGTCTGGAGGGGGTGGTGGCCGCGCCGGGTATTTGAATAAACAGATTGGTTTGGGGAAAACGAGCGCACTTCCCCAACTCCTGACAGCTTCACGCAAACACGCGGCCTCGCACAGCTGCCAGTAGTCCACGCGTGCGTACGCAGAGTGCACGAACCCTTGTTGACACAGTGGGTTCATGCACGTAGGCTGATGCAGATCCACTACATACACCGTGGGTTGTACAGATTCACCGCGCCGTAGACTCTAGAGATCCCACAAACACAATGATTTACACCATTGGAACCTCATTTGCCAGTAAAAAATATGATGATTGGTTTTTTACCCTTCTATCTGGCAACAAAACTGACACTTTTTTTTACAAGGAGTCATGTTTGCATTGACCACAATACCTGCAGTCGTAATGCAAACAAAAAACATAACTCTGATAATATATGCACTGTCCGTGAAGTTGATTGGTCCACACCCGAGACAGCTTTCCTTAGAGCCTAGTCTCACGTGGGTTGGAGCAGATGACGCCAAAAGGCGCACAACTCAAAGACAATGCACCATCAGAGTATGAGAGCTCGGGGTAAGCATTTCCACCTTTGGAACCTCATTTGCCAGTAAAAAATATGATAATAGTTTTTTTACCCTTCTATCTGGCAACAAAACTGACACTTTTTTTACAAGGAGATGTTTGCATAGACCACAATCCTGCAGCCTAATGCCAAAAAACATAACTCTGATAATATATGACTAAATTTCGATTTAAAGCTTTCGTGACTGCAGGGATTCATCTTCTTGGTTCTTTCGGTAAAGTCACGTAGAATGTAAATAATAAAATAATAAAATTAAACAAGCAGCCGTTCTCAGGTGAAGACCAGGTCTGACAGACGCTGTCTCCCCGACAGACCTGGTCTTCACCTGAGGACGGCTGCTTGCGTTGTGGCCGAAACGTCGTGAGAATTATTAATAATGTTTTATTTTATTATTTTATTATTTCCATTCTACGTGACTTTACCGAATATATGCACTGTCCGTGAAGTTGATTGGTCCACACCCGAGACAGCTTTCCTTAGAGCCTAGTCTCACATGGGTTGGAAAAAAAAACAATTATCAAACACAATGATGATGATAATGAGTCGATCGTGGGGATGCTCAGGACCGGTTCAGATAATCGTCAACGGCGTTGGCCGTGAGCGGGAATCGAACTCGCGACGTTGGGTTCGTAGCGCAGAGTAACGCTCACCGCTACGCCGCCGCTGATCACACACAGACACACAAACTCGCAAGAAAAGATCCCCCGTGTAGCCTTCACAGACTGTTGGGGTAAGTGCTGTTAGCGAGCACCTATGAAGGCCGGCACGGCACGCTGACGTAGACTCACACACACACACCCACACACACCCACACACACCACACACACCCACACACCACACGCACAGGCATGGAGCCGCCACACGTGGCCTGCGCCGAGACTCTCCCAGTGAGCACGTGCGTGACCCTTGCCTGCCGGGTGACGTTATCGCAACTTTCCAGCGAGCGGTGGTACAATGCCCCCTCCCTCACTCCCTCCCACCCTCCCCACCTCCCTCCCACCGCTCCTCCGCCCTCCGTTGTTGCTGGAGGGCGACTGCCTCCAACTGCCCAGTAGCAGCGTCCTTCACGAGCCTCCTCCACAGAGGCCGATCTTGACACCGCTGGTACCAGTCATCGGCAAGTCCACTCAGCTCCACGTCCTCCTGTACCACATCACTCCATCTCTTCTCTAGCCCGTGCCGCGCCCGTTTAGCCCCCTCGATCCGGCCGAACAAAAGCTGTTTAGGCATGCGGTGGCTGGGCATGCGGGCTACATGACCCAGCCAACGCAGCCTTGCCTGCCGGAGGAGCTCACCGATGGGACTTTGCCCAGATCTTTCAAGGATGTGTGAGCTCCTCACACAATCCAGCCTGGTTAAACCCAGGATGGATCGTAGGCAGGCCAGCCTAAATGTTTCCAACCGGCGAAGATGCTCCATTAGGGGGTGCACGTTTCACAAGCGTAGAGAAGGGAGGGAATGACTGTGGCCGAGAAGACCTGAAGCTTCGTGCGGAGCGACAGACCAGGTAGCTTCCACACAGCGTTACGCAACCAATGAAAAGATATTGCCGCTCGACTGATTCGGAGTGAGACCTCTGCTGTTAAACTGGAGCCGGTCATAAGCACACTGCCCAAGTGGGGGTGGAGTGTCCGATGGTATAAAATACCCAGGCAGGTGCTTAGTTTTGGTGGGGCTGATGGTAAGGCCCCACCTCTTAGTGGCAGGCTCCAGTCTCAGCAGCAGCGTCTCCAACTCGTCCTCTGAATGAGCAGCTATTACCAAATCATCGGCATACATAACGTGGTTGACCAATAGGGAGCCATTCCTTGATCACCACCGGGCATCGATCAGCCTCCCATTGTATCTGTACCAAATGGAAATTCTCCCGGTACAGCTATTGAAGGCTTCACGAACTACGTGGTCAAAATAGATGTTAAATAATGTGGGAGCCAGAGGACATCCCTGTCGCACCCCAAGGTGAACAGGGAAAGGCTCTGACTCGCGGCCACGTAGTTTTACCCGGGCCCGCTCACCATCATGAAGGTCCTTAATGATCGTCAGCAGCGGGTCAGAGACTGGGAAAGCACGAAGAACAACCCAGAGCCCAGGCCTACTGATGGTATCATAGGCCTTGACCCGGTCAATAAAGCAGAGATGTAGGTCGTGTTGGAATTCCCTACAACTCTTTTGTAGCAGACGGACAGAAAATATGGCATCTGTGCAGGACCGCCCTTTCTCTCCTCAGCGTGACTGGCAAGGCGATGTTGAATAATCCTTGCCAGAGGATTATTCAACAGAGACACACACACAGACACATAGACACAGAGACACACACACAGAGACACACACAGAGACACTCACAGAGATACACACAGAGATACACTCACAGAGACACACACAGAGACACACCCACAGAGACACACACACACAGACACACACTCACAAGACACACACAGAGACACACTCACAGACACACACACAGACACACACACAGAGGCATACACACAGAGACACACACAGAGACGCACTCACAGACACACACACAGAGACACACTCACAGACACACACACAGATACACACTACCCACAGACACACACAGACACACACACACAGAGCAACACATACAGAGACACACACACAGAGACACACACAGAGACACACACAGACACACTCACAGAGACACACACAGAGACACTCACAAGACACACAACAGAGACAGCTGCACACAGAGACACACACAGAGACACACTCACAGACACACACACAGAGACACACTCACAGACACACACACAGATACACACATACCCACAGACACACACAGACACACACACACAGAGCAACACATACAGAGACACACACACAGAGACACACACAGAGACACACACAGACACACTCACAGAGACACACACAGAGACACACAGAGACACACAAATAAAGAGAGAGACACACAAGACACACACACAGAGACACACACAGAGACACACAGAGACACACACACAGAGACACACACAGACACACAGCACACACACCACACACAGACACACACATACACACAAACAGAGCAACACACACAGAGACACACACACAGAGACACACACAGAGACGCAGACACACTCACATAGACACACACAGAGACGCAAACACACTCACAGAGACACACACACAGAGACACACACACACAGAGACACACACAGATACACACATACACACAGACACACAGAGACGCAGACACACTCACAGAGACACACACAGAGACACACACAGACACACTCACAGAGACCACACAGAGACACACACAGACACACACACACACACACACACAGAGACACACACAGAGACACACACACAGAGACACACACAGAGACACACACAGAGACACACTCACAGAGACACAGAGACACACACACAGAGAAATACACAGAGACACTCACAGAGACACACATACACATACACACACAGACACACAGAGACGCGGACACACTCACAGAGACACACTCACAGAGACACACACAGACACACTCACAGAGACACACACAGAGACACANTGACACNCACAGAGACACACAGAGACACACATCAGACACACACAGAGACACACAGAGACACACACAGAGACACACCACAGAGACACATACATACACACTCACAGAGACACACACAGAGACACACTCACAGAGACACACACAGACACACTCACAGAGAAACACACAGAGACACACACAGAGACACACACAGAGACACACACNGAGACACACAGAGACACACAGAGATACACACAGAGACACACAGACACACACACAGACACACACAGAGACACACACAGAGACATACACTCAGAGACACACACAGAGACACACACAGACACACTCACAGACACACACACAGACACACATACACACACATACATACACACACACACAGAGCAACACACAAAGAGACACACACAGAGAGACATACACAGAGACGCAGACACACTCACAGAGACACACACACAGAGACACTCACAGACACCTCACAGACACACACACACAGACACACATACACACACACAGAGACACACTCAGACACACACAGACACACACAGATACACACACACACAGACACACGCAGACACACACACAGAGACACACACAGGGACACACGCAGACACACACACAGACACACACAGAGACGCAGACACACTCACAGAGACACACACACACACAGAGACACACGCAGATACACACACACATCCTCCGCATTGCTTGAACGTGGCCTATTGGCACGTACCGACTAATAGACTCGGACGCGGCCATTATTAACCCTCTGAGACGGAACGAGAGAGCGAGAGAAAGAGAGAGAGAGTCACCCAGACCCTGGGCTCAGTCCTCAGCAGTTCTGTCTCTTTGTGTTTCCTGCAGGGTCATTATGAACCTCATGACATAGACAGAGAGCGAGAGAAGAGAGACCCAGACCCTGGGCTCAAACCCAGCATCCCAGCAGTGCTGGCTCATTGTGTTTCCTGCAGGGTCATTATGAACCTCACGAGATAGACAGAGAGAGAGAGAGACACCCAGACCCTGGNCTCAAACCCAGCGTCTTCAGCAGTCCTGTCTCATTGTGTTCCTGCAGGGTCATTATGAACCTCATGACTTAGACAGAGAGAGAGAGAGACACCCAGACCCTGGGCTCAAACCCAGCGTTCCCAGCAGTACTGGCTTAATGCCACTCCAGCATGGCCATTATGAACTTCAAGAGAAAGACAGAGAGAGAGAGAGACACAGAGACCCTGGGCTCAAACCCAGCATTCTCGGCTGTGCTGGCTTTGTGTGTCCGACACGAACAGGGTGTTCGTCACCACCACGGGGTGGTCGCTACAGCGCCTGTTGACACAACACTGCAGAGACCCTCCACCGCCACACGAACCCCGGAGCATGAGATCCTGGGTTCGAGCCCTGGCTCTGGGTGTTTCTGTCTATCTCAAGGGGTTCATAGTGGCCGTGTCAGAGACACTGAACTGATGGCCTGGGTCTGGATGTCTCTCTGTGTCTATCATCTAAGAGGTTCATAGTGGCCGTGTCAGAGACACTGAACTGAGGCCTGGGTTCGAGCCCTGGCTCTGGGTGTCTCTCTGTGTCTATTTCAAGGGGCTCACAATGGCCGTGTCAGAGACACTGAACTGAGAGCCTGGGTTGGAGTCCTGGCTCTGGGTGTCACTGTCTATCTCAAGGGGTTCATAGTGGCCGTGTCAGAGACACTGAACTGAGGGCCTGGGTTCGAGTCCTGGCTCTGGGTGTCTCTGTCTATCTCAAGGGTTCATAGTGGCCGTGTCAGAGACACTGAACTGATGGCCTGGGTCTGGATGTCTCTCTGTCTCTCATCTCAAGGGGTTCACAATGGCTGTGTCAGAGACACTGAACCGAGATCCTGGGTTAGAGTCCTGGGTCTGGGTGTCTCTCTGTGTCTATCTCAAGGGGTTCACAATGGCCGTGTCAGAGACACTGAACTGAGAGCCTGGGTTCGAGTCCTGGCTCTGGGTGTCTCTGTTCATCTCAAGGGGTTCACAATGGCCGTGTCAGAGACACTGAACCGAGATCCTGGGTTAGAGTCCTGGCTCTGGGTGTCTCTGTCTATCTCAAGGGGTTCATAGTGGCCGTGTCAAAGACAATGAACTGATGGCCTGGGTCTGGATGTCTCTCTGTGTCTCTTATCTCAAGGGGCTCATAATGGCCGTGTCAGAGACACTGAACTGAGATCCTGGGTTAGAGCCCTGGCTCTGGGGTCTAGCGCAGCGGTTAGCCGCCGTGCTGCACTGAACCCGGCGCCCGAGTTCGACTCTCGTTCTGGGTGCCCCCCTGGGCAGACGCGGCCTCCTGCGATGTCTGAACATTGCAACGGGGGGGGGGGGAGAGACGACACTGGGGGAGACAAAGGCGGCTAGGCGAGATTTTCAAGCCACACCCAAAGCAACCTCCTGCTATAAGCCAATGTCGCGGAACAAAAAAACCAAGACAAAGATCCCCCGTATAGCCTTAACAGACTGTAGGGGCAAGTGCGGTTAGCGAGCACCTATGAAGGCCGGAACGGTACACGAGGGGTGGGTGGCCAACACCACGCCCGGCCGCCTTTGTCTCCCCAGTGGCGATGTTCACACACCGCATCAGGTACTCATTTGAGGCTGAGTCGACCTCGAGGAGGCCCAGGTCCGGTTCAGATAATCGTCAGTGGGCTGCTGGCCGTGAGCGGGAATCGAACCCGGGTCGTCAGGTTCGTAGCGCAGCGCGCTAACCACTACACTGCTACTCCTCACGGGAGCACACACACGCACACACACACACAGGCACGCACACACACACAGGCACACAGGCACGCACACACACACAGGCACACACAGGCACACACACACAGGCCACACACACACGCACACACACACGCACGCACGCACANACACACACGCACACACACACACACACACACACACACACACACACACGCACGCACACACACAGGCACGCACACACACACAGGCACGCACACACATAAGGCACACACACACACAGGCACGCACACACAGGCACACACAGACACACAGCCACACACACACACACACAGGCACGCACACACACACAGGCACGCACACACACATAGGCACGCACACATACACACGCACACACACACACACACATACACACAGACACACACACGCACAACCACGGACACTGAAATCCCACCGCTGATCCCACGAGCTTTGGTGAGAAACCCACGCGCTTACAAACACACACACAGTCAAAGGCACCCCCGGTAGCCTTCACAGACTGTAGGGGCAAGTACTGTTGGCGAGGACCTATGAAGGCCGGAAGGGCACACGAGGGGTGGTGTGGCCAGCACCACGCCCGACCGCCTTTGTCTCCCCAGTGGCGATGTTTACACGCACCAAGGTACTCATTTGAGGCTGAGTCGACCTAGGGGAGGCCCAGGACCGGTTCAGATGTCACTTGCCGTGAGCGGGAACCGAATGCGATCACCGGGTTGTTAGCGCAGCGTAGCGCTAACCTCTGCACCACCACTCACTCATATATATAGACGCATGCACACACATACCACGGACACACAACACATTCCCACAGGCGTCCAGACTCATAGACACAACCCAGATAAAAGACAATCACATAAGGCACAAAACAAAGATCCCCCGTATAGCCTTAACAGACTGTAGGGGCAAGTGCTGTTAGCGAGCACCTATGAAGGCCGGAACGGTACACGAGGGGTGGGTGGCCAGCACCACGCCCGACCGCCTTTGTCTCCCTAGCGGCGATGTTTACACACCGCACCAGGTACTCATTTGAGGCTGAGTCGACCTAGGGGAGGCCCAGGACCGGTTCAGAAATCGTCACTGGTGTTAGCCGTGAGCGGGAATCGAACCCCGGGCGCCAAGTTCGTAGTGCAGCGCGCTAACCGCTACACTACCGCTCCCCACATATAGGCACACACGCACACGCATTCTCACTTACATACACACTAAGACAAAGACGGTCCGTGTAGGATTAACAGACTGTAGGGGCAAGTGCTGTTAGCGAGTAGCACCTGTGAAGACGAGGGGGTGGGTGGCCAGCACCACGCCCGGCCGCCTTTGTCTCCCCAGTGGCGATGGTTATACACCGCACAAGGTACTCATTTGAGGCCCAGGACCGGTTCAGATAATGTTCAGACACACACATACAGATACACACGCGCATACGGACACACATTCTCACAGACACACACAGACAAACCCAGAGACACACGCACACGGACACACATTCACACAGACACACCCAGACACACACAGACACACAGACACCCCCAACACACACAGACACACACAGACACACAAGCAGACACACCCAGACACACACAGACACACACAGACACACCCAGACACACAGACACACCCAGACACACACAGACACACACACAGACACACACAGACACACAGACACCCCCAGACACACACAGACACACCCAGACACACACACAGACACACACACNGACACACCCAGACACACACAGACACACACACAGACACACCAGACACACACAGACACACACACAGACACACACACAGACACACCCAGAGACACATGCACACGGACACACATTCACACAGACACACCCAAGCACACACAGACACACAGACACCCCAAACACACACAGACACACAAGCAGACACACCCAGACACACATAGACACACCCAGACACACATCAGACAAGGGCTGAACGATTAATCGATTTAAAATCGAAATCGCAATTTGAAACAATGCGATGAGCAAATCGAAAAGGCTGCGATTTTTTGCGATTTGAAAAGTCCTATTACTTTCGTATTGGAATTGTTACATTTTGTATTATTATAACTTTATTTATTTAACTTAACAATTCTATTTTGATTGTTCTATTTAATTACAATTTTTTTTATAAATACATGTTGGAAGCAATCCATATCTTTAAAGTTCTCATCCTTGGATTAGAATATATAGAGCAGTTCATATTTTGATGGTATCATGTGGTGATGCTTCATCACATGTTTTAAATCAATCACACAGTGAATATTGAACTGAAGCCTGACTGAATTTTTTTCAGCTCAAATCGCAATATCTGTCAGAGAAATTGCAATTAGATGTTTTCCCAAAATCGTTCAGCCATAACACAGACACACATACAGACACACCGAGATATACACACATACACACCCAGACACACACCCAGACACACACACAGACACACCCAGACACACATGGACACACCCAGACACACACACAGACACACCGAGATATACACACATACACACCTAGACACACACCCAGACACACACACATACACACCCAGAGACACACGGACACACATTCACACAGACACACCCAGGCACACACACAGACACACCCAGACACACACACAGACACACCCAGACACACAGACACACCCAGAGACACACGGACACACATTCACACAGACACGACCCGACACACACACACAGACACACCCAGACACACACACAGACACACCCAGACACACACAGACACCCCAGACACACACACACGGACACACCCAGACACACACGCAGACACACACAGACACTCCCAGACACACACAGACACCCCAGACACACACACACAGACACATCCAGACACACACACAGACACACACAGACACACCCAGACACACACAGACACCCCAGACACACACACAGACACACCCAGACACACACACACAGACACACCCAGAGACATACGGACACACATTCACACAGTCACGACCCGACACACACACACAGACACACCCAGACACACACACAGGGACACACCCAGACACACACGCAGACACACCCAGACACACACAGACACACCCAGACACACACAGACACCCAGACACACACACACACTGACACACCCAGACACACACAGACACACACAGACACACACACAGACACACCCAGACACACACAGACACACACAGACACACACAGACACACCTAGATACACACATACACACCCAGACACACACAGACACACACACAGACACACCCAGACACACACACATACACACCTGACACACACGCACACGGACACACATTCACACAGACACCCACACGGACACACATTCTCACGAACACACACAGACACACTCACACACACGGACACCCACAGACACACCCACACACACGGACACACACAGACACAGACACACGGACATACATTCTCACGGACACACACAGACACCCACACACACGGACACACATTCTAGCGGACAGACACACACACACGGACACACATTCTAGCGGACACACCCAGACACACCCAGACACCCACACACACGGACACACATTATCGCAGACACGCGCAGACACACGCAGACGGACACACATTCTCACGGACACACACAGACACACACACGGACACACCCAGACACAGACACACACACTGACACACCCAGACACACCCACACGCACGGACACACACACACACNTTCTCACGGACGCACCCAGACAGAGAGACCGACACACACACGCACAGAGAGGCGCGGGCGATGTCCGGCCTCCTCTCGTGTTACCCGTCGTGTCCCTCCCTCACCCACAGCCTCACCCCATAGCCTCACCCAACCACCACCACCACAGCATCACACAATCTCAATTTAGAGGCTCCGTATCACGCGCAAACAATGTGTCACACGCGCGCACGCACGCACAAAGACAAAGATCCCCGCGTAGCCCTGGCAGACTGTCGGGGCAAGTGGCTGTTAGTCGCGAAATGAAGGCGGGTGGCCAGCACCAGTGGCGAAATTTTTTTCACACCGCACCGGGGACTCATTTGAGGCTGAGTCGACCTAGGGGAGGCACCAGGACCGGTTGGGATAATCGTCGCCGGGTTTGTAGGGCAGCGCGCTGACCCCGCTAACGCCACCACCACCGCCACCACGACCCCACCAACAGCAAAGACAAAGATCCCCCGTATAGCCTTGAGAGATTGCTGGGGCAAGTGCTGTTAGCGAGCACCTATGAAGGCGGGAACGTCACACGAGGCGGCGGGTGGCAAGCACCACGCCCGACCGCCTTTGTCTCCCCAGTGGCGATGTTTACTACACACCGCACCAGGTACTCATTTGAGGCTGAGTCGACCTAGGGGAGGCCCAGGACCGGTTCAGACAATCGTCACCGGTGTTGGCCGTGAGCGAGAATTGAACTTGGGTCGCCGGGTTGTTAGCGCTAACCGCTGCACTACCGCTCCCCACCAATAGCACCACCACTACGACCACCACCACTACCACCACCACCACTACCACCACTAACAAAGATACAAAGACAAAGATCCCCGTATAGCCTTAACAGACTGTAGGGCAAGTGCTGTTAGCGAGCGGTAGTGTAGCGGGTAGCGCTACGCTGCGCTACGAACCCGGCGACCCGAGTTCGATTCCCGCTCACGGCCAACACCAGTGACGATTTTCTGAACCGGTCCTGGGCCTCCACAAGGTCGACTCAGCCACAAATGAGTACCTGGTGCGGTGTGTAAACATAGCCACTGGGAGACAAAGGCGGCCGGGCGTGGTGCTGCCACCCACCCTCTCGTGTGACGTGCCGGCCTTTGTAGGTGCTCACCACAACGATCACCACCACTATCATCACCACTAACACCACCACTAGCACCACCACTAACACCACCACGATCACCACCACTATCACCACTAACACCACCACTAGCACCACCACTATCACCACTATCACCACCACTATCACCACTAACCACTATCACCACCACTAACACCACCACTAACACCACTATCACCACTATCACCACCACTAACACCACCACTAACACCAGCATCACCACCACTATCACCACCACTAACACCACCACTAACACCACCACTAACACCACCACTATCACCACCANTATTACCACCACTAGCACCACCACTATCACTAGCACCACCACTATCACCACTATCACCACTAGCACNACCACTAACCACTAGCACCACCACTAACACCACCACTATCACACCACTAGCACCTACCACTAACCACTAACACCACCACTAGCACCACCACTAACGCCACCACTAGCACCACCACTATCACCACTAACACCACCACTAACACCACCCCTAACACCACTACTAACACCACCAATAACACCACCAATATTACCACCACTAGCACCACCACTATCACCACTATCACCACCACTATCACCACCACTAGCACCACCACTAACACCACCACTAGCACCACCACTAACGCCTCTGCGTTAGTGGTGGTGAGTGGGCAAATCTCTCCACTCTCTCCAGGACTGTCCCATAATTCAAAGGGAATTGACGTGGTGGAGTGTTTGATGACATCAAATACCCAGGCAGGTGCTTTGTCGTGGGGCCTCCCTTGCCAGTCTCAAAATATAAGAATAGGTCCCATGATGTAGCTGCTCCGCCCGAGGTACAAATGCCCTGATCGCTAGTTCATTGTTTGTGTGCCGTCCGCCTTTTGACGTTCTCTCGTCTGGCACTGGTTGAGACTGGGCTCTAAAGAAAGCTTCTCTGGTGTGGAACCATCAAGTTTCAAAGCAGATGCATCATCATAGACTACCAGTGCATTTCATCACAAGCATGTGTGGTTAACGCAGACACGATTCCTTGCAAAAAAGGTTTCTGTTTGCTGTTTTAACATCTAAACGCAACTGTTTTTTTCTTCTTGGTTCTTTCGGTAAAGTCACGTAGAATGGAAGTAATAAAATAATAAAATAAAACATAATAAAATAATTCTCACGACGTTTCGGCCACAACGCAAGCAGCCGTCCTCAGGTGAAGAACAGGTCTGTCGATAAGACAGAGTCTGAATGACACGTCCTAGTCTTGGAGCGTCTATTTAAGCTGGGAGGAGAAAGAGCGCCTTGACAAAATAATTTGCATATCAAGAGGAATTTTAGCATATTTATGGAAATGCAGATATGCTACTAGCACTACTTGTGAAATGCGTAGGAGGTGTGGCGGGGGTTTAAAGTCAAAATGCAACTGTTTTATTTGCCAGAAAGGGTAGAACCTATTCTTACAGATGCTTTGTGTTAGTAGGGGCTGATGGTAAGGCCCCACCTCTTAGTGGCACGCTCCAGGTTCAGCAGCAGAGCATCAAACTATTGCTTCTCAGAGCGAGCAGCAATTATATCAGATTATCTGCGCACGTAACGTGGTTGACCAATAGGGAGCCATCCCTTGACCGCACCCGGGCATCGTTAAGCCTGCCATTGTATCTGCTCGACCAGATGGAGATTCCTCCGGTACAGCTGCATGGAAAGCTTCTTGAACTACGTGATCAAAGAAGATGTTGCACTACAGCCGTTGCTCTACATCCGCAGAGGCCACGCGAAAAAACAAGATCTATAGGTTCACCCCATACGACTCATATAGCGACCTACATATTCACACTGAGACCTTTATATTCACACCGATACCTATATACTCACACTGAGACCCATAGACTCCAGACACCCACAGACTCACAACATAGAGTCACAAGGACCCATAGACTCACATAGAGACCCATAGACTCACACAGAGACCCATAGACTCATAAAGAGACCCATAGACTCACACGGACACCATAGACCACAGAGACCCATAGACTAACACGGACACACATAGACTCACACAGAGACCCATAGACTAACACAGACACCCATAGACTCACACAGAGACCCATAGACTACACAGAGACCCATAGACTCACACAGAGACCCATAGACTAACACAGAGACCCATAGACTCAGCACAGAGACCCATAGACTCACACAGAGACCCATAGACTCACACTGATATCGATACAATCATCCCAGAGAATGATTGACTCCCACGCCGACGCTAGACTATAAATAGTGTTTAATAGACCAGGTAAGGCACGCTGAGACTAACACGGCCACAAATACACTCAACACAGAAACCCAAAGAGTCACACGGAGTCTAATAGGGAANACTCAAGACAGAGACTACTAGAGAGAGAGACACGCAAACTCAAAACAGAGGCCCATAAAATCACNATGTACACCAGGAGAGTTAACACCTAGCCCCATAGACAGAGAGAGAGACACGCAAACTCAACACAGAGAGGCGTNAGGGTCAGATGAACACCCCTGTACACCAGGNGAGGTAGTTAACTCTCCTAGCCACCGATNAGATGAAGAAGGAGACACGCAAACTAACACAGNACAGGCGTAGGGTCGGGATCGAACCACGACTCACAACAGGNGAGGTATACANCTCACACTGATATGATAAAAAGAGAACATCATCCCAGCAGGCGTCATTCGGAAATCCACGACCCCTGACACCAGGCTAGTCAATCTTTGCCACCGTAGATGAGACAAGAGAAGACACGCAAACCCAAATAACATCAGGGTCAGATTCGATACGACCACAAAGGACATCTCCACACCGTGGATTGAGAAAGAGGACACGCAAACTCCAAATACACAAGAGGCGTCAGGGTGGGTCGAAACGTTCCCGTACAACAGGCGAGACACCTAGACTGATGATGAGAAAAGAGACACACAACTTCCAAATCTACAGCAGGCGTCAGTATCTGGATAAAATCCACGACCTCCTGTACACCAGGCGAGGTAGTCAACATCTCTTAGCCACCGTGATGATGATGAGAGAGAGAGACACACAAACTCCAAATACACAGCAGCAGGCGTCAGGGTCGGATCGAACCCACGACCTCCTGTACACCAGGCGAGGTAGTCAACATCTCCTAGCCACCGTGATGATGATGAGATGAAACGCAAACTCCAAATACACAGCAGCAGGCGTCAGGGTCGGGATTGAACCCACGACCTCCGTACACCAGGCGAGGTAGTCAACATCTCCTAGCCACCGTGACACAATCATTTGGCTCACCACCAACCAGAGTGGTGAAGTATGTCCCTACGACTCACCATGGCGAGGATCCTCTGGGCGTGCACGCGCGCGTGCAGCAACGCGCCAGCGACGAGGTCACGCGTCCCCAGCAGCGTATGCTGGATGTCCGACGGTGGAGCCAGCAGCCTGGAGCCTGGGGGCACACGGGGGGGGGGGGGGACACGTGGGGGAGACACGTGGGGAGACGTGAGGCCACGTGGGGAGACGGGGGGACACGTGGAGAGACACGTGCAGAGACGTGGGGACACGTGGGGAGACGGGGGACACGTGGAGAGACACGTGGGAAAGACGTAGAGAGACACGTGGGGAGACGTGAGGACACGTGGGAGAGACGTAGAGAGACACGTGGGGAGACGTGAGGAGACGTGAGGACACGTGGGAGAGACGTGGAGAGACACGTGGAGAGACACGTGGGGACACGTGGGGACACGCGGGGGAGACGTGAGGCCACGTGAGGAGACGGGGGGACACGTGGGGAGACGTGGAGAGACGTGGGAGAGAAACGTGGGGACACGTGGGAGACACGTGGAGAAACGTGAAGACACGGGGGGACACGTGGGAGAGACATGGGACACGTGGAGAGACGTGAGGACACGCGGAGAGACGTGAGGACACGGGGGACACGTGGGAGAGACGTGAGGACACGTGGAGAGACACGGGGGGGACGTGTAGAGACACGTGGAGAGACACGTGAGGACACGTGGAGAGACGTGAAGACAGGGGGACACGTGGGAGAGACGTGAGGACACGGGGGACGTGTAGAGACACGTGAGAGACGTGGAGAGACACGTGGGGGAAGTGTAGAGACACGTGGAGAGACACGGGGGAGATGCGGGGGAGGCACGGACAAGTGCTGCTACGGTGGCCAGCACCACGCCCGACCGCCTTTGTCTCCCCAGTGATGATGTGGGTGGCGGTAGTGGGGGATGGGGAGGATGGGGGGGGGCTGGGGAGTGTAGGGGGTGGTGGAGGGGATGGGGGGGGTCCCCACCGAGACGCCCGATTCCGCGACGAACTCCCTGAAGTGGGGGTCCAGTGCGGGCACGCCGGCGAGGCAGGCGCGCAGCGCGTTCAGGCAGAGCCCCCGCACGGCTTGATGAGCGTGAGGCCGCGGCAGTGCGCGCAGTACTGCACGCGCAGCAGCACCAGGGCGCAGTCGCGCGACACGGCCACGTGCTCCGTCATGTTGATCACCTGCGTGGTGGTGGTGGGTGAGTGGGNGGGTGAGTGAGTGGTGGGTGAGTGGGTGAGTGAGTGGGTGGGTGAGTGGGTGGGTGGGCGGGTGAGCGGGTGGGTGAGTGGGTTAGCGAGTGGGTGGGTGGGTGCGTGGGTGGGTGGGTGNGTGGGTGGGTGGGCGAGTGGGTGAGTGAGTGGGTGGGTGGGTGAGTGGGTGGATGAGCGGGTGGGTGAGCGGGTGGGTGGGTGAGTGGACGAGTGGGTGGATGAGCGGATGGGGCAGTGGGTGGGTGAGTGGGTGAGTAGGCGAATGGATGAGCCGGTGGGTGAGTGGGTNTGTGAGTGGATGGGTGGGTGGGTGAGCGGGCGGGTGAGTGGGTGGGTGAGTGGACGAGTGGGTGGTGAGCGGATGGGTGAGTGGGTGGGTGAGTAGGTGGGTGGGCGAATGGATGAGCGGTGGGTGAGTGGGTGGGTGAGTGGATGGGTGGGTGGGTGAGTGGGTGGGAGAGTGGTGGATGGGTGAGTGGATGGGTGGGTGAGTAGATGGGTAAGTGGGTGGGTGGGTGAGTGGGTAGGCGAGTGGACGAATGGGTGAGCGGGTGAATTGGTGGGTGGGCGAGTGGATGAACGGATGGTCGAGTGTGTGAGTGAATGGGGGTGATGGATGGACACGCAGGGAAATAAGTATATGCACGCGTAACTGGACACATGAACGGATGGGTAAGTGGTCGATGAACGGATGAACGGATGGTTGAGAGCGTGGATGAACACATGGACAGAAACACACACACACATATTAACATGTTCGCGCACACTTATTACAGCCACTGTGTAACACACTCACACAATAACGACCCACTCACATTCCAATTAACTCACACATTCCCACACAAAAACCCACAAATCCACACAACCAAACCCATAACAAGGAAAAGATGTCCCGTGTAGCTTAACAGGTGGGCAAGCGTGTTACCGAGCAACTAACCAGCACACACAGCAAAATAAGACACACACCACGCAACATGCAAACCCGATCGTAAGTGACGATGACGTCACCAGACGCTTGTGCAGCCATGTGCACTTTCGGCCAATCCTCGGAACCCATCCAGTGGTCCAGACTGTTGTTATGATGTCATGTAGGGCAGTCTGTCACAAACGCCACCCTCCCTCAGCATTTCGCTTAGATCATCTCTGCCCGGTGCCCATGGTCCAGGCTCTGGATACCCAGTACTTCCTCAAAGATGACACCTCAGCCAGCACTCACAGGGGGTGACTTCTTCCAATATTTGAGCAGCACTCACAGGGTCATCCCCACTTTTCCCACGATGTTTACCAGGCCGAGGGATTTTCCCCTCCCCACCCCGCAGGAATTAAGCAATGAACTGTTCCTGGTGGTCGGAGTGACACCTTTTTCCTAATTGGCCGTGTGGCGCTGCAGGTTACTTTTTGATAAATAAAGCGATTGGTATCGAAGGCCATTGAGGCAGACTCCATCTCCTCCGCAACCCGCGACCACCAACCATCCTTGCAGCACCTCACGGCTCTCCGAACCTCTGAGCGAAGGCTGCGGTAAGCCTCCTCATTCTCTGACGTGGGATGCTGTAGACGATGAGAGTGGGCCTGTTGCTTTTTTCAGCCAGCCTGAACACCTCCTGTGTCATCCAGGGTATCTGAGGTGGTCTTGACCGTGTACCCAAAGCAGCCATTACCGCTGCATGAGCCAAAGTCCTAAACCTCGCCCATTTCCCTCGACATCAGCTGGAGTGGGGACGATGCCAACCCCAGCTGCAAGTGATGATGAAATTCTCGCTTGCAATTTTCATCAGCTAGCTGAGACCATGCCACTATGGTTTAAATGGGGTCTTGGGTATACACCCACCACCGGAGTGGAAGAATGGCAGGTGCATCTTACAGATGACAAGTCGATGGTCAGTGGGCTCCACGGTAGGTCCTGGTGTCAACAACATGGGCCCGCATCCACTGTTCTATCACGATGTAGTCCAGCAGATTTGCTTGCTTGGACCCGGCATGCATCCATGATGTTGTGTGGATGCGCCGATGCCGGAACAGCGTGTTGGTAACTACAAGCCCATGGGCTGCACAAAAATCTAGCAGCCTCCGACCGTTGTTATTGAGCTGATCTGGCCCATGCCCTCCAATCACTCACGACCAGGTGCCAGCATCATGGCCAACTCGGGCATTGAAGTCACCCAACAAGATGACTCTATCCCGAGGGCCGCTTTAGCCAGCAACTGTGACAGGAGGTCATAGAAGGCATCTGACTCATCGGCCTTGCCTGCATCCCTCCACGGATGTTTGTCTTCGGTGGGGGCATAAGTAACCACGATCACCACTTCTTGCCTCTGGTTGATGAGAAGGCGAACCCAAAGTAGCATGGGGCTTACAGTTCCCACACCTCACCGCCACGCTCCCACACCCCCGTCATTATTTTGTTCAGAAGAAGAGAATAAGAGCCACTCCCTGTTGTTTGGCAGTCTCCTGCCCGAGTAGAGGACTGTCCACCCCTCATGATGGCAGGAGCCAGAGCCGGTCCACCAGACCTCTTAAATACCACAGAGATCCAGGCGGTACCGGTCCAGCTCCCGAGAGAGGAGTGGCAGCCTCTCCTCCGCAGTGAGCGTTCGAACATTCCACGTGGCCATCCGAAGTGGATTTTTGTTGTTTCTGGAGGAGCCCCAAAGGTAAGGATTCAGTCTTCTGGCTCCGCCAAATGGGGTTTGGCCAGGAGACGTCACAGAAGCTGTCCCCCGGGGCCTCCGGCACAAGCTTAATACGTTTTTGCATCGTAGTTTAGTGGTAGTTAATTGAAAGTGGAGGGGTGACCAGCCCCTCGCACCACTCCAGAGCCCCCATTTGGCCGCTGTGTGGGTTACAAACGCTATGAAGGCAAAGGCCAACCTAAATTGGCCCTCCCACCCGGCACTGCCCACCACAGCGTTGCCGTCCGGCACCACAAGGAGGTAAGGGGGTCGTGTTTGCCAGACTACACACGCACACACACACACATACATACACACACACACNCACACACACACACACACACACACATACACACACACNCACACATATACATACACATNCACACACACACACACACACACACACACACATACACACACACACACNTACACACACACACACGCGCACCCCGCACCTCCACGCCGGCGTTGAGCGCCCGCACGAAGGTGCCGGCGGCGGTGACAGCGCTCTCCACCCTCGCCTCCATCGTGCGCGCACCGGCCCGAAGGGTTCACCTCGCCCCGGAGACGGCGCACGCACGCCACGTACGCCGCGGCGGTGGCGGCGGCACTGCCACCCGCCGCGGCGGTGGCACCCACAGCCGTGCCACCACAGTGGTACCAACCACAGCAGTGCCACCCACAGCGGTGCCACCTCGCCACCCCACACAGTGGCAGCCGGAGACGGAGGCACGGGAGGTGCCGTTCGGAGCCCCGCAGCGTTCGCCATGCCGCGGCCTTCACGGAGCGCGACCTCCGCCTCCTCCCCATCCACCTCCCCATCCACCTCCCCCTCCGCCGACGTCCACTGCCGCTGCCGCTGCTCCTGCCGCTGCCGCTGGGCGCCGAGGAGATTGGAGGCGACTACGGAGGGGAAGAGGTCGTCGTAGAAGCGCGCCACGGCCTCCCGTAGGGCCGGGCTCGCGGGCCCGGGCCCCGGGGCCAGGTGCGGGCCAGGGCCGCGTAGAGGCGGCGCACCGCTGGCAGCGCCGTGGCCGTGCGGCCCAACTCCGGGTGGCCACGCGCCACCAGCTCCTCCGTCGCGTTCTGGGACTGGCGCAGCAGCGACTCCAGAGTCTCTGCGGTTGGTCAGAGGGTGGTGGTGGTTGGTGGTGGTTGGTGGTTGGTTGGTGGTGGTGGGGNTGGTTGGGGTGGTGGTTGGGGTGGTGGTTGGTGGTTGGTGGTTGGTTGGTGTGGTGGTTGGTTGGTGGTGGTTGGTGGTGGTGGTGGTGGTGGTGTTGGTGGTAATGGTGGTTGGTGGTGGTGGTTGGTGGTGGTTGGTGGTGGTTGGTTGGTGGTGGTTGGTGGTGGTGGCGGTATTGTAGCGGTGAGCGCGATGCTGCGCTACAAACCCGGTGACCCGAGTTCGATTCCCGCTCACGGCTAACACCAGTGACGATTATCTGAACCGGTCCTGGGCTTCGTCGACTCAGCCTCAAATGAGTACCTGGTGTGATGTGTAGTAAACATCGCCACTGGGGAGACAAAGGCGGCCGGACGTAGTGCAAGCCACCCACCCCTCGTGTGCCGTTCCGGCCTTCATAGGTGCTGCTCGCTAACAGCACTTGCCCCTACAGTCTGTTAAGGCTACACGGGGAATCTTTGTCTTGGTGGTGTTGATGGAGGTGGTGAAGGTGGAGGGGGTGAAGAATGGAGACACGAGGAGGCGGTGGAGGAGGTCGAGGTAGTCGAGGAGGTGGTAGAGGAGGTGGTGGTGGAGGGTGAAAGTAGTTGGTGGAGGAGATGGAGGAGGTGTAGGTGGTGTAGGTGGATGAGGTGCAGGAGGAGGAGGAGGGTGACGAGGAGGAGGTAGTAGTGGTGGTCAGGCTGGAGAAGGTGGAGGAGATGGAGGAGGTGGATGAGGTGCAAGCGGTGGTGACGGTGTCGGTAGCGGAGGTGGTGGAGGAGGAGGTTGTTGGAAGGTGAAGGAGGTGGAGTTTGTGGAGGAGGTGGTGGTGGTGGAGTTTATGGCGGAGGTGGTGGTGGTGGTGGTGGAGTTTGTGGAGGAGGTCGTGGTAGAGTTTGTGGAGGAGGTGGTGGTGGTGGTGGAGTTTGTGGAGGAGGTGGTGGTGAAGGTGGAGTTTGTGGAGGAGGTGGTGGTGGTGGAGTTTGTGGAGGAGGTGGTGTAGAGTTTGTGGAGGAGGTGGTGGTGGTGGTGGAGTTTGTGGAGGAGGTGGTGGTGAAGGTGGAGTTTGTGGAGGAGGAGGTGGCGGTGGTGGAGTTTGTGGAGGAGGTGGTGGTGGATTTTGTGGTGGTGGTGGTGGAGTTTGTAGAGGAGGAGGTGGTGGTGAACAAGGTAGAGGTTGTGTTAGAGGAGATTGAGGAGGTCAAGGAGATGGTTGTGGCAGGAGGAGGAGGTGGAGGAAGTGGTGAAGATGGATGAGGTGTACGAGTTATAACCGTCCCAGACTACACCCAAGACGTGACTTTACCGAAAAAAACTAAGAATATGAATCCTTGCAGTCACGAAAGCTTCAAATCTAGAAACAACAACACCCACACACAATCCCCTCAATAACATTTCACGTTCACAGTGAACGGTCGAAGAAGCACGGACGGGGCAAGGTTCACGATTAGGAGGCGCACTGCATCCAGGGATCCCAGTGTGCCTTGCACGACCTGAAGCCAGAGGTCGCAAACGGGTTTTGATTCCTTACCCGTACCCGGCCGCACCAGGGTCGCAAATGGGTACCCGTACCCTACCCGTACCTGTACCCTACCCGAAATGAGTGACAAACGGTGACTCACCAGTGACTCACGGCCTACCCGTACCCGTACCCGCCGCACCAGGGTCGCAAACGGCTACCGTACCCGGCCGGGTACGGGTAGCCGGGTATCGGGTAGGGTACGGGTATCGGGTACCCGGTTGCGACCTCTGCCTGAAGCCTCGCGAATAATACAAACGCCACCGCGAGGTCACGCAGAGTCGAACTGGACGCGCACGGGCAGCGGAGGCCAGCGGGTCCAAGAGATGGACCTCCGATTAGCACGGCGTGGCTACGTACGGTGCGAAAGAAGTTCAACGCACACGCTCATTCGCAACGCAAAATAAAAACATCGACAGCATGATGATGACGATGATACTATTGCCGTCATTCGCTAGCGTACAGGTTGGTCCAGATGTCTCGTGACCCCCCCCCCCCAAATTCAGAATAATTTCATCAAGGCCGATTCGATCTTGGGGAGGCCCAGGACCGGTTCAAGAGATTCGTCATCGATGTTGGGTGTGAGCGGGTCAGAATCAGAATATTTATTTTGTACAGCTCCAGGAATCCGATGAGCGTTGAAGCTCTTCGTGCACGCAGAGGCACGGTCAACAGCCCCTGCCCAGTGATTGTGGCCGTTTCAGTGGCCACCAGTGGCTCTGCACGAGGCGAAGGAGAGCAACTCTTCTTGGTTCTTTCGGTAAAGTCACGTAGAAGGGAAATAATAAAATAAAATAAAAAAACATAATAAAATAGTTATTAAATAATATTTTTTAATGTAAAGTCACGCTAGAAGGGAAAAAATAAAGTAAAAAAAAAGCATAATAAATAATTATTACATAATTAATTATAATTTTTTTTAATACTTATGCCATAAAAAAATAAAATAATAAAATAATTATTAAATAATTATTTAAGCATTTTTATTTTTATTATGGTAACTTTGTCAAAAAAAAAAAACACGAACAAGAGAACTTTAAAGTGACGACGCGCACAGCGTTGACTTCTTTCGCGCCGTACAGCCGACCGCTCTAATCAGTGCGGGTGGTGGGTGGNAGGTAGGCCTTCTAAGTTTTGTGGTTGTTGTTGTTTGCTTTCATGGCTTTATTTTGGTGATTTCGAAAAGTGTATTGGTTTGGCCATGTTTGTTTGTTGTAGTACAGAGTTAGACTGATGGCCTTAATCTAAGTTGTCTTGTGGTTGTTGTTGGTTGTTTGTTGCATCCCAGATTTTGCACACAGCGTTGGTGTGCGGTGTTTTTTTTTTGCAATATTTTGTGTTTTTCTGGTTTTCTGTTTGACTCAGTCCATATTCTAAGATGTTTTTGTTCATGTTTTTGTTTTTTGTTTGTTGCGGTTGCACCCGATTCAAGAGCCGAATGGCTCACAGGGCTATACCTAATACATGAACTTGAACATGAACTTGAACGTAGCCGTGTGTGGTGAACGCAGACTCGATGCTCCCTGCAAATTGACGTCTAATGAGTGTGTAAACGTCATAACGCCTCCCTTGCCACGAGCAAAATATGAGAATAGGTTTTAGCCTTTCTGGAAATAATGTTCACCACAAGTGTGGTTAATGCAGACAGGATTCCTTGCAAAAGGTTTCAGTTTGGTGTTTTAACATCTGTACACAACTGTTTTATCATGGCCAGGAAGGGTAAACACCAATTCTTGTATTTTGATTAGTGGCATGGGGATCCACGATGTAGCTGCTCGCCCGAGCTCTCAATGTCCTGACAGTGGTTCTAGTTTTGAAGTTTTCGTGACTGCAAGGATCCATACTCGTTGGTTCTTTCGGTAAAGTCACGTGGGTGAAAAAAAAAATAGTTATTAAAAATAAAAAATAAAAATTTGAAAATATTATTTTTTAGTTATTTTTTTTTTCACCTACGTGACTTTACCGAAAGAACCAACGAGTATCCTGACAGTGGCATTGCCCTTGTGCTGTCTTCGCCTTGTGGCGTTGTCCTCTGGTCTCACACTGGTTGAGACTTGGCTCTAAAGAAAGCTGTCTCTGGTGTGGAGCAATCACTTCCAAAGACAATGCATCCTCATCACCGACTACCATGTGGACCACAATTACTAGTGGTTAACGCAGACAGGATTCCTTGCAAAAGGTTTCAGTTTGGTGTTTTAACATCTGAACACAACTGTTTTATTGCCAGAAAGGGTAAAACGTATTGTAACGTCTTAACGCCTACCTGCATTCTTGCAGGGGTAAAAAAATTAACCCGTAAAAGCAAAGTTTTTCACTCTAAATCCTTTATATGCGTGGCGGCTAGATTCCTCTCGTCCTCTGGCTAGAGATGGCTGCCACCTATGGGTCAGATGATTGTCTGCCACCATTAAGCAATCGGTAATTAATATTTTTAAAAAATTCCCTAAACAGTGTAAAATTTTGGAAAAAATGTTTCACGAAAATTAATTGTCACACACAACGAGTCTGTGTGCAAAATGTCAGCTCGATTGGATCACGGGAAGTGGGTTAAAAAACGACCGAAAGATTTGCACGGTTGTAAGCAAGCAAGCAAGCACGCAAGCAAGCAAGCAAGCGAACTTAATATAAAGGATTTAAAAAGGATTAATCCTGCTGCTGTTGTTGTTATTTGTGATTAGTTTCATCCTCTTGTGAATGTGTTTCACGCTGGGCGTCATTGACGCACAACTATCGCAGCGGTAGTCCCCGACAAACGTCACCAATTACAAACACCAGCCCCGAACCCACTTAAACACCAACAAGACCAACAACACTAACAACAACAAACTATGATAATTGTTTTTTACCCTTCTATCTGGCAACAAAACTGACACCTTTTTACAAGGAGTCATGTTTGCATAGACCGCAATACCTGCAGTCATAATACAAACAAAAGACATAACTCTGATAATGTGCACTGTCCTTGAAGTTGATTGGTCCACACCCGAGACAGCTTTCCTTAGATTCCAAGAACACAGGATGAGATGTTACCATCCTTTGTGCAAGCACTTCCAAGAGTTCATGAACAGTGAGCCTGGTGAAATTTGGGGAGCGCATCGTCAGTAGTGAACCTTTGGTTCCTAGGGTGTTTCGGCCTTTCACACTATACACCCTCCCAAAGGCGGCCAGCGACAGGGTGATCAATCCTACGCTTGCGTCCCATTCCCAATTAGTCATAGGAGTTGCCTTGTTGTTGATAGCCAACAGCCTAGTCTCACATGGGTTGGACCAGATGCCAGATAGAAAGGTAAAAAAACAATTATCATATTTTTACTGGCAAATGAGGTTCCCATGGAACAACAAACTAACAACAACAACGAGCAGGCCCCCAAAAATAAACAACACCGTGGACAGCTTTACTTGCGTAATAGAGGAGTTTTTTTGGGGGGGGGGGNTTACTTGCAACAATTAAAATATGAATAATATTTGTAGTTAGTATATATGTGGGTTTTTTTTACATCTAGCAACAACAATAAAAAATCAACTGAAAAAATCCGACGGCTCTTCCAACAGCTTTGCATACTTTGCCGGATTGAATGAGGCTCATAAACAAAAAGGAAATAAATATATCTCTATTGGAATAAAAAAGATATATAGTGCGCGTGCGTGTGCTTAAAATATCCAGCAAAGTTAAACAATATGGGCAGGCTTTGGTGGTATTCACACTGAAAGAGTTGGATATTTTGATTTGTGAAAAATTGGACACCGGTTTTGGAGCTATGTCCGTGTGTGTGTGTGCGTGTGTGCGTGTGTGTGTGTATGTGTGTGTGTGTGTGTCAGAACCGACACACTTAAAAACAACCCCGTACCTCCTCGTGGTGCCGACGGCACCGCTGTGGTCGGCAGTGCCATGGGGGGAGGGCCAATTTAAATTGGCCTTCGCCTCATGGCGTTTGTAACCACCACAGCGGCCAAAGGGGCTCTGGATGGGTGCGAGGGGCTGGTACCCCTCCACCTTCAATTAATTACACTAAACCACGAATTTCAAATGTAATTAACAGGCTTGTGCCGGGGACCCCGGGGGACAGGCGTCTATGACGTCTCCTGCCAAACCTCATTTGGCGGAGCCAGGAGATTGAATCTTTACCCTCGGGCTCTTCCAGAAACAACAAATAACCACTACGTGTGGCCACGTGGAATGTTCAAACGCTCAATGCGGAGGAGAGGCTGCCAGTCCTCTGTCGGGAGCTGGACCGGTACGGTTGGATCTCTGTGGCATTCAGGAGGTCAGGTGGACCGGCTCTGGCTCCTGCCACCATGAGGGGTGGACAGTCCTCTTCTTGGAGAAGAAGACTGCCAAACAACAGGTAGTGGCTCTTCTTCTGAACAAAATAATGAGGGGGCGTGGGATGTGGCGGTGAGGTGTGCAAAGCTGTAAGCCCAGGCTAAATTGGTCTCGCCTTCCCATCATCCAGAGGCGAGGAGTGGTGCTGAAGACGAACATCCATGGAGGATGCAGGCAAGGCCGATGAGTCAGATGCCTTCTATGACTCCTGTCACAGGTGCTGGCTAAAGTGGCCCTCGGATAGAGTCATCTTGTTGGTGACTTCAATTTCAGAGTTGGTCACGATGCTGGCACCTGGTCTGGAGTGATTGGGAGGCATGGGCCAGATCAGCTCAATAACAACGGTAGGAGGCTGCTAGATTTTGTGCAGCCCATGGGCTTGTAATTACCAACACGCTGTTCCGGCAGCGGCACATCCACACAACATCATGGATGCATGCCGGTCCAAGCAAGAACATCTGCTGGACTACATAGTGACGGACCAGCGGATGCGAGCCCATGTCCTAGACACCAGGACCTACCGTGGAGCTGATCTACCCACTGACCATGTAAAATACGCCTGCCATTCTTTCACTCCGGTGCTGGGTGTATACCCAGAACCCTATTCAAACCCTTAGTGGCATGGTCTAAGCTTGCTGATGAAAGTTGAAAGTGAGAATTTCATCATCGCTTGTGGTGGGGTTGGCATCGTCCCCACTCCTGATGTCGAGGGGAAATGGACGAGGTTTAGGATTGTGGCTCATGCAGCTGCAATGGCTACCCAGAGACCCTGGCTGACAAAGTGGTGGTGGCTGAGAAAAGCGACAGACCCACTCTCATCGGCTACATCATCCCACGTCGGAGAATGAGAAGGCTTACCACAGCCTTTGCTCAGAGGTTCAGAGAGCGTAAGGTGCTGCAAGGATGGGTGGTGGTCGTGGGTTGCTGAGGAGATGGAGTCTGCCTCAATGGTCCGCGATCACAAATCGCTATTTAACTCCATCAAAAAAGTAACTTGCAGCGCCACACCTATTACCATCATTAGGGGAAAAACGGTGATCCAATCTCTGACCCCCAGGAACAGGTTTGCAGATTTGCAGAACATTTCTGTGAGATCTTGGGGGGGAAATCCCTCAGCCAGGAAAACATCATGGCACAAAGTGGGATAACCCTGCTGAGGCTGCGGTGCCTCAAATATTGGAAGAAGTCACCCCTGTGAGTGGCTGGCTGAGGTGCCATCTGTTGAGGAAGTACTAAAGGCGATCCAGAGTCTGAGACCAGGAAAGGCACCGGGCAGAGATTCTCTCCCAAGCAAAATGCTATATGACATCATAACAACAGTCTGGACTACTGGACGGGTTCCGCAGGAGGTGGACCGCACAGACTGTAACAACTACATGGGCATCTCACTCCTCAGTGTGCTGGGAAAGGTCCTGGCAAGGATTATTCAACATCGCCTTGCTAGGTACGCTGAGGAAAGGCTTGCAGAGCCTCAATGCGGTTTCACGAAATGGTGGTCCTGCACAGATGCCATATTTTCTGTCCGTCTGCTACAGCAGAGGTGTATGGAATTTCAACAAGACCTACATCTCTGCTTTATTGACCTGGTCAAGGCCTATGATACCATCAGAGGCCTGGGCTCTGGGTTGTTATTCGTGATTTCGGAGTCCCTGACCCTCTGCTCATGACCATTAAGAACCTTCATGATGGTGAGCGGGCCCGGGTAAAACTACGTGGCCGGGAGTTGGAGCTATTCCCTGTTCACCTTGGGGTGCGACACATTATTTAACATTGATTTCGACCAAGTAGTTCGCGAAGCCTTCAATAGCTGTACCGGAGGAATTTCCATCTGGTACAAATACAATGGGAGGCTGATCGATGCCCAGGTGCGATCAAGGGATGGCTCCCTAATGGTCAACCACCTTATGTATGCCGATGATCTGGTAATTTGCTTCTCACTCAGAGGAGGAGTTGGAGACGCTGTTGCTGAGACTGGAGCGTGCCACTAAGAGGTGGGGCCTTACCATCAGCCCCACCAAAAAAACTAAGCACCTGCATGGGTATTTTGTACATCAGACACTCCACCCCCACAACTCCCAATCGGTGATGGGGCAGTAGTGGAGCGAGTGGAGAGTTTCCCATACGCGGGCAGCGTGCTCATAACCGGCTCCAGTTTAACAGCAGAGGTCTCACTCCGAATCAGTCGAGCGGCATTATCTTTTGATCGGTTGCATAACGTTGTGTGGAAGCTACCTGGTCTGTCGCTTCGCACGAAGCTTCAGGTCTTCTCAGCCACAGTCATTCCCTCCCTTCTCATGCTTGCAAAACGTGGACCCCCTAATCAAACATCTTCACCGGTTCGAAACCTTTAGGCTGGCCTGCCTACGATCCATCCTGGGTTTAACCAGGCTGGATTGTGTGAGGGGCTCACAAATCCTTGAAAGATCTGGACAAAGTCCCATCGGTGAGCTCCTCCAGCAGGCAATGCTGCGTTGGCTGAGTCATGTAGCCCGCATGCCCAGCCACTGCATGCCTAAACAGCTTTTATTCGGCCGGATCGAGGGGTGCTAAACGGGCGCGACACGGGCTAGAGAAGAGATGGAGTGATGTGGTACAGGAGGATGTGGAGCTGAGTGGACTTGCCGATAGCTGGTACCAGCGGTGTCAAAATCGGCCTCTGTGGAGGAGTCTCGTGAAGGACGCTACTGGGCATTTGGAGGCAGTCGCCCTCCAACAACAATGGAGGGCGAGGAGCGACGCTCACAACACCGAGCAGAGCGCTGGTTGGCTAAAGCACAGCAAGTTGGCACAGTAGGGGCACAGGTGGTGCATCAGCCCGTCGTCTCAGTCAGTCGACCTGTGGCATCTGGGTCTGCCCCGTGACCTCCTGCCAGCGGGCGTTCGACATTTCACGTGGCCTCAAAGTGCACCTAGCCTGGCACAAGCGTCGTGGTGACGTCACCGCCACTTAATGGCGAATGGCGGTTCTTGTTGTTGTTGTTGTGTGTATGTGTGTGTACGTGAGTGTACATGTGTGCATGTGCGTACGTGTGTGCGTGTGTGGGGCGACCCGGGTTAAATTCCCGCTCAAGGCCAACACCGGTGACAATTATCTGAACCGGTCCTGGGCCTCTTCTAGATCAACTCGGCCTCAATTAGTATCTGGTGCGGTGTGTAAACATCGCCACTGGGGAGACAAATGCGGCGGGCGTGGTGCTGGCCACCCACCCCTCTTGTACCATTCCGTCCTTCACAGGTGCTCGCTAACAGCACTTGCCCCAACAGTCTGTTAAGGCTACACGGGGGATCTTTGTCTTTTTTGTTGCGTGCGTGCACGTCAGCTGTGGAGCGGTGGCGCAGCGGTTAGAGCTCCACTGCGCTACGAACCCGGCCGTCAGCAGGGTTCGATTCCCGCTCTCGGCACCAAGACCAGTGACGATGATGTGCACCGGTCCTGGGCATCCCCTAGGTCAACTCAGCCTCAAATAAGTACCCGGTGCGATGTGTAAACATCACCACAGACGTGGTGTTGGCCACCAACCCTCAAGGTTTTCTCCGTGAGTATACGGATCTCGACGTGAGTCAATCTATCGGTCACTTAGTCTCGTGTGAGCTTTTGGATCTATGTAAGTCTAGAGGTTTCTCTACGTGAGTTTATGGGTCTCTGTGTAACATCTATAAGCGTCGTAGTTTATTGTTGTTGTTTTTTTCTTTGAACCTGTAACAAAGGTCGTGGAAGCGACTTCTGGAATCCGGTCTTTATTTGTCTTTTTTTACAACACTCCTATCTTACTCCTTCACGCTGCTGACAGACAGCGTGAGAAGAAAAGAGAGAGAACACGCGCAGCCACGTGGCAGCCTGGACCACGTGGCAGCCTGGACCACGTGGCAGCCTGGACCACGTGGCAGCCTGGACCACGTGGCAGCCTGGACCCCGCTCCCGCGTGGCCTCACCCCCGTTCGTTCCAGATCTGACCACGTGTTGTTCGTCTCCACCTCTATTTAATACCCGGGTCATGTGGTACTTTCCACCAATCCTGGTTAACCTCTATGGAATCTTCTAGACTCCATCGTACGCTCCCGGGACCACGCCCCTGACTCGTCCCCCATTGGCTGTGGCCAAAGCCAGCAGAACCAATCCCTACTTACAGATGTCACCTTCCCATTACGTCATGGCCACGCCCCTAGACTTACCCCATTGGCTATGGGCCAGGACCGGCAGAGCCAATCATCGTAACGAGTTGTGATCCATCAGCGACCCGGATATATCCTCACATTACAAACTTATCTACGTGACTTTTACCAAAAGACCCAAGAATATCTCAAAGCCTCTATGTCATCCTATGGGTCTCTATAGACATCTCTATGAGTCTCTATGTGAGTTTATAAGCCTCTATGTAATCATATGGGTCTCTGTGTAAACTCTATGGGTCTCTATAGAGAGGTCTATGAGTCTCTATGTGAGTCTATAAGCCTCTATGTGATCCTATGAGTCTCTATAGACATCTCCATGAGTCTCTATGTGAGTTTATAAGCTCTATGTAATCCTATGGGTCTCTGTGTAAACTCTATGGGTCTCTATAGAGAGGTCTATGAGTCTCTATGTGAGTCTATAAGCCTCGATGTGATCTTATGAGTCTCTGCATAACGTCTATGGGACTATTTCGAGAAGTATATGCGTCTCTATGTGGGTCCATAAGCCTCTAGAGGTGATGTGATGGCTCTCTATCTAAAGTCTATGGGTCTAAGTGAGTATATGGGTCTCTGTATAACATCTATAGGCCTCTATATGAGGCTATGGGTGTCTGCGTGAAGTATATGAGTCTCTATAGACAAATATATGAGTCTATGTCAGTCTATAAGCCTCTATGTGATCCTATGTGTCTCTGTGTAAAGTCTATGGGTTTCTGTACATACGATCTATGAGTCTCTATCTGATACTATGGGTCTCTGCGTAAAATCATTTTTTTTTGCTACGTGAACCATCCTGAGCTCAGAACAACAACAACACTAAAAATGTGAACGTCATTTGCCAGATGGCGGTGAATCTTGGTTTGCCCAAATTCTTTTATTTTTTNGTAGCAAATATAAAAAGAAAATCTAAAAAAAGTCAAATAAATAAAACCATCCTTAAAACCCACGGCTCCCACCCCCACCCCACCACCTTGAACCTTCAAAGTCCGTTCGGAATGTCACCGCTGCCAAAAAAAGGGCCATCTTTATACGTTAACCAACGGAAAATAAATACGTGCGTGTCAAATAAAAATAACACAAAAATTTCCAGGGACCAAAGTATTTGGAGATAAAAAAAAAACCCACCAAACCTTCGCTTGTCAAAATAAAGCGACACACGTGCAGAAGAATCCAGCACATCAGATAATGGTGGTGGTGGTGGCGGTGGTGGCAGTGGTGGTGGTGGTGGCGGTGGCGGTGGTGGTGGTGGCGGTGGTGGTGTGGTGGCGGTGGCGGTGGTGTGGTGGCGGTGGCGGTGTGGTGGTGTGGTGGCTGGCGGTGGCGGTGGTGGTGCGGTGGCGGTGGCGGTGGTGGTGNTGTGGTGCGGTGGGGCGTGGTAGTGGTGGTGGTGGTAGTGGTGACAGTGGTGGTGGCGGTGGTAGCGGTGGTGGCGGTGTGGCGGTGGTGGTAGTGGTGGCGGTGGCGGTGGTGGCGGTGGCGGTGGCGGTGGTGCGGTGGCGGTGGTGGTGGCGGTGATAGTGGCGGTGGTGGTGGCGGTAGTGGGCCAGGCACAGCCCCGCCATTGAATGCGCGTGCTCGAGATGAGACCGCGGCGGCAGCAGTAGCGGCAGCAGCAGTTGTAGCAGTAGCAGCAGCAGTGGTAGCAGCAGCAGCAGTGGCAGCAGCAGTAGTGGCAGCAGCAGTTGTAGCAGTAGCAGCAGCAGTGGCAGCAGCAGTAGTGGTAGCAGCAGTTGTAGCAGTAGCAGCAGCAGCAGTAGTAGCAGCAGCAGTGGTAGCAGCAGTGTCAGTAGCAGCAGTAGCAGCAGCAGCAGCAGCAGTGGTAGCAGTAGTAGCAGCAGTGTCAGTAGCAGCAGTAGCAGCAGCAGCAGCAGCAGTGGTAGCAGTAGTAGCAGCAGCAGCAGCAGTTGTAGCAGTAGCAGCAGCAGTAGTAGCAGCAGCAGTGGTAGCAGCAGTAGCAGTAGTAGCAGCAGCAGTAGTAGCAGCAGCAGCAGTGGTAGCAGCAGTTGTAGCAGTAGTAGCAGCAGCAGCAGTGGTAGCAGCAGTTGTAGCAGCAGCAGCAGCAGTGGCGGCAGCAACTAAACACAGGCGGAATTTGTCACAGCGGTGACCACGTGGTGGTCGTGATCGTGGTGGTCGTGGCGGTGGTGGCAGTGGTGGTCATGGTGGTGGTCATGGTGGTGGTGATGGTCATGGTGGTGGTCTTGTGGTGGTGGTTGGTGGTGGTTATGNTGGTGGTGGTGATCATGGTGGTGGTCTTGGTGGTGGTGGTGATCATGGTGGTGGTCATGGTGGTGGTGGTCATAGTGGTGGTGGTGGTGGTCCGGTAAAACAACCCCTACCTCCTCGTGGTGCCGGACGGCCAACGGTGTCGTGGACAGTGCTGTGGGGAGAGGACCAATTCCAATTGGCCCTTCCCCTCATGGCATCTGTGACCACCACAGCGGCTAAATGGGGGCTCTCGACGGGTACGAGGGCTGGTAACCCTCCACCTTCAATTAACTACCACTAAACTACGACCGAAACATTTAATTAACAAGCTTGTGCCGGAGGCCCCGGGGGACAGGCGTCTATGACGTCTCCTGGACAACCCCATTTGGCGGAGCCAGGAGATTGAATCTTTACCCTCGGGGCTCCTCCAGAAACAACGAAAAGCCACTACGGGTGGCCACGTGGAATGTTCGAACGCTCACTGCGGAGGAGAGGCTGCCACTCCTCTGTTGGTAGCTGGACCAGTACCGCCTGGATCTCTGTGGAATTCAGGAGGTCCGGTGGACCGGCTCTGGCTCATCTCAGTCAGTCGACCCGTGGCACCTGCTGGTTCTGCCCCGTGACCTCCTGCCAGCGGGCGTTCGACACTTCACGTGGCAGCCTCAAGGTGCACACATCCTGGCACAAGCGTCGTGGTGACGTCACCGCCACTAGGTGGCGAATTACGGTTGTTGTTGTTGTGTGTGGCTGTGTGTGGGTGGCGGTGTCGATTTTTCGTGGAAGGCACAAAGCGAGTCTCTCTAGAATGGAACCAGAAAGGCGACTTCAACACGCACTCCGCGGCTGCGCGGCGGTGAAAAAACACACGAGACGAGAGGGGAACCGTGCCAATACAAATATATATAAATAAATAATAAAGTTCTAACACATTCCTGCGGAGGGAGCTGGTAGGAACGTCGGGTTGCTCGGTCAATGGCCAGGGTCAACGGCGGCGTGGTGTATTCCGCAAATATGGCCGACTGTGAGGGCAGGCACAAGCCGGCGTGAGTAGGTTAAACGTTGAGTTTTATAAGGGCACCACGGGTGACCAGCCCCTCCCCACCCAGCCCCACACCTCCCACCAGCCCCTCCCCACCCAGCCCTCCCCACCCTCCCCACCCAGCCCTCTCCACCTCCCTCCCCACCCAGCCCTCTCTCCCCACCAGCCCCACCCTCCCCACCCAGCCCGTCCTGCACGACGGACGGACACAACAATCCCCTGTGGGCTGGTGTAACCAGGAGGTTCCTGCCAGTATAAATGAACATATTTAGATGTCTACATACATCTGCAGCGTGGAGGCCGCTGCGATTCCGAGTGAGGCGAAGGCGACGAGGAAGAGGAATGTTAAAGGGACGTCACGGAGCTTTGCGGGACGGCCCCATGTGCATTCGTACCGCCTGTGTGTGTGTGTGTCTGTGTGTGTCTGTGTGTGTGTGTGTCAGTGTGTGTGTGTCTATGTGTCTGTGTGTGTGNCTGTGTGTCTGTGTGTGTGTGTCTGTGTCNGTGTGTGTGTGNCTGTGTGTGTGTGTGTGNCTGTGTGTGTGTGTGTCTGTGTGTCTGTGTGTGTCAGTGTGTGTGTGAGTGTGTGTGTGTGTGTCTGTGTATGTCAGTGTGTGTATGTCTGTCTGTGTGTGTCTGTGTGTGTCTGTGTGTGTGTCTGTGTGTGTGTCTGTGTGTGTGTGNCTTGTGTTGTGTATGTATCTTGTCTGTGTGTGTGTGTCNGTCTGTGTGTGTGTGTGTGTGTGTGTGTGTGTGNGTGTGTGTCNGTGTGTGTGTGTGTGTGTGTCTCTGTGTGTGTGTGTGTGTTTGTGTGTGTGTGTGTCTATCTGNGTGTGTGTTGTGTGTGNGGTCTCTGTGTGTGTGTGTGTGGCTGTGTGTGTGTGTGTGNCNGTGTGTGTGTGTGTGNGTGTGTCTGTGTGTGTGTCTGTGTGTGTGTGTGTCTGTGTGTCAGTTGTGTCTGTTGTGCTGTTGTGTGTGTGTGTTGTGTGGTTGTGTTTGTGTGTGTGTCTCTGTGTGTATGTGTACTGTGTGTGTGTCTGTGTGTCTGTGTGTGTGTGTGTCAGTGTGTGTGTGTGTCAGTGTGTGTGTGTGTATGTGTATGTCAGTGTGTGTGTCTGTGTGTGTGTGTCTGTGTGTGTGTCTGTGTGTGTGTCTGTGTGCGGGGAGCGGTGTGTTGCTGCGCTACGAACCTGGCGACCAGGGTTCGATTACCACTCACGGTCAACACCGGTGACGATTACCTGAACCGGTCTGGGACTCCCCTAGGTCGACTCAGCCTCAAATGAGTACCAGGTGCGATGTGTAAACATCGCCACTAGTGAGACAAAGGCGGCCGGGCGTGGTTCTGGCCACCCACCCCTCGTCGTGCCGTGTCGGTCTTCCCTCGCCACCGTGATGATGATGATGATGAGAGAGAGAGACACGCAAAATCTAAATATACAGCAGCAGGCCTCTGGGTCGGGATCGAACCCACGACCTCCTGTACATCAGTGTGGGCGCTGGCTGGGCAAAACTGGACACGTCTGCGTTCAGGCTGCCATCAGCTGGCAAGGGTCCGGTTACACGCGGGGGGGGGGGGGTGGGGGGGGGGTGCGTGGGGGGTGCGGGGGGGGTNCGGGGGGGGGGTGCGGGGGGGGGNTGCGGGGGGGGTGCTCGCTGGCAGTGACACGCAGTGCCGGACGAAGCTTGTGCCGGGGCCTGTAGCACGATGTTAAAAAGGGGCCCTAAATAAATAAATAAAAACTCTTTGATATTAAAACACAGAAATGTTTTAATTGCATAGTTTAATATTCTTAGGTTTTTTCGGTGAAGTCACGTAGGTAAAAAATTAAAATTAATAAAAGTAAAATAAAAATAAAAAATCACGACGTTTCGGAGGCAACACAAGCTTCCGTCTTCAGGTGGAACTGTCACAGCCCACCTGAAGACGGAAGCTTGTGTTGCCTCCGAAACGTCGTGATTTTTATTTTATGTTACTTTTATTAATTTAATTTAAAATTTTTACCTACGTGACTTTACCGAAAAAACCAAGAATATCAATCCTTGCAGTCACGAAAGCTTCAAATCTAGAAAGTAATTGTAGTTTTATCATTTGCTATACCAGCCATATAATACGACAAATCGCTAACCTTAAACCCCAGTCGTTCATAAAAGTTGACACCCGGGTATTGCATGTCAGGAATCACATCCTTTACAGACGGATCAAATCAAGGATTTTGTGTATTGTGTTGAAACGAACCTGGATCTTGTGTTTGTTTAAGATTTTGGAAATCTAACCCCTGCTATGTATGGCAAAGTGATGGTTTTGGTTGGATCCTCAGATGGTTGTCTCCCCATGGCTGGGGAGACAGCTTTCGGATTGTACGGTCAGAATATCCGTTCATGCTGAGGGCTTGGTGTACGTGCTCCACCTCACTGGCTAGATGATGCTGGTCAGAGACACGGTGCAGTGTTTTGATGAGGGAATTCTTCTGTGCTGGATGGTGGCTTTAGCACCATCCAGCCTAGAACTGCATCGCAGCAGGGAGACTGTTACATTGCAGCAGGCTGTTACATTGCAGCAGGAGGCTGTTACTTTGCAGCCAGACATCGCTTTACAAGACACGGTGCCGGCCACACACACACACCACTTCGACAGGACACAAGCCACAGTCGCATCTGCGTGCAGTCTTCGGTGTTTCAACATCGGCGGTCTAACCCAGTGTTCTCACCACAATGTGCTCAACATCGCTCAAAACACACGGACAAAGACAAAGATCCCCGTGTAGCCCGCGGACTGTCGGGGCAAGTGCCGTTCGCGAGTAAGCACCTACGAAGGCCGGCACAGCGGCACGTGACGGGGTGGGTTGGGGGGGGGGGGNTCGGCACCACGCCCGGCCGCCTTTGTCTCCCCCACTGTTTGGTGTGTGTGTATCGGTGCGTATGCATCACTGTGTGAGGAGCGGTGGCCCAGTGGTTAGCGCTACGCTGCGCTGCAAACACGGCGACCCGAGTTCCATTCCAGCTCACTTCCAACGCCGGTGACGATTATCTTAACAGGTCCTGGCCCTCCCCTAGGTCGACTCAGCCTCAAACGAGTACCCGGTGAGGCGTGTAAACATCGCCGCTTGGGAGACAAAGGCGGCCGGGCGTGGTGCTGACCACCCACACCCTCGTGTGCCGTGCCGACCTTCACAGGTGCTCGCTAACAGCACTTGCCCCTACAGCCTGTTAAAGGCTTTCGGGGGTCTTTGTACCACTGTGCATGCATCGATGCGTATGTAGCAGTGTGTGTGTATCACTGTGTGCATATCACTGTGTATGTATCGCTATGCATCATCTTGCACACACCACCCTACCCGCCCCACCCTGCCGCCCCACCCTGCACACACCACCCTGCACACACCACCCTGCACACACCACCCTGCACACACCACCCTGCCCGCCCCACCCTGCACACACTACCCTGCACACGCCACCCTGCACACACCACCCTGCACGCACCACCCTGCTCGCCCCACCCTGCACTCACCACCCTGCACACGCCACCCTACCCGCCCCACCCTGCACACGCCACCCTGCACACACCACCCTGCACACACCACCCTGCACACACCACCCTGCACACACCACCCTGCCCGCCCCACCCTGCCCGCCCACCCTGCACACACTACCCTGCACACACCACCCTGCACACACCACCCTGCACACACCACCCTGCACACACCACCCTGCACACACCACCCTGCACACACCACCCTGCACGCCCACCCTGCACACACCACCTGCACACACCACCCTGCACACACCACCCTGCACACACCACCCTGCACACACCACCCTGCACACACCACCCTGCACGCCCCACCCTGCACACACCACCCTGCACACACCACCCTGCACACACCACCCTGCACACACCACCCTGCACACACCACCCTGCCCGCCCCACCCTGCACACACCACCCTGCCCGCCCCACCCTGCACACACCACCCTGCACACACCACCCTGCACACACCACCCTGCACACACCACCCTGCACGCCCCACCCTGCACACACCACCCTGCACACACCACCCTGCACACACCACCCTGCACACACCACCCTGCACGCCCCACCCTGCACACACCACCCTGCACACACCACCCTGCACACACCACCCTGCACACACCACCCTGCCGCCCCACCCTGCACACACCACCCTGCCCGCCCCACCCTGCACGCACCACCCTGCACACACCACCCTGCACACACCACCCTGCACACACCACCCTGCACACACCACCCTGCACACACCACCCTGCACGCCCCACCCTGCACACACCACCCTGCCCGCCCCACCCTGCACACACTACCCTGCACACGCCACCCTGCACACACCACCCTGCACACACCACCCTGCACACACACCACCCTGCACACACCACCCTGCACACACCACCCTGCACCACACCACCCTGCACGCCCACCCTGCACACACCACCCTGCACACACCACCTGCACACACCACCCTGCACACACCACCTGCACACACCACCCTGCCACACCACCCTGCACGCCCCACCCTGCACACACCACCCTGCACACACCACCCTGCACACACCACCCTGCACACACCACCCTGCACACACCACCCTGCCGCCCCACCCTGCACACACCACCCTGCACACACCACCCTGCACACACAACCCTGCACACACCACCCTGCACACACCACCCTGCCCGCCCCACCACACCACCCTGCCCGCCCACCCTGCACACACCACCCTGCACACACCACCCTGCACACACCACCTGCACACACACCCTGCACACACCACCTGCACCACACCACCCTGCACACACCACCCTGCACACACCACCCTGCACACACNACCCTGCACGCCCCACCCTGCANACACCACCCTGCACACACCACCCTGCACACACCACCCTGCACACCCACCCTGCCCGCCCCACCTGCACACACCACCCTGCCCGCCCCACCCTGCACGCACCACCCTGCACACACCACCCTGCACACACCACCCTGCNCCACCACCCTGCACACACCACCCTGCACACCCACCCTGCACGCCCACCCTGCACACACCACCTGCACACACCACCCTGCATACACCACCCTGCACACACCACCCTGCCCGCCCCACCCTGCACACACCACCTGCCCGCCCCACCCTGCACACACCACCCTGCACCCACCACCCTGCACACACACCCTGCACACCCCACCCGCACACACCACCCTGCACACACCACCCCGCCACACCACCCTGCACACACCACCTGCCCGCCCACCCTGCACACCCACCCGCACATACCACCCTGCACACACCACCCTGCACACACCACCCTGCACACACCACCCTGCCGCCCACCCTGCACGCCCCAGCCTGCACACACCACCCTGCACACACCACCCTGCACACACCACCCTGCACACACCACCCTGCACACACCACCCTGCCCGCCCCACCCTGCACCACCACCCTGCACACACCACCCTGCACACACCACCCTGCACACACCACCCTGCACACACCACCCTGCCCGCCCACCCTGCACACACCACCCTGCACACACCACCCTGCACACACCACCCTGCACACACCACCCTGCACACACCACCTGCACACTCCACCCTGCACACCACCCTACACACCCACCCTGCCCGCCCCACCCTGCACGCACCACCCTGCTCGCCCCACCCTGCACACACACCCAGCACACACCACCCTACATACACCACCTGCCCGCCCCACCCTGCACGCACCACCCTGCTCGCCCCACCCTGCCCGCCCTACCTGCACGCACCACCCTGCACACACCACCCTGCACACACCACCCTGCACACACCACCTGCACGCCCCACCCTGCCCGCTCCACCCTGCACGCACCACCCTGCACACACCACCCTGCACGCACCACCCTGCACACACCACCCTGCACACACCACCCTGCACACACCACCCTGCACGCACCACCCTGCCCACCTGCCCTCCCCACCCCCGACTCACCGGCAATGGCTGCGGCGTTGCCCGCCACGAGCAGCTTCAGCGCGGAGGAGGCTGAGCGCATGGCGTGGCTCAGGTCCCTGCGGGCCGCCACCACGTAGCGCTCCTCCATGCGCGCGTGCAGCACGACCACTCGCCGCCACGCACACTTGCAGCTCGGAGCCTGCGAGCATCACGGTGGGGNCATTAGGTCATCAGGGCGAGGTCACGGGNCATTGGGTCATCAGGGCGAAGTCACAGGGCATTCGGTCATCAGGGCGAGGACACGGGGACATGGGTAGGAGCGCACGATCATTCACCCGCCACGCACACCTGCAGCTCGGAGCCTGTGAGCATCACGGTGGGGCATTGGGTCATCAGGGCGAGGTCACGGGGCATTGGGTCATCAGGGCGAGGTCACGGGGGCATTGGGTCATCAGCACACGAGTGTCAGCACAACGCTCGGCCGCCTTTGTCTCCCAGTGGTGAACATTTAAGCGCCGCAGCTGTTGCTAAATTATTAAGGCTGAGTCGACTTAGGGGAGGCCCAGGACCGGGCCAAGATATTCGTGAGCGATGTTGGGCTGTGAGCCGGTCAGAATCAGAATATTGATTTGTACTGCAGGAGGAAATCCGATCAGCTGTTCAGAACGTGACAACAAACAATGCAGCAACAGGATCGGAGTGCAAAGCAGAGGGAAAGAAAACAAAAGTAACTTACGAAAAATGTACAAGTTGTTCAACTATAAACTGTCTTGTCTCTTACCAGGTAAAGCCCACTGAGCTATTAGCTTTTTTCAGAAGCGACCTGGCCGCAAATAATATCTCAACAATATTCTTAGCTTTTTTCGGTAAAGTCACGTAGGTAAAAAATAAAATTAATAAAAGTAAAATAAAAATAAAATAAAAATCACGACGTTTCGGAGGCAACACAAGCTTCCGTCTTCAGGTGGAACCGTCACAGCACGATAGCTGTATCAAGTGAAGACGGAAGCTTGCGTTGCCTCCGAAACGTCGTGATTTTTATTTATTTTTATTTTACTTTTATTACTTTTAATTTTTACCTACGTGACTTTACCGAAAAAACCTAAGAATATGAATCCTTGCAGTCACGAAAGCTTCAAATCTTGAATTAATATCTCAACAAGGTGGCTTTATCATCAAGTGGGAATTTCTAGGAGCAAAAAAATAAAAAAAATCTAAATAATCTAAACTCGCGTTTCTAAATGCGGACGGAAAAAGCGGTGGACCCGGAGGAAAAAAAATCCACGCGGCCACGGAGAAAGAGGCACCGCAAACCCCAATATACAGCAGCAGGCGTCAGGGTCGGGATCGAACCAGGACCTCCCGTACAGCAGGCGAGGTAGTTAACATCTCCTAGCCACCGTGATGATGATGATGAGAGAGACGCAAACTCCAAATATACATCAGGTGTCAGGGTCGGGATCGAACCCACGACCTCCTGTACAGCAGCGAGGTAGTTAACATCTCCTAGCCACCGTGGTGATGATGATGATGATGAGAGAGACGCAAACTCCAAATATACAGCAGGTGTCAGGGTCGGGATCAAACCNACGACCCCCGTACAGCTGTCGAGGTAGTTAATATCTCCTAGCCACCGTGATGATGATGAGAGAAAGAGAAACACGCAAACTCCAAATATACAGCAGGTGTCAGGGTTGGGATCGAAACCACGACCCCCGTACAGCAGGCGAGGTAGTTAACATCTCTAGCCACCGTGGTGATGATGAGAGAGAAGAGAGACACGCAAACTCCAAATATACAGCAGGCATCGTCAGGGTCGGGATCCAGGTTCGGAGCGCAATGTGCTAACCGCTGCGCCACCGCTCCCCCTCCCCACACTGCAACACGTGTACGGTTGCCATTCCAACGAATTCGTATTTTTTGGCTTCTGTTACCTCTGTCGGCATTTTCGGCCGTTGCCCAAACACAAATTATACACAGATTTGTGTGCATATTTCATATTGGTGTGTGTAAAGTGTGTGTGTGNAAAGTGTGTGTGTAAACTGTGTGTGTGTGTGTGTGTGTGTAACTGTGTGTGTGTGTAAAGTGTGTGTGTGTAAAGTGTGTGTGTAAACTATGTGTGTAAACTCTGTGTGTGTGAGTTTATGAGAGTCACGGCCAACACCAGTGACGATTATCTGAACCGGTCCTGGCCTCCCTAGATAGACTCAGCCTCAAATGAGTACTACCTGTGTGGTGTGTAAAAACATCGCCACTGGGAGACAAAGGCGGGGGGCGTGGTGCTGGCCACCCGCCCCCTCGTGTGCCGTGCCGGCCCTCACAGGTGCTCGCTAACAGCACTTGCCCAACAGTCTGTTAAGGCTACACGGGGAGTCTTTGTTGGGCGTGCACCCACCCCTCGTGTGCCTTGCCGGGAGCCTTATAATCACTCGAAAACAGCTGCCCAGTCTGTTACCTACACGGGGGATCGTTTAACTGGTGTGTTGTGTGTGAAGTGCGCGTGTCGTGGTGCTGGCCACCCCCCCTTTCGTTCGGGAGCCTTCATGAGGTGCTCGCTAACAGCACTTGCCCCTACAGTCTGTTAAGGCTATATGGGGATCTTTGTATGTGAGTGTGTGTGAGTGTGTGTGAGAGTGCGCGTGGCATTGGAGAGACAAAGGCGGCCGGGCGTGGTGCTGGCCACCCACCCCCTCGTGTGCCGTGCCTGCTACTCGCTAACAGCACTTGCCACGTGACAGGCTACACGGAGGCGCCTTTGTCTTTGCCTACGAGAGTGTTGGAGCGGTGTCCGCTGACAGCACTTGCCCCGACAGTCTGCGAAGGCTACACGGGCGGCTTCGCGGGGGGGAGCTGGCGCAGCAGTTAGCGTCGCCTCACTACGCCGGCGATCCGAGTTGGAATCGGGCACGTGGCCAAGATCGGCCTGTTCGAACGGCATCAGGGGCCGTCCATAAATGACGTCACACGATTTGGGACGAGTTTTGACCCCCCCCCCCCCCCATCGTCACACGGCGTCACAAAAAGTCAGACCCCCCCCCCTCAAATATGACGTCAGACCCCCCCCCCCCCCAAAAAAAAAACATGCTTCAAATCGCTTTGAACTATTGTCATTGTAGTGCGAATGTGGCGCTGCACTCTGATGGGACGTTTATGAAAAGTAAATTTAATTAAGTAAACGGTTGTCTATATTTATTTAAAATTGCGCATTTTGATGTGACGACATTTCTCAAACCCCCCCCACCCCCTCGTCACACATCGTCACAAATGTCTGACCCCCCCCCCTCACACATCGTCACAAATGTCTGACCCCCCCCACCCCCCCAGGTGCGTGACGTCATTTATGGACGGCCTCTTACAACCTGGTCGTATCATGATTGAAGTTGCACTTGCAAAAAAGTTGCAGCCGGCGTCAGACGCACGCGTGACCAACTCCTGACTGCTGTCACGCTCATTGGAGCTTTCGGTATTTAATTTATCGCGGCAGCAAAAGGGTCCTTGTCACGAATACTTTCATATTTAGCGCGCCGACACAGACAGACAGACGCTGCCTTGACGCCCACGCCGTTCACAATTGCCAGCATTGCGTCGGCGTCATAATTCGTCACCATCATCAGCATCAGGCAGCAATATCATCATCAGCAGCAGCANTGTGCATCACAATTGAGCAGTCATCATCAGCAGCAGCAGCAGCAGTGTGTTCATCATCATCAGCAGCAGTATCATTATCATCATCATCATCAGCAGTNATCACATCACCATCAGCAGCAGCAGCTACATTTCATCATCAGCAGCAGTATCATTATCATCATGAGCAGCAGTGTGTTCATCATCAGCAGCAGTGTATTATCATCATCAGCAGCAGTATCNTTANCATCATCATGAGCAGTGTCATTATCATCATCATTATCAGCAGCAGTATCATCATCATCAGCAGCAGTATCATTATCATCATCATCATCATCAGCAGCANTATCATTATCATCATCAGCAGCAGTGTGTTCATCATCATGAGCAGTATCATAATAATCAGCAGCAGCAGTGTGTTCGTCATCATCATCAGCAGCATTATCATCATCAGCAGCAGCATCATCATTATCATCATCAGCAGCAGCAGTGTGTTCATCATCAGTAGCAGCAGCATTAGCATCATCAGCAGCAGTGTGTTCATCATCATCAGCAGCAGCAGTATTTATCATCATCAGCAGTGTGTTCATCATAATCATGAGCAGTATATCATCATCATCAGCAGCAGTGTGTTCATCATAATCAGCAGCAGTATTGTTATCATCATCAGCAGTGTGTTCATCATCAGCAGCAGCAGTATCATTATCAAGCAGCAGCAGTGTGTTCATCATAATCAGCAGCAGCATCATCATCATCAGTGTGTTAGCAGTATCATTATCATCATCATTAGCAGCAGCAGTGTGTTCATCATCATCAGTAGCAGCATCATCATCAGCAGCGTAAACTATCTGCGTGAAAGAACCAAGAATCCGAAATGCAGTTCCACTGTTTCGTTCTTTCGGTAAAGTCACGTATAAAGATAAAATAAGAAAATATTAATTTATTGTAAAAAAAATTTACTTAACTTATTATTTTATCTTTACACGTCACTTTACCGAAAGAACCAAAGAGTAATTCCTGCAGTCACGAAAGCTCCAAATTCAAGACAGTTCCACTGTGTTTGTGGTTTAGCTATTGGGCGGGAGCGGCGGTGCAGCGGTGCCGCAGTTCGATTGCCGCTCACGAACCGGTCCACGAGCCTCGCCTAGGTCGACTCGGCCTCAAACGAGCCACGGGGAGACAAAAGCGGCCGGGGCGTGGCGGTGCCCCCCCCTCCTCCTACCCCTCGCGTGCCCTCCCCACCTGCACAGGTGCTGCTACTCGCTAACAGCACTTTGCCCACGCAACAATCTGTTCAAAAGCTATCCGGGGGTCTTTGTCTTTGTGGTGGTCGTGGTTGTCGTGGTGGTTATGGTGGTCGTGGTGGTCGTGATGGTGGTGGTCGTGGTGGTCGTGGTGTTGGTGGTGGTCGTGGTCGTGGTGGTCGTGCTCGTGGTGGTGGTTGTGGTGGTGGTCGTGGTGGTCGTGGTGGTGGTGGTGGTCGTGGTGGTGGTCGTGGTGGTGGTCGTGGTGGTGGTGGTGGTGGTGTGNTGGTGGTGGTGGTGTTGGTGGTGGTGGTGGTGGTGGTGGTGGTGGTNGTGGTGGTGGTCGTGGTGGTGGTNGTGGTGTTGGTGTGGTGGTGTGGTGGTGGTGTTGGTGGTGGTGGTGTTAGTGGTGGTGGTGGTGTTGGTGGTGGTGGTGGGGTGTTNGTGGTGGTGGTGTTCATGGGTGGTGGTGGTGTTNGTGGTNTTNGTGGTGGTGGTGGTGTTGTGTGTGGTGTNTGTGGTGGTGTGGTGTGGTGTTGGTGGTGGTGGTGGTGGTGGGTGTGGTGGTGTTGTGGTGGTGTTGGTGTTGGTGGTGGTGGTGGTGGTGGTGGTGATGTTGGTGGTGTTGGTGGTGGTGGTGGTGTTGGTGTTNTGTGGTGGTGTTNGTGGTGGTGTGGTGGTGGTGGTGGTGTTGGTGGTGGTGGCTTACCGGGTTGTGGGACGTCTGGAACCCACTTGACGGGGCCGATCTCGCGGAGTTGAAATGCCGTGCGGACTTCCTGGCAATTGGGAGAGTTGACCTGCACTACGTCACCCCTCCACCTCCTCCTCCATCACCTCCACCTCCTCATCACCTCCACCCCTCCACCATCAGCAGGGTTCACCACCACCACCGACACCGACACCGCCATCATCTCGCCCGGCGGTGTCCAACTCAGGCTGCCGACTCAGAGGCGCTTCCGTGGCGCGCGACGCGGACACGGCCAGCGAGATGCACAACAACACGGGGAGGAGATGCAGATGGTGGAGAAGATGTCGCCTTGGCGCCTTGAGCTTCATGGTGGTGGTGGTGGTCCTGGTGGTGGTCGTGGTGGTGGTCAAGCCTGGTAAGTGCTGTTTTGATGAAGGCAGCAAGGAGTGGTTCGTGTTGGTTGTGATGGAGATGATGATGATGATGTTGGTGGTGGTGGTGTTGGTTGTGATAGAGATGATGATGGTGGTGGTGGTGTTGGTTGTGATAGAGATGGTGGTGGTGTTGGTTGTGATGGAGGAGATGGTGGTGGTGTTGGTTGTGATGGAGATGGTGATGGTGGTGGTGGTATTGGTTGTGATGGAGGGAATGGTGGTGGTGGTATTGGTTGTGATGGAGATGGTGGTAGTGGTGTTGGTTGTGATGGAGGAGATGGTGGTGGTGGTATTGGTTGTGATGGAGATGGTGGTAGTGGTGTTGGTTGTGATGGAGGAGATGGTGGTGGGGGTCACAATGGAGATGAGGGGTGATGGTGGTGATGATGGTGGTGAGAGCGGTCGTTGTGACGGAGGTGATGGAGATGGTGGATGTTTGTAAGGGTGATGATGGTGCTCGTGGTGGTGATGGTGGGTCGTGGTGGTTGTAGACAGAGGAAGAAGTGATGGTGGAGATGGTGATGGTGATGTTGACAGCGATGGCCTTAGCGATGGTGTTGATGGTCGTCAAGGTGAGTAACGATGCGACGGCTGATGGGGCTATAGTGGGTTCGGGGTGTGGGTGATGATTGTAACGGGATTGACGGTGTTGGCTGTGATGGAGATGGTTGTGCTGGTGGTGCTGGTGGTTGTGATGGTTGTGCTGGTGGTTATGATGGTGATGATGATGATAACAGTGGTGATGATGCTTGCGATGGATGGATGATGGTTGTGATGGTTGCCGGTGGTGATGTTAAAGCTGAGTATATTCCGTATTTATCCTAAGCTACCTTACAGCGTGATGTCGTATCTATAACCACAATCTCAACATCGGTCAATCACGAACTCCTATCGCAACGCCACGTCAAAATCGAGCCATACTACAAACCAATATGGTCGTAACTACAGACCGAATAGACCAACAGAGCTAAAACAAACTTATAGGATTTCCGCCCGATGCCATATAAATCACATGCCCAGCCGCCGCTGCCGACGATGATGACGATGATTTGCTAAAATCTCGCACGAAACCTATTCAACCTCCTCGGCTATGTTTGAGCGGTGTGTGTGGGGGGGGGGGGGGGGGGGAAATCACCCGACTTTATGTCCGTCGAATGATTTCATTGCCGGAAAGATGAACGCGACCCCACGGTACGCCCTGTCGCACTCGTCGCGGCGAATAAAGCCGACGATGTAAGTCGACGCCACCGCCGTTCGTACGTTCACGATGTCAGACGCTCGCCCTAGACAAACTCACATCGCTCTTTGCACGAATCGGCTAATCCATTTAAGTCGTGCATTGTGTGTGTGTGTTTTTTTATGTTTCGGTTAACTCGTTATTAGGAATTATAACGTACACGAGATAGTAAAACAGTATCCGAACACAGTTACGCTTTGGTCAAAGTTAACATCTTAGCAAATCGGGTTCACGTGGACTTAGCGTGATATCGGCATTGGGGCTGTCGCGCCAATTAAGATGTACGCGCTATCGTCGATGCGATGTGAAACCGCATGGACTTCTGAGTTGTGATAACATCTAAGAGACAAATTACTGCAATGGTAGAGTAATTTAATGTAATAACTACTGATATAGACTCATAGACACTGCTATAGACTACTGCTATAGACTCAGACACTCTCATATAGTGAGGCCTACTCCTATAGACACCACAGACAAATCCTATAGACTCAGACACTCATATAGTGAATCCTACTGCTATAGACACCCACAGAAAGCTCCTATAGACTCATAGCACTGCTATAGTGAATCCTACTCCTATAAACTCCTATAGACACTCCTATAGACTCAGACACACTCATATAGTGAATCCTACTGCTATAGACGCATATAAAACTCCTATAGACTCAGACACTCATATAGTGAATCCTACTCCTATAGACTCCTATAGACTTGTAGACACTGCTATAGTGAAGCCTATCCTATAGACGTTCATAGAAAAACTCCTATAGACTCAGACACACTCATATAGGGAAGCCTACTGCTATAGACACCCATAGACAAATCCTATAGACTCATAGACACAGCTATCCTGAAGCATACTCCTATAGACATTCATAGACCATCCTATAGACTAGACACACTATATAGTGAAGCCTACTGCTATAGACACCACAGAAAACTCCTATAGACTCACAGATACTCATATAGTGAATCCTAGTCCTATAGACACCTATAGACCACTCATATAGACTCAGACACACTCATATAGTGAAGCCTACTGCTATAGACAAATCCTATAGACTCATAGACACTGCTATAGTGAAGCCTAGTCCTATAGACACCCATAGAAAAACTCCTATAGACTCAGACACACTCATGTATTGAATCCTACTCCTATAGACACCCACAGAAAACTCCTATAGACTCAGACACTCATATATTGAAGCCTACTGCTATAGACAAATCCTATAGACTCATAGACACTGCTATAGTGAAGCCTAGTCCTATAGACACCCATAGACCACTGCTATAGACTCAGACACACTCATACAGTGAATCCTACTCCTATAGACAACCCTATAGACTCATAGACACTGCTATAGTGAAGCCTAGTCCTATAGACACCCATAGAAAAACTCCTATCGGCTCATAGACAACGCAGACATCGGCAGACCAAGTTCCCGAGTGAAGCGACCAGAGCGACCCGTTCCCCTCCTGCCTGTTCCCTTCCCGTTCCGACGCTGCCGGCCGCTGCTGAACGCTCAAGCCAAAGGCAAAGGCGCCGCCGTATGGCTAGCCTCGAGGTGGGTGGGAGGCAAAGTGCTACGAGCACGCGCACGCTGAGCGACGTGAACCCTCCCGGCAACTGAGTCCAGCGCAGTGAACTTCTACCCAGAGGTTTAAAAGTAGCTTCGCTCGGAGGGGGAGGGAGTGATGGGGAGGGAGGGAGGGAGTAGAGAATAGAGAGAGGGGAGGGAGGGAGGGAGAGATGGGGAGTTATGGGGAGGGAGGGAGTAGGAGGGAGGGAGGAGTAGGGAGAGGGAGGGAGTGATAGGGAGAGAGGGTGGGAGTAGGAGGGAGGGGAGTAGGGAGGGAGGGAGGGAGGGAGGGAGGGGAGGGAGTGATGGGGAGGGAGGGGAGGTAGGGGAGGAGAGATGGGGAGTGATGGGGAGGGAGGGAGGGAGGGAGGGNAGGGAAGGGAGGGAGGGAGGAGTGAGGAGGTAGGAGGGAGGGAGGGGAAGGGGATAGGGGTAGGGAGAGGGAGGGGCAAGGGGAGGGAGGGAGGGGAAGGGGGTAGGGGAGGGGAGGGAGGGAGGGGGAGGGAGGGGAGGGGGGAGGGCTGGACTTGGTAGAGAATGTCCAATCAGCCTCTTTACATCCATTGGCCGCTGTAGGAGGAATGTGGCTCTGTGTGTGTGTGTGTGTGTGTGGTGTGTGTGTGGTGTGTGTGTGTGGGTGTGTGTGGGTGTGTGTGTGTGTGGGTGTGTGTGGGTGGGTGTGTGAAGCATTGGCGTGTGGGTGTGGGGTGTGTGTGTGTGGTGTGTGTGTAGTGTGTGTGGGTGTGTGTGTGGGTGTGTGTGTGTGGGTGTGTGTGGGTGTGTGTGGGTGTGTGTGGTGTGTGAAGCATTGGCGTGTGGGGTGTGTGGGTGTGGGTGTATGTGTGTGTGGTGTGTGTGTGGGTGTGTGAAGCATTGGTGTGTGTGTGTGGGTGTGTGTGGTGTGTGTGAAGCATTGGTGTGTGTGTGTGGTGTGTGGTGTGTGTGTGGGTGTGTGAAGCATTGGTGTGTGGTGTGTGTGGTGTGTGGTGTGTGTGGTGTGTGTGTGGGTGTGTGTGTGGTGTGTGTGTGGTGTGTGTGTGGGTGTGTGAAGCATTGGCGTGTTGGGTGTGTGTGGTGTGTGGGTGTGTGAAGCATTGGCGTGTTGGGGTGTGTGTGGTGTGTGTGTGGTGTGTGTGTGGTGTGTGTGTGGTGTGTGGTGTGTGTGTGGTGTGTGTGTGCNGTGTGTGTGGTGTGTGTGTGGTGTGTGTGTGGTGTGTGTGTGTGGGTGTGTGTGTGTGTGGTGTGGTGTGTGGTGTGTGTGTGTTTGGTGTGTGGTGGTGTGTGTGGTGTGTGTGGGTGTGTGTGTGGTGTGGTGTGTGGTGTGTGTGTGTGGGTATGTGTTTGTGGTGTGTGGTGTGTGTGTGTATGTGTGTGGTGTGTGTGTGGTGTGTGTGTGGTGTGTGTTTGTGTATGTGTGTATGGGTGTGTGGTGTGTATGTGTGTGTGTATGTGTGGTGTGTGTGGTGTGTGTGTGTATGTGTGTATGGGTGTGTGGTGTGTATGTGTGTGTGGTGTGTATGTGTGGTGTATGTGTGTATGTGTGTGTATGTGTGTGTGTATGTGTGTGTGTGTGTGTGGTGTGTGTGTGTATATGTGTATGTGTGTGGTTTGGGTGGTGTGTATGGGTGTGTGGCGGCCTGGCGTGCTGCTGGCCACCCACCCCCTCGTGTGCTGTTCCTTCATCGGTCCTGGCTAGCAGCACTTGCCCCAGCAGTCTGTTAAGGCCACACGGGGATCTTTGTCTTTGTCTCTGCAGGGGTTCAGGCTGTTGGTGGTGTTGGCTGCTGCAGTCTTGCTCTGCGTTCTGTAACTGGAATATATATAATTAATACTCGGGACATTCGCCAATAACACAACTGTGTGGACTTGAACGAACATTAATGTATCCAATATAATCGACGTTTCAGGCAATGCCCCTTCTGAATGCAACTGGATGTTTGATGACAGATCGATAGAATGGCACGGATGGTGCTGCTGCTGATGATGATGATGATGCCGATGTTGAGGATGATTATGATGCTGATGATTGCTGTAATGGATAGTGTTGCTGATGATGATGATGATTGCTGTAATGGATAGTGTTGCTGATGATGATGATGGTTGCTATAATGGATGATGATTCTGATGCTGCTGATGATGATGGTTATTGTAATTCATGATGCTGCTGATGATGCTGTAATGAAACTGATGATTGCTGAAATGGATGATGATGATGCTTCTGTTGCTGATGATGACACTGATGATGATGATAAAAATGGTGGTAATGATGATTTCTGTTGGAATGTTATAATGCTGATGATTATTGCAATCGATTATGTTGATGTTTTATCTGATGATGATTGTCGCAATGCGTGCTGATGATGAGAATTTTTTGAAGATATTGCTGATGATTTTTGCAATGGGTGCTGATGGTGCTGCTGATGATGATGCTGCTAACGCTGCTGCTGATTCTTCACACGCTGCTGCTGATGATGTTATTGATTGCGTAGAAGAATACACCGACGATTAGCACGTTTGGCTACGTACGGTGCGAAATAAGTTCAACATACATTGACACTGCTGATGACGATGGTGATACTGCCGCTGCTGATGATGGGTCTAATGATGAATCAAAATGCTTTTGCTGATAATATCATTATATTGTTGCAAATTCTACTGATACTGATACATTTTTAGGAAATCATGATGCTGATGATGATTTGTTCTATCAGGGACGATGTTTATGGCGATTATGCTGCTGCTGATGATGATGGTTCATCGTAATTACGATAAGGTGTGTGAAGATTCAGCGTGTGAATGGTAGAGCGCACAGAGATCCAGCCTATTGCTCCTGTAGGATCATTTGGGGGTTCAGCGTTCATGACAGAGGGCTCGCAGAGTCAGACTGGAGGCTCCCGTAGAGCTGAAGCTTGAAGCTCACAGATCTAGAACCAATTCTCAGCTTCCTTGCGAGGTTCCACAGATCCAGAACCAAGTCTCAACTTCCTCGTGAGGTTCCACAGATCTAGAACCAAGTCTCAGCTCTCTTGTGAGGTTCCACAGATCCAGAACCAAGTCTCAGCTCTCTTGTGAGGTTCCACAGATCCAGAACCAAGTCTCAGCTCTCTTGTGAGGTTCCACAGATCCAGAACCAAGTCTCAGCTCTCTCGCGAGGTTCCACAGATCCAGACCAAGTCTCAACTCTTTTGTGAGGTTCCACAGATTCAGAACCAAGTCTCAGCTCCCTTGTGAGGTTCCACATATCCAGAATCAAGTCTCAGCTCCCTTGTGAGGTTCCACAGATCCAGAACCAAGTCTCAACTCTCTCGTGAGGTTCCACAGATCCAGAACCAAGTCTAAACTCTCTCGTGAGGTTCCACAGATCCAAAACCAAGTCTCAGCTCTCTCGTGAGGTTCCACAGATCCAGAACCAAGTCTCAACTCTCTCGTGAGGTTCCACAGATCCAGAACCAAGTCTCAACTCTCTGTGAGATTCCACAGAACCAGAACCAAGTCTCAGCTCTCTGTGAGGTTCCACAGACCCAGAACCAAATCTCAGTTCTCTCTCGTGAGGTTCCACAGATCTAGAACCAAGTCTCAGCTCCCTTGTGAGGTTTCACAGATCCAGAACCAAGTCTCAACTCTCTCTTGAGGTTCCACAGATCCAGAACAAAGTCTCAGCGCCCTTGTGAGATTCCACAGATCCAGAACCAAGTCTCAAATCTCTCGTGAGGTTCCACAGATCCAGAACCAAGTCTCAGCTCTCTGTGAGGTTCCACAGATCCAGAACCAAGTCTCAACTCTCTCGTGAGGTTCCACAAATCCAGAACCAACTCTCAGCTCTCTCGTGAGGTTCCACAGATCCAGAACCAGATTCTCAGCTCCCTTGTGAGGTTCCACAGATCCAGAACCAAGTCTCAACTCTCTCGTGAGGTTCCACAGATCCAGAACCAATTCTCAGATCCCTTGTGAAGTTCCACAGATCCAGAACCAAGTCTCAGCTCCCTTGTGAGGTTCCACAGATCCAGAACCAAGTCTCAGCTCCTTTGTGAGGTTCCACAGACCCAGAACCAGAGTCTCAGTTCTCCCGTGAGGTTCCACAGATCTAGAACCAAGTCTCAGCTCTCCCGTGAGGTTCCACAGATCCAAAACCAAGTCTCAACTCCCTTGTGAGATTCCACAGATCCAGACCAAGTCTCAACTCTCTCGTGAGGTTCCACAGATTAATTTGCACCCTTTGGGCTCCGGGCTACCAACATCTTGAGTCTCGCGGAGCCACACAAAGTCTCCCAGGGTAGATACATCACCAGGCCCGTGTCACAGTCGGCAGGTGATCTGAGCCATGGTGACATTCAGCAGAACGCTAATGCCACCGGTACTGCCACCCGGCGCGTATCAATGTCGTACCACCTCAGCGCACAGATGCCAGTTGCCCAACAGGTGGTACGACCAGAGTGTACGCGTGTGAGTAAGTTGGGTGCCCGCTGTGGGTGAGCGAGTGGGTGAACGAGTGGGTGAGTGAGTGGGTGGACGAGTGGGTGTGAGTGGGTGGACGAGTGGGTGAGTGAGTGGACGAGTGGGTGAGTGAGTGGATGAGCGAGTGCGTGGACGAGTGGGTGAGTGAGTGGGTGAGTGAGTGGATGAGCGAGTGCGTGGACGAGTGGGTGAGTGAGTGGTGAGTGAGTGGATGAGCGAGTGCGTGGACGAGTGGATGAGTGAGTGGGTGAACGAGTGGGTGAGTGAGTGGGTGGACGAGTGAGTGGGTGGACGAGTGGGTGAGTGAGTGGGTGAGTACGAGTGGGTGAGTGAGTGGATGAGCGAGTGCGTGGACGAGTGGGTGAGTGAGTGGGTGAGTGAGTGGATGAGCGAGTGCGTGGACGAGTGGGTGAGTGAGTGGGTGAACGAGTGGGTGAATGGGTGGGTGGCTTGGGAAAGGAATGAGTGAGTGGGTGAATGAGTGGGTGAGTGGATGAGCGAGTGCGTGGACGAGTGGGTGAGTCAGTGGGTGAGTGAGTGGATGAGCGAGTGCGTAGACGAGTGGGTGAGAGAGTGGGTGGACGAGTGGGTGAGTGAGTGGGTGAGTGAGTGGGTGGACGAGTGGTTGGGTGAGTGGGTGAATTACTAGGTAACTTGGAAAATGAATGAGTGAATGGGCGAATGAGTGAGTGACCAAGTGGGTGGGAGAGTGAGTGGGTGAATGAGTGGGTGGGTTAGCAAAGGAATGGGTGGGTGAGTGAATGGGTGAACGAGTGGGTGAGCGGGTGGATGGAAGGGTGGGTGAGTTACTGGGTGAGTTGGCAAAGGAATGAGTGACTGGGTGAATGAGCAAGTGAGTGAACGAGTGGGTGAGTGGGTGAGTTACTGGGTGACTTGGCAAAGGAATGAGTGACTGAGCGAGTGAGTGGATGAGTGAGTGAACGAGTGGGGGGGGGTGAGTGGGTGAGTTTCTGAGTGACTTGGCAAATGGATCAGTCACTGGGTGATCGAGTGTGTGATTGAGTGGGTGGCTTACTGGGTGATTTGGCAAACGAATGAGTGACTGGGTGAGTGAGTGAGTGGATCAACGAGTAGGTGAGTGGGTGAGTTAGTGTGTGACTTAGCAAATGAGTGAGCCGATGGGTGATTGAGATGGGCGAACGGGTGGTTGAGTGCGTGAGTGGATGACATACTGAGTGAGTTGGCAAATAACCGAATGACTGCATGAGTGAATCAGCGAGTGGGTGGTTAAATTAGTGGGTCGGATAACTTGGGAGATGAATGAATTTGATGGATGGCGAAGTGAATGAGCAAAACGAATGAATACCCAATCGGGTGAGTCAAATATAGACTCATCGAGCCAGACCCTGGCTCTTACAGGTTCAATATCAGGACAATGCCCCAGGCTCACAGAGGAGCCATCGAACGGTTCCGTGTCCACTGCAGAGGGCTCTTGGAGCAAGGAGCCAGACTACTACGGCTACCCCGAGTCCTCGTTTCGAGATGCGACTCACTCAGCTCCCCCACCCCACACCTCGCTCGGTCGGGTTGGTTAGCGACTGGCACAGCTGAGCGTTGCTGTGGCATCAGCCAAATGTGTAAACGGGGCAGTACGTGGACAATCCCTTGGGAGAGAAATGACGCGAGACATTTCTCGCGTGGCCGGGGCCTCGCACTGAGGTCACAGTCCCAGGCACAAAGCCCACTTCACTGCGTGGGTTTATGAAAAAAAAGAATTTGGAATGAACTAATTTTCAGAAGTATGCGGCGCTGGGGTTTTTTTTTNGTCCAAAAATAACACAGTCATCAGCAGCAGCAGCAACAGTGGTTGTAGCAGCAGCAGCAGTCGTCGTCAGCAAGAAAATAAAACTATTATCGGCAGTAAAATCATTATCATCAGCAGCAGAAATATCATCATCAGCAGCAGAAATATCATCAGCAGCAGCAGAAATATCATCATCAGCAGCAACAGTGGTTGTAGCAGCAGCAGCAGCAGCCGTCATCAGCAGGAAAATAAAACTATTATCGGCAGTAAAATCATTATCATCAGCAGCAGAAATATCATCATCAGCAACAGAAATATCATCAGCAGCAGCAACAACAGTGGTTGTAGCAGCAGCAGCAGCAGTCGTCGTCAGCAAGAAAATAAAACTATTATCGGCAGTAAAATCATTATCATCAGCAGCAGAAATATCATCAGCAGCAGCTACAGCAGCAGAAGTGGTTGTCGCAGCAGCAGCCGTCATCAGCAGGAAAATAAAACTATTATCGGCAGTAAAATAAGTATCATCAGCAGCAGAAATATCATCAGCAGCAGCTACAGCAGCAGAAGTGGTTGTCGCAGCAGCAGCCGTCATCAGCAGGAAAATAAAACTATTATCGGCAGTAAAATAAGTATCATCAGCAGCAGAAATATCATCAGCAGCAGCTACAGCGGCAGAAGCAAAAACGATTATCGGCATTTAAATCATTATCATCAGCAGCAGCAACAGTATCATCATCATCATCAGCAGCAGCAGTAACAGTATCATCAGCAGCAGAAATATTGACCGAAGAGTATACAAAATCAGCATCAGCGGATACAGCGGCAGAAGAAAACGATTATCAGCATTGAAGTCATTACCATCATCAGCAGCAGCAATAGCATAGGCGGTGGCAACAGTATCATCAGCAGCAGCAACATTTAGCGAAGAGTGATCAGTATCATCATTAGCGGCACCATCATCATCATCACCAGAAGCAACAGAAAAATCGTCATCAGCAGCAGCTACGGCAGTAAAAGGAAACTCGTATCAGCAGTACAGTCATTATCAGCAAGCGGCAGCATAGGCAACAGCAGCATAATCATCAGCAATACTGGCAGGAAAAATGATGGATAATATCATCATCAGCACCACCGTTATCATCGGAATCATCATCATCAGCAGCAGCAAAAGAAGAAAGAGCAGCATAATCATCAGCATAGCAGCGACAGAATCATCATCTTCTTGGTTCTTTCGGTAAAGTCACGTAGAATGAAAATAAAAATATAATAAAATAATTATTTGTATTTTTATTTTATTATTTCCATTCTACGTGATGACTTTACCGAAAGAACCAAGAAGATGAATCCCTGCAGTCACGAAAGCTTAAATCGAAATAGAATCATCATTTTGCATTCCTGCTGAGCACTGGTTCTAGCAAAGCCTCGCCTTGCTGCTGATGAGAGACTGAATGTTGAAACCGGCCCACAGAGAGAAAACAAACACATTCCTGCGGAGGGAGCTGGTAGGAACGTTGGGTTGCTCGGTCAATGGCCAGGGTCAACGGCGGCGTGGTGTATTCCGCAAATATGCCCGACTGTGAGGGCGGGCACAAGCCGGCGTGAGTAGGTTAAACGTTGAGTTTGATAAGGCACCACGGGGTAACCAGCCCTTCCCCACCCAGCCCCACCCCTCCCACCCCCACCAGCCCCACCCTCCCCACCCAACCCTCCCCACCCAGCCCCCCCCACCCTCCCCACCCAGCCTTTCCCCACCCTCCCTCTCCACCCAGCCCGACCCCTCCCATTTTTGGATACGCCGAACGGACGGACGCAATAATCCCCTGTGGGCTGGTGGAACCAGGTGGTTCCCACCAGTATAACTCCCAGGTGTAGGGGCCGAACGAGTGGCTGATGGGACAGATCGGTCAATTCTCTCCAAAGACAAAGATCCCCCGTATAGCCTTAACAGACTGTAGGGGCAAGTGCTGTTCGCGAGTAGCACCTAAGAAGGCCAGAACGACACACGAGGTGGGTGGCCAGCATCACGACCGGCCGCCTTTGTCTCCCCCATTGGCGATGTTTACTACACACTATACCAAGGTAAGCCATTTGAGGCTGAGTCGACCTAGGGGCGTCTCGTATGGACAGCTGAGGCTAACCGCTGCGACACTGAACCCCAACACTAACAATCTCACCCTCTCACACAACAACAACCGCCATTCGCCACTAAGTGGCGGTGACGTCACCACGACTCTTGTGCCAGGCCATGTGCACCTTGAGGCCACGTGGTGTCGAACTCCCGCTGTCAGGAGGTCACGGGGCAGACCCAGGTGCCACGGGTCGACTGACTGAGATGACCGAGATGGCTGGCTGATGCACCACCTGTGCCCCCTACTGTGCCAACTTGCTGTGCTTTAGCCACCCGGCGCTCCGCTCGTTGTTGTGAGGGTCGCTCCTCCCCCTCCGTTGTTTTTGGAGGGCGACTGCCTCCAACTGCCCAGTAGCGTCCTTCACGAGCCTCCTCCACAGAGGCCGATCTTGACACCGCTGGTACCAGTCATGGCAAGTCCACTCAGCTCCACGTCCTCCTGTACCACATCACTCCATCTCCTTTCTAGCTCGTGCCGCACCCGTTTAGCCCCCTCGATCCGGCCGAACAAAAGCTGTTTGGCATGCGGTGGCTGGGCATGCGGGCTACATGACCCAGCCAACGCAGCCTTGCCTGCCGGAGGAGCTCACCGATGGGACTTTGTCCAGATCTCTCAAGGATTTGTGAGCTCCTCACACAATCCAGCCTGGTTAAACCCAGGATGGATCGTAGGCAGGCCAGCCTAAATGTTTCCAACCGGCAAAGATGTTCCATTGGGGGGTTCGTGTTTTGCAAGCGTAGAGGAGGGCATGACCATGGCCAAGAAGACCTGAAGCTTCTTGTGGAGCGACAGACCAGGTCACATCCAGACCAGGTATTGACAACTCTCCACTTGTTCACAACTGACCCATCACCAATCGGAGTTGTGGGGGTGAGTGTGGATGGCACAAAATACCCAGGCAGGTCTTAGTTTTGGTGGGCTGATAGTAAGGCCCCACCTCTTAGTGGCACGCTCCAGTTCAGCAGCAGAGCCTCTAACTCCTCCTCCGAGTGAGCAGCAATCACCAGATCAGCGGCATACATAACGTGGTTGACCAATAGAGCCATCCCTTGATCGCAACCGGGCATCTATCAGCCTCCATTGTATCTGTACCAGATGGAAATTCCTCCGGTACAGCCATCGAAGGCTTCACGAACTACGCAGTCGAAATAGATCTTAAATAACGTGGGAGCCAGAGGACATCCCTGTCGCACCCCAAGGTGAACAGGGAATGGCTCCGACTCCCGGCCACGTGGGCCTGCTCACCATCATGAAGGTCCTTAATGATCGTGAGCAGAGAGTCAGGGACTCCGAAAGCAAGAAGAACAACCCAGAGCCCAGGCCTACTGATGGTATCATAGATCTTGACCAGGTCAATAAAGCAGAAATGATAAGTCTTGTTGTAATTCCCTACACCTCTGCTGCAGCAGACGGACAGAAAATATGGCATCTGTGCAGGACCGATCTCGATTTGAAGTTTTCGTGACTGCAGGGATCCATACTCGTTGGTTCTTTCGGTAAAGACACGTAGGTAGAAAAATAAAATAAATAAAATGACGTTTCGATTGCAACACAAGCAATCATCATCGGGTGGGAAAACCACAGCAAGAAAAACAAAATTTTGCTGAAGTGGGAGAGAGATTACCTCTATAACCTCTCACCACGCATCTCTCTCCCACTTCAGCGAAACATGTTCTTGCTGTGGTTTTCCCACCTGATGATGATTGCTTGTGTTGCAATCGAAACGTCGTGATTTTATTTTATTTNATACCCACGTGACTTTACCGAAAGAACCAAAGAGTATTCAGGACCGCTTTGCAATGGGAGCAGGCGGGGCGGTTGGGGTGGGGGTAGGGTGGGGGTGGGGTGGGTGGGGCTGGGCGGGTGGGACGGGGCGGGGTGGAGGGTGAGTGGGGTGGGTGGGGTGGAGGGGTGGGGTGGAGGGGTGGAGGTGAGTGGGGTGGGGTGGAGGGGTGGTGGGGTGGGTGGGTGGAGGGTGAGTGGGGTGGGGTGGGCGGGTGGACGGGGCGGGTGGGGTGGGTGGAGGGGTGAATGGGGTGGAGGGGTGAGTGGGGTAGGGTGGAGGGGTGGGGTGGAGGGGTGAGTGGGGTGGGGTGGAGGGGTGAGTGGGGTGGGGTGGGGTGGAGGGTGGGGTGGAGGGTGAGTGGGGTGGGGTGGAGGGGTGAGTGGGGTGGGGTGGAGGGGGGGTGGGTGGGGTGGAGGGGTGAGTGGGGTGGGGTGGAGGGGTGAGTGGGGTGGGGTGGAGGGGTGAGTGGGGTGGAGGGTGGAGGGTGAGTAGGGTGGGTGGAGGGGGCAGGGCAAGTTGCGGGGTGGGGTGGGGCGGACCGGCGTGGGTGGAAAAAATTAGAATGGGGCTGACATTTCACATCAACAGCTGTTTCTTATTATTCGTGTTAAAGGGGGGGGGGGTGCTGAGAGGGGGTAAAGGGGGGGGGGGTAGAGAGGGGATGGGGGGCATTTAAACACCAATCACTTTGAAACACAAAAAAATAAACTGCTACCTCACCCCTGTGTATGTGTGTGTGAGTGTGTGTAAGTGTGTATGTGAGTGCGTGTCTGTGTGTGTATGTGTGTGTCTGAGTGTGTCTGTGAGTGTGTCTGAGTGTGTGCATGTGAGTGTGTGTGTGCGTCTGAGTGCGTCTGAGTGTGTCTGTGTGTGTCTGTGTGTGTGTATGTGAGTGTGTGCGTCTGAGTGTGTCTGTGTGTTTCTGTGTGTGTGTATGTGAGTTTGTCTGAGTGTGTGTATGTGAGTGTGTGCGTCTGAGTGTGTCTGAGTGTGTCTGAGTGTGTGTGTGTGCCTGGTGTGTGTATGTGAGTGTGTATGTGAGTGTGTGTGTTTGAGTGTGTCTGTGTGTGTCTGTGTGTTTCTGTGTGTGTATGTGAGTGTGTCTGAGTGTGTGTATGTGAGTGCGTGTGTCTGAGTGTGTCTGTGTGTGTCTGAGTGTGTCTGTGTGTGTATGTGAGTGTGTATGAATGTGTGTATGTGAGTGTGTGCGTCTGAGTGTGTCTGAGTGTGTCTGTGTGTGTCTGAGTGTGTCTGTGTGTGTGTGTGAGTGTGTGTGAGTGTGTCTGAGTGTGTGTATGTGAGTGTGTATGTGAGTGTGTGTGTCTGCGTGTGTCTGTGTGTGTCTGTGTGTGTGTCTGAGTGTGTCTGAGTGTGTCTGTGTGTGTGAGTGTGTGAGTGTGTCTGAGTGTGTGTATGTGAGTGTGTGCGTCTGAGTGTGTCTGAGTGTGTCTGAGTGTGTCTGTGTGTGTCTGAGTGTGTCTGTGTGTGTGTGAGTGTGTCTGAGTGTGTGTATGTGAGTGTGTATGTGAGATGTGTGTGTCTGTGTGTGTCTGTGTGTGTGTGTGAGTGCGTCTGAGTGTGTCTGTCTGTGTCTGTGTGTGTCTGTGTGTGTGCGTCTGAGTGTGTCTGTATGTGTCTGTGTGTGTGTATGTGTGTGTATGTGAGTGTGTGCGTCTGAGTGTGTCTGAGTGTGTGTATGTGTCTGTGTGTGTCTGTGTGTGTCTGTGTGTCTGTGTGTGTCTGAGTGTGTCTGTGTGTGTCTGAGTGTCTGTGTGTGTCTGAGTGTGTCTGTGTGTGTCTGAGTGTGTCTGTGTGTGTGTGCATGCGGGGTGAGCGGTGGCGCAGTGGTTAGCGCGCTGTCGCTTCAAATCTCGCGGCCAGCCGATCTCGATTCCGGCTGATGGACAACATCAGTGAGGATTATCTGAACCGGTCCCGGGCCTCCCCTAGATCGACTCAGCCTCAAATGAGTACCTGGCTGCGGTGTGTAGTAAACGTCGTCACTGGAAGACAAAGGCGGCCGTGAGGGCGTGGTTTGTCCACCCACCCCCTCGTGTGACCGTGTCGACCTTCATAGATGCTACTCGCTAAAAAGCACTTGCCCCAACGATCCGCTAAAGGCTATCCGGGGGATCTTTGTCTTTGTGTGCGTGCATGCACTGGGGAGCGGTGGTGCAGCGGTTAGCGCGCTGCGCTACGAACCCGGCGACCCGGTCGATTCCCGCTCACGGCCAACACCGGTGACGATTGTCTGAACCGGTCCTGGGCTTCCCCTAGGTCGACTCAGCCTCAAAGAGTACCTGGTGCGGCTTGATACTCCGACTGATGCTCCTGCTGTTGTGGAGTGACTCATGCAGCCAGCTTTGGCTGCAGAGTTTGGTGGTACATGTTGTTTATTGTGAAAATCGGTCACAGTTCCTATGACCTGCACTGTTTCATTGCTTTTATGGCTTTTTTTGGTGATTTTGATAAGTTTTTTGGTTGGCCATGTTTGTTTGTTGTAGTACAGAGTAGACTGATGGCCTTAATCTAAGTTGTCTTGTTGTTGTTGTTTGACTTGCATCCCACTGGGATTTTTGCACACAGCGTTACGGTGTTTTTTTCTGCAATATTTTGCTGTCTTTTCTTGGATTTTCTGTTTGCACTTAGTCACATATTCACTACAAGATGTTTTCTTGTTTTAGTTTTTNGTTTGTTGCGGTTGCACCCGATTCAAGAGCCGAATGGCTCACAGGGCTATACCTCTTCTTGGTTCTTTCGGTAAAGTCACGTAGAATGGAAATAATAAAATAATAAAAAATCAAACATTTTTTATTATGTTTTATTATTATTTTATTACTTCCATTCTACGTGACTTTACCGAAAGAACCAAGAAGATGAATCCCTGCAGTCACGAAAGCTTTACATCGAAATTTAGGCTATACCTAATAAATGAACTTGAACTTGTAAAACATCGCCACTGGGAGACAAAGGCGGCCGTGCCGGCCTTCAGAGGCGCCGCTGCTCGCTAACAGCACTTGCCCCAACAGTCTGTGGCGGCTATACGGTGGATATTTTGTCTTTGTTCTATCGTGGGGAGAGACAAAGGCGGCCGGGCGTTGTGCCCGCCTGGACCACCTGCTCGCAACACACGAACAGCACGTGCCACAACATGAATGTGTCCAATCTCTCTCCCTCCCCTGGGGAGGCCTTCACTCCAGCAGTGGATATATCACGCGTGATCATGATTATGATCATCATGATCACGTCCGCGCTCTCAATCAACTGTTGGATGAAGGCCTCTCCGCGTGGCGTCCATACTTCACCACGCTGGTCAGTAGCCGTGGCCCCCCGGGGAATAGACATCAGAACGCTGGGTTCATGGCCCGGTTTAAATCACGGGGCTTGAACCCAGGCACTTGGTTCTGTGTCTCATGAAGCCCTTGAGATAGAGACACNGAGACACCCAGAGCCAGGACTCGAACCCAGGACCTCAGTTCAGTGTCTCTGACACGGCCACNATGAACCCCTTGAGATAGACAGACACCCAGACCCAGGGCTCGAACCCAGGCTCTCAGTTCAGTGTCTCTGACACGGCCATCGTGAACCCCTTGAGATAGAGACACAGATTTTGAGACACCCAGAGCCAGGACTCGAACCCATCAGTTCAGTGTCTCTGACACGGCCACTATGAACCCCTTGAGATAGACAGAGNCACCCAGACCCAGGGCTCGAACCCAGGCTCTCAGTTCAGTGTCTCTGACACGGCCATCGTGAACCCCTTGAGATGAGAGACAGAGACACCCAGAGCCAGGACTCGAACCCAGGACTCAGTTCAGTGTCTCTGACACGGCCACTATGAACCCCTTGAGATAGAGACAGAGACACCCAGAGCCAGGGCTCGAATCCAGGATCTCAGTTCAGTGTCTCTGACGCCTGTCTGCTCGAGGAGCTCAGAGAAGGTGACGTCACGCGTTGAGCGGTGGGCCCAGAGGTGAGCACTCGGAGGGGTGAGTGGAGGGTTAGTTAGAGGGTGAGTGGGAGGGTGAGTGGGAGGTGAGTGGATGGGGAGGGGTGAGGGGAGGGTGAGGGAGGAGTGAGCGAGAGGGTGAGTGGGAGGGTGAGTGGGAGGTGAGTTGAGGGGATAGGGGAGGGTGAGGGAGGGTGAGGGGAGGGTTAGTTAGAGGGTGAGTGGGAGGGTGAGTGGGAAGTGAGTNGAGTGGATAGGGAGGGGTGAGGGAGGGTGAGGGAGGGTAAGGAGTGGGTGAGTGGGAGGGGAGTGGAGGGTGAGGNTAGGGGAGTGGGAGGGTGAGGGAGGGGAGGGGTGAGGGAGGGTGAGTGAGGTGAGTGGGAGGGTAAGGGAGGGGAGGGTGAGTGGAGGGTGAGTGGAGGTGAGTGNGGGGAGGGTGAGGGAGGGTGAGGGGAGGGTGAGTTACAGGGTGAATGAGAGGGTGAGTGGGAGGGTGAGTGGGAGGGTGAGTGAGGGGAGGTGANTGAGTGAGTGAGTGAGTGGGAGGGTGAGTGGGAGGGTGAGGGTAGGGGAGTGAGTTGCTGGTGAGTGGTGGTGGCAGTGTGTGTGTGGCAGGGTGAATGCATCATTAGACCTTTAATCATCATTAATTTCATTCCCACACATTTTTTGAAATACATTTTTTCGTCTCATTCTCTCTCTCTTCTCTCTTTCTAAAACGTTGGCACAATCCGAGCGGCTGCTCCCGAGAATTCCTCCCTCTCCCCNTCACCGCAGTCCGCGAAAGCCTCGGCCACAGAACCATGCAGACAGACGCTCACGAAACACAAAGGGCAGCGTAAGCATATAAAATCTACCTTCGTTTTAGGGAGAGAACCCGTAGATGTATTCCTTTTGAAAACCCGTCTTCTCAGTTGTGAAATGTTGTGGTCTCCAACAACGGTGTTGCTGTACTAGTACACTACACCATACTACAATACACTACACACTACTATGCACTACACGATACACTACACTATACATACACTACTATACACTACACTATACACTACACTATTATACACTACATTATACACTACTTACCTTACACTATANACTACTATACCAACACTATTATACACTACACTATACACTACACACTACTATGCACTGCACTACACACTACCTATACCACTCACTCACACCCACATTCACTCACACACTCTCAACATTCACTCTCAACATTCCACTCACTCTCCATTCCACACTCACTCACACATTACTCACACACACTCCTCACTTCACATTCAACACATTCCACACTCACTCTCACATTCATCAATTCACTCCTCTACACACTCTCAACACCTACTTACAAGGACAAATATCTCCCGTTCAGCCTGAGCAAGTGCTGTTAGCGAGCACCTATGAAGGCCGGCACGGCACACGAGGGGTGGGTCGCCAACACCACGACCGGCCGCCTTTGTCTCCCCAGTGGCGATGTTTACAAACCGCACCAGGTACTCATTTGAGGCTGAGTCGACCTAGGGGAGGCCAAGGATCGGTTAGATAATCGTCACCGGTGTTGGCCGTGAGCGGGAATCGAACTCGGGTGGCCAGGTTCGTAGCGCAGAGCACACACAGCCAACCCACACACACACAGACACCAACTCACTCACACACAGACACCAACCCACACACACCCACACACAGACACCAACTCACCCACATACACACAGACACCAACTCACAGACACACACCCACAAACACCCACCCACACACACAGACACCAACTCACCCACACACATACACACAGACACACCCACACACACAGACACCAACTCCCACACACACAGACACACTCACCCACACACACACATACACCAACTCACCCACACACACAGACAGACACAACTCTCACACACAAACACCAACTCACCCACACACACACCAACTCACACACACACACAACTCACACACACACAGACACACAAACCAACTCACACACACACACAGACACCAACTCACCCACACACAGACACCAACTCACCACTCACACACCAACTCATCCACACCCACACACAGACACCAACCCCACACACACAGAGACCAACTGACGCACACACACACAGACACCAACTCACACACACACAGACACCAACTCACCCACACACACACAAACACCAACTCACCACACACACAGACACCAACTCACACACACACAGACACCAACTCACCCACACACAGACACCAACTCACCCACACACACACAGACACCAACTCACCCACACACACAGACACCAACCCACACACACACACCAACCCACACACACACACACCAACTCACCCACACACACACAGAGACACCAACTCACACACCCAGACACATCGAGACACCAACTCACACACACACAGACACCAACTCACCCACACACACACAAACACCAACTCACCCACACACACAGACACCAACTCACACACACACAGACACCAACTCACCACACACAGACACCAACTCACCCACACAGACACCAACTCACCCACACACACAGACACCAACCCACACACACACCAACTCACACACAGACATAGACACCAACTCACACACACACCAACCCACACACACACACACCAACTCACCCACACACACACAGAGACACCAACTCACACACCCAGACACATCGAGACACCAACTCACACACACACACACACACACATCGAACACCAACTCAACCACACACACACATCACACACACACACACCAACTCACACACACACACACACACCAACCCACACACACACAGAGACACCAACTCACCCACACACACACCAACTCACACACACACACACCAACCCACACACACACAGACTCACCCACACACACACACCAACCCACACACACCAACTCACCACCAACCCACACACCCAGACACATGGAGACAGGCAGCCACACCGCCGGGCGTTATGCACCAAGTCAGCGTTATTCCCCGACACCAGAGAACCCGTGTCTGCATATCACCCCTCTCCCCTCGACCGCTCAGACATCCGAGTTGAAAAGAATTCAGAAGCAGACAATGCGCCTGCTCCACGTGGTGCCTGTCCCTTCAAAGACAAGAATAAGAAGAATAAGGAAGAAGAATAAGAAACGACGCATACTCTTAGTTTTTTCGGTAAAGTCACGTAGGTAAAAAAATTAATTAAAATTTATAAAATAATAAAAATCACGACGTTTCGCAGGCAACACAAGTCTCCGTATCAGGTGGGACCGTCACAGCCAGATTTGCTGTATCAAGTGAGCAAAGATTCCAAGATACGAGTTCTTAAATACAAGTTAAGGGGGAGGAGGGAGGGTATTTAAGAATTTGTATCTTGAAATCTTTGCCTCACTTGATACAACAATTTCGATTTAAAGCTTTCGTGACTGCAGGGATTCATCTTCTTGGTTCTTTCGGTAAAGTCACGTAGAAGGAAGTGACTTTACCGAAAGAACCAAGAAGAAGTTGATACAACAAATCTAGCTGTGACGGTCCCACCTGATGAAGGAGACCTGCGTTGCCTGCGAAACGTCGTGATTTTTATATTTTATTTTTATTTTATTTTTTACCTACGTGACTTTACCGAAAAAACTAAGAGTACGAATCCTTGCAGTCACGAAAGCTTCAAATCTAGAATTTTGATGATTTTTTATTATTTTATTTTATTAATTTTAATTTCATTTTTTACCTACGTAATTTGAACCCATCCCGTCAGCCACACACGCGGCCATTGGGCGAGTATCCAATCCTGGCAGCATCGGGATCAACGCAAAACGAAAATCTTCTTGGTTCTTTCGGTAAAGTCATCACGTGGAAGGGAAATAATAAAATAATACAAATAAAACATAATAAAATAATTCTCACGACGTTTCGGCCACAACGCAAGCAGCCGTCCTCAGGTGAAGAACACGTCTGTCGTTCAGACTCTGTCTTATAAGACTCTGTCTTATCGACAGACCTGTTCTTCACCTGAGGACGGCTGCTTGCGTTGTGGCCGAAACGTCGTGAGAATTGTTTTATTATGTTTTATTTTTATTTTTTATTACTTCCCTTCTACGTGACTTTACCGAAAGAACCAAGAAGATGAATCCCTGCAGTCACGAAAGCTTTAAATCGAAAGCAAAACTGGACCGGTTTCGATGTTCAGCTTCTCATCAGCAGCAGGCTTCGCGCGGTTTGCCCGGACCAATGCTGATGATCTGTCACGTGTTGATAGGCAAGGACTGGGCGACTCGTCAGCAGAAGCGTTCACTCATAATCAACGTTTTTGGGTTTAGATCGCGTTTATTTATAAATGTGTCGTAACCCTCCACCACCCGACACGGCCAATCAGTAAAAAAGTGTCACGTTGACAAAAGACAAATAGTTCACTGCTTTAGCCCACCGGTGTGTTGAAGCCACAACATTTACAATTTGAGTACGACGTTTCGCTGGTAATTGCATCCAGCATCATCGTTCACGTTTTGCCGCTGCCAATGCTCCGTGAAGCTGCCCAGATGTTTGTAGGCAAGGCTGGTTTGGAGATTCAGTGTCTCTTTAGCATCGGGTTTTGACTGTGCGTGGACTGAGGCCGTTACACGGCGTGTTACAATACCGGTCCGTTACAATGACACTCNGTTACAATGACGCTCCGTTACAACGTACGCTCAGTTACAACGCACGTTCCGTTACAATGCCTCTCCGTTACGATCCGTTACAATGACGATCCGTTACAATGACGCTCCGTTACAACGCACGCTCCGTTACAATGNACGCTCCGTTACAATGNACGCTCCGTTACAATGACGCTCCGTTACAATGACGTTTCGTTACAATCACGCTCCGTTACAATGACGCTCCGTTACAATGACGCTCCGTTACACGTAGCGCTCCGTTACGCGTACGCTCCGTTACAATGNACGCTCCGTTACAATGACGCTCTGTTACAACGACGCTCCGTTACAATTCACGCTCCGTTACGACGTACGCTCCGTTACAAGACGCTCCGTTACAACGTACGCTCCGTTACAACGCACGCTCCGTTACAATGACGCTCCGTTACAATGCGCTCCGTTACAACGTAACGCTCCGTTACAATGACGCTCCGTTACAATGACGCTCCGTTACAACGCACGCTCCGTTACAATGNAGGCTCCGTTACAACGCACACTGTTACAATGACGCTCCGTTACAATGCCGCTCCGTTACAACGCACGCTCCGTTACAAAGAGTTTCNGAGCGGTGACGCGAACTACTTTCTCGAGTGAGCGGTGAGCGGAGTGATACGGTGACGCGGAGTGATACGGTGAAGCGGAGTGATACGGTGAAGCGGAGTGATACGGTGACGCGGAGTGATACGGTGACACGGTGATACGGTGACACGGAGTGATACGGTGACGCGGTGATACGGTGACACGGTGATACGGTGAACGGAGTGATACGGTGACGCGGAGTGATACGGTGACGCGGAGTGATACAGTGACGCGGAGTGATACGGTGACATGGAGTGATACGGTGACACGGAGTGATACGGTGACACGGAGTGATACGGTGACACGGAGTGATACGGTGAAGCGGAGTGATACGGTGACGCGGAGTGACACGGTGACACGGCGGCGGCGTGCCCTGAGCTGTTTGTCCCGCCATCTCACCGCGCGGTGTGCGTAGCAGCAGCAGCATTAGTAGTAGCAGCACCTCGTATCTCGCCAGACTTTAACGCGTTTATGGGGGNAATTGTTTTCGCTTAATGCGTTTTTGCTTAACGCGTTTTTNGCTTAATGCGTTTTTCGCTTAACGCGTTTTTCGCGAAACGCGTTTTTCGCGAAACGCGTTTTTTGCATAACGCGTTTTCGCATAACGCGTTTTTCGCATAACGCGTTTTTCGCATAACGCGTTTTTCGCTAAACGTGGCTTTCCAGGAACGCATGTATCGCTATCACGTGTCAGTGTGTGTGTGCTCCTTTAAGGGGCCGTCCATAAATGCGTCACGCACCTAGGGGATGGGGGGTGGGGTCAGACATTTGTGACGATGTGTGACGAGAGGGGGGGGGATGGGTTAAGAGGTGACTCACATCAAAATGCGCAACTTTAAATAAATATAGACAACACGTTCTACAATTAAATATANTTTTTAATAAATGTTTTCTCCTAAACATCAGAGTGCAGCGCCACATTAAACACNCACTATGACGTTTAAGCGTTTGTGTTTTTTTTGGGGCGAGGGGGGCAGAGTTTTGTGACGTCATATTCAAGGAGGGGGGGTCTGACTTTTGTGACGCCGTGTGACGAGGGGGGGGGGNTCAGAAATCGTCCAAAACCACGTGACGTCATTTAGGGCGGCCCTAAGTGCAATTATTTCGCCCGATTAGAAAAAAATATCCGTGTAGATAATTGNAGCCCTCGTAAAGCTTCAATGAGCAGCGCCATTGTATGTAGTACGTGAACATATTTTAGTGTTGTTGTTGTTGGTTGTTGTTGTTTGTTGTTTGATTTTTCTTCCGTTGTAGTCGCGGAGGACGGNATCTAANCAGATGGCGAAGCAGTTGTCGAGTGGCAGAGTCAACGGTGGTGTGGTGTGTGTGTGGGTGTGTGTGGGTGGTGGGTGTGTGTGAGTGTGTGGTGTGGGGGTGTGTGTGAGTGTGTGGGTGNGTTTGTGGTGGTGGTGTGAGGGTGGGTGTGAGTGTGTATTGGTGATTGTGTGAGTGTGTGGATGTGTGTGAGTTGTGGGTGTTGGTGGTTGTTGTGGGTGTGTGTTGTGGGTTGTGTTGTGGTGTGTGAGTGTTGTGTGGTGGGTGTCTGTGTGTGGGGTGGTGTGAGTGGTGGGGTGTGTGTGTGTGTGNGGGTGTGTGTGTGTGGGTGTGTGTGTGTGGGTGTGTGTGTGTGGGTGTGTGTGTGTGTGGGTGTGTGTGGGGTGTGANTGTGTGTGGGGTGTGTGTGGTGTGTGTGTGTGNTNTGTGTGAGTGTGTGTGAGTGTGTGGGGTGTGTGTGTGTGGGTGTGTGTGTGTGGGGTGTGTGGGTGTGTGTGTGTGTGTGGGGTGTGTGGGGGTGTGNGTGTGTGTGGGGGTGTGAGTGTGTGTGGNTGTGTGTGAGTGTGTGGGGTGGTGTGTGTGTGTGTGTGTGTGTNGGGTGTGTGTGTGTGTGCGGGTGTGTGTGGGTGTGTGTGAGTGTGTGTGTGTGTGGGTGTGTGTGTGTGAATGTGGGGTGTGTGTGTGGGGGGTGTGTGTGTGTGGGTGTGTGTGGGTGTGGTGGTGTGTGTGTGTGTGGGTGNTGTGTGAGTGTGTGGTGGTGTGTGTGTGTGTGGGTGTGTGTGTGAGTATGTGGGGTGTGTGTGTGGGGGTGTGTGANTGTGTGGGGGGTGTGTGTGTGTGTGTGTGTGTGTGTGTGGTGTGTGAGTGTGTGGTGGTGTGTGGGTGTGTGTGTGTGTGTGTGTGNTGGTGTGGTGTGTGCGTGTGTGTGGTGGTGTGTGTGTGTGTGTGGGNGTGTGTGTGTGTGTGTGTGTGCGTGTGTGTGTGTGTGGTGGTGTGTGGGTGTGTGGTGTGTGTGTGAGTGTGTGGTGGTGTGTGTGTGTGTGGGTGTGTGTATGTGTGGTGTGAGGTGTGTGTGGGTGTGTGTGGGTGCGCGTGTGGGTGTGTGTGAGTGTGTGTGAGTGGGTGTGCTTGTGGGTATGTGTGGTGTGTGTGGGTGTGCGTGTGTGGGTGTGGGTATGTGTGGGTGTGAGTGTGTGTGGTGTGAGTGTGTGTGTGTGTGTGTGTGTGTGGGTGTGCGTGTGTGAGTGTGTATGTGGGTGTGAGTGCGTGTGTGAGTGTGTGAGTGTGTGAGTGGGTGAGTGTGTGGTGTGTGTGAGTGTGTGTGGGTGTGAGTGTGTGTGGGTGTGCGTGTGTGGGTGTGAGTGTGTGTGTGTGTGTGAGTGTGTGGTGTGTGAGTGCGTGGTGTGTGTGGTGTGTGTGGTGTGTGTGTGTGTNGTGTGTGTGTGTGAGTGTGTGGGTGTGTGAGTGTGTGTGGGTGTGAGTGTGTGGGTGAGTGTGTGGGTGTGAGTGTGTGTGGGTGTGTGTGTGTGGTGTGAGTGTGGGGTGTGTGTGTGATGAGTGTGTGGGTGTGTGAGAGTGTGGGTGTGTGGGTGTGTGGTGTGTGTGGTGTGTGTGTGGTGTGTGTGTGTGAGTGTGTGGTTGTGTGAGTGCGTGTGTGGGTGTGAGTGTGTGGCTGTGAGTGTGTGGGTGTGTGAGTGTGTGTGTGTGTGTGTGTNTNGGTGTGTGAGTGTGTAGGAGAGTGTGAGTGTGTGGATGTGTAGCGGGTAGCGCTACGCTGCGCTACGAACCCGTCGACCCGAGTTCAATTCCCGCTCACGGCCACCAACACTGACGACGATTTTCTCAACCGGTCCTGGGCCTCCCTAGGTCGACTCAGCCTCAAATGAGTACCCGATGTAGAGCGTAGTCAGCATCGCCACTGGGGAGACAAAGGCGGCCGGGCGTTGTTGCTGGCCACCCACCCCTCGTGCACCATCATAGGTGCTCGCGAACAGCACTTGCCCCAACAGTCCGTTGCAGGCTATACGGGGATCTTTGTCTTTATCTTTGGGGTGGGTGTCTACGGGAGTGTAACATTTCAATATGGATGTTGTTCCATGTCTCCCTTCCTCCGTTGCTCTTTTAGTCGGCTCCGCTTATAGCCGCAGCCACCGCCGCCGTCTCCTCTACCCTGTGGCAAGAGGCATTCGATGCCAAAGGTCTTCCTCGATGCAGACAACCGTCTTCGCTAGACTATGAACTATTTTATTTTTTTACATGTACATCTTTTTTCTTACCAGATTGACAACGTGGCCATCGCAGATGATGGCTTCTACGGCGGTGGCGGATTACCACCATCATCATAATCATCATCACCACACCACCACGTGGAAATGTAAAACAAATAGCCGAAGAGTGTCGTCGAAACTAAAACAAATATTTTATTTTACCAGTTTAAGGCCCGCTTGAGCTGCTATAACTACTTTTCAGAAACGACCTGTCCATCGCAAATGATAGCTTCGACGAGAGTGGCGCTGGTCATCATCATCATCACGTGGAAATGTATAGCAGGAGCCAAATGCTCGAAACGGACACGTTGATTCTAAATGTGGAACGGAAAAAAAATCGGAGCACCCGGCGAAAATCCACGCGACCACGGGAGAGCGAGAGAGAGAGAGAGACACGCAAACTCCAAGTATACAGCAGGCGTCGTCAGGGTCGGGATCGAACCCACGACCTCCTGTAAACCAGGCGAGGTAGTTAACATCTCGCCATGAACAGCGGTGATGGTAAGGGTGCAATCCCATCACCTCCATGTCCCTGTGGCTCCTCCTCTCTCCTGCCCGTGTATTTTTAGACAAGAGCCAAGCTGGAGGGGATGGGTGGGTGGGTTAGTGGATGGTGGTGGGTGGTGGGTGGACGGGTGAGTGGTCGATGGTTGGGTCGGTGGTGGGTGGCTGGTGGTCCCAACATGTGCACGGATTATATTGTTTGCAGTCAAAACAAACCGCCAGAGTTGAGCGACTGCCAATCACCCACGGTATTAATAGTGTGTCCGTGCGTGTGCACGTGTGTGTGCCTGTCTTTGTGTCTCTGCGTCTCTGTGCCTGTGTGTGTGCGCACTTGTATGTGTGTGTGTCTGTGTGTAGTCCGGCAAAACAACCCTCTACCTCCTCGTGGTGCCGGACGGTAACGCTGTGGTGGGCAGTGCCGTGGGGGAGGGCAATTTAGATTGGCCTTTCCCTTCATGGCGTTTGTAACCACCACAGCGGCCAAATGGGGGCTCTGGATGGGTGCTAGGGGCAGGTAACCCCTCCACCTTCAATCAACTACCACCAAACTACGATGCAAAAACGTATTAAGCTTGTGCCGGACGCCCCGGGGGAACAGGCGTCTATGACGTCTCCTGGCCATCTGTTGAGGAAGTACTAAAGGCGATCGGAGTTTGAGACCAGGAAAGGCACCGTGCAGAGATGATCTCCCAAGCGAAATGCTGAGGGAGGGTGGCGTTTGTGCACAATGCCCTACATGTCATCATAACAATAGTCTGGAACACTGACGGGTTCCGCAGGATTGGAAGGATGCCCTGGTGGCCCCCCTCTTAAGAAGGGGGACCGCACAGACTGTAACAACTGCAGGGGCATTTCACTCCTCAGTGTGCTGGGAAAGGTCCTGGCAAGGATTATTCAATATCGCCTTGCCAGGCACGCTGAGGAGAGGCTTACGGAGCCCCAATGCGGTTTCAGGAAAGGGCGGTCCTGCACAGATGCCATATTTTCTGTCCGTCTGCTACAGCAGAGGTGTAGGGAATCCAACAAGACCTGCATCTCTGCTTTATTGACCTGTCAAGGCCTATAATACCTTCAGTAGGCCTGGCTCTGGGTTGTTCTTCGTGCTTTCGGAGTCCCTGACCCTCTGCTAACAATCATTAAGGACCTTCATGATGGTGAGCGCCCGGGTAAAACTACGTGGCCGGAGTCAGACCTTCCCTGTACACTTGGGGTGCGACAGGGATGTCCTCTAGCTCCCACATTATTTAACATCTATTTCGACCACGTAGTTCGTGAAGCCTTCAATAGCTGTACGGAGGAATTTCCATCTGGTACATATACAATGGGAGGCTGATCGATGCCGGGTGTGGTCAAGATGGCTCCCTATTGTTCAACCACGTTATGTATGCCGATGATCTGGTAATTGCTGCTCACTCGGAGGAGGAGTTGGAGGCGCTGTTGCTGAACCTGGAGCTTACCACTAAGAGGTGGGCCTTACCATCAGCCCCACCAAAACCAAGCACCTGCCTGGTATTTTGACATCGACACTCCACCCCACAACTATTGGTGATAGGGCAGTTGTGGAGAAGTGGAGTTTCCCATACCTGGGCAGCGTGCTCATGACGGCTCCGATTTATCAGCAGAGTCTCACTCCGAATCAGTCGAGCGGCATATCTTTTAATCGGTTTCGTAACGCTGTGTGGAAGCTACCTGGTCTGTCACTCCACATCGAAGCTTCAGGTCTTCTCGCAGTCATTCCCTCCCTTTCTACGCTTGCGAAACGTGGACCCCCGTAATGGAACAATTTCGCCAGTTAGAAATATTTAGCTGGCCTGTCTACGATCCATCCTGGGTTTAACCAGGCTGGATTGTGTGAGGAGCTCACAATCCTTGAAAGATCTGGGCAAAGTCCCATCGTGAGCTCCTCCGGCAGGCAAGGCTGCGTTGGCTGGGCACGTAGCCCGCATGCCCAGCCACCGCATGCCTAAACAGCTTTTGTTCGGCCGGATCGAGGGGGCTAAACGGGCGCGGCACGGGTAGAGAAGAGATGGAGTGATGTGGTATAGGAGGATGTGGAGCTGAGTACTTGCCGATGACTGGTACCAGCGGTGTCAAGATCGGCCTCTGAGGAGGCCGTGAAGGACGCTACTGGGCAGTTGAGGCAGTCGCCCTCCAGCAACAACGGAGGGCGAAGGAGCGACGCTCACAACAACGAGCGGAGCGCCGGGTGGCTAAATCACAGCAAGTTGGTAGAGTAGGGGGCACAGGTGGTGCATCAGCCAGTCATCTCGGTCAGTCGACCCGTGGCACCTGGGTCTGCCCGTGACCTCCTGCCAGCGGGCGTTCGACAATTCACGTGGACTCAAGGTGCACATGCCTGGCACAAGTGTCGTGGTGACGTCACCGCCACTTAGTGGCGATGGCGGTTGTTGTTGTCTGTCTCTGTGTGTGAACCTGTGTGTCTGTTTTTGTGTCTGTGTGTGCACGTGTGTGTGTGTGCACGTGTGTCTGTGTGTGTCTTTGTGTCTCTGTGGTGGGTGGGTGTCTGTGTTTGTGAATTCGCGACACATCGCTGCGCCACGGCTCCTGCCACCGGCTGCATTATTTAAAAAAATTAACCCGTAAAAACAAAGTTTTTCACTCTAAATCCTTTATATGCGTGGCGGCTAGAGTCCTCTCGTCCTCTGGCTTGAGATGGCTGCCACCTATGGGTCAGATGATTGTCTGCAGTATTAACAATTGGTAATTTAATATTTAATTTGTTTTCCCTAAAGTGTAAATTTTGGAATTTTTTCACGAATATTAATTGTCACGCACAACGAGTCTGGTGCAAAATGTCAGCTCGATTGGATCACGGGAAGTGGGTTAAAAAACGACCGAAAGGTTTGCACGGTCGTAAGCAAGCAAGCAAGCACGCAAGCGAACTTAATATAAAGGATTTAAAAACCAGGGGCATCGCCCGTCACGCGACAGGTTCGTAAAACAAGATCGACTTAAAAATGTTAAAGACTCACATTTAAAAAAAAAATGTAAATAACCAACATCTCCCGTTACAGGAGCCTACCGTGGAACCTCCCCCGGTTCCAAATCTCCCACGACCGTCAAACCGAATCAGGGGCGGCCGGACCACGTGGCCGCCCGATGGCCATGGGCAGAGGTCGCAAACGGGTTTTGATCCCTTACCCTACCCGTACCCGGCCGCACCAGGGTCGCAAATGGGTACCCGTACCCGGCCGGATACGGGTACCCGTTCCCTACCCGTACCCTACCCGAAATGAGTGACAAACGGTTACTCACCAGTGACTCACGGCCTACCCGTACCCGTACCGGCCGCACCAGGGTCGCAAACGGCTACCCGTACCCGTACCGACCGGGTATGGGTACGCGTATGCTACCCGTACCCTACCCGAAATGATTGACAAACGGTGACTCACCAGTGACTCACGGCCTACCCGTACCCGTACCCGGCCGCAGCAGGGTCGCAAACGGCTACCTGTACCTGGCCGGGTACGGGTAGCCGGGTATCGGGTAGGGTACGGGTATCGGGTACCCGGTTGCGACCTCTGCCACGGGGCTATAGAACTCCCACAACGGATCGATCGACGTCGTACGAAGCCGCTGCCTTCGCTGCTTAAAAAAACAACGGGGAATTGGCGAGATCCAACTCTGCGTTCGAGCAGGACATTGAGTGGATAACAGAGCATCTACCAGTGCGTCTTTATTAATCTGCTGCTAGGAATCCATACGAAAGATAAATGTTATTGTTTTAAATGTCTCGATGCAGAAATCACGTTTGGTGTCAAAATTAACCGTCATCGTACGTACGGTTTTTTTAGGGGAGGGGGGGGGGAGAAATTTTATTATATCTTGTAAACTAATAATTGGTTGCAATTTTAATAAACCCTTCATGAATTTTTTGTATTTAAAATTGCATGAAAATCCACGCAGGCTACCCAGCGTTCCACACAGCGGTAGCGTCGGCGTAAGGCACAGAAAACTAGTTGTATAAAACTATTTGTACATATCTTCTTGGTTCTTTCGGTAAAGACAAGTAGAAGGGAAATAAAAAAAAAAATAAAAACATGTTTTATTATGTTTAATTTTTATTGTTTTATTTTTATTATTTTAAATAATAAATAATAATAATTATTTTAAATAATAAAAATAAAACATGCTTTATTATTTTTATTTTATTATTTCCCTTCTACGTGACTTTACCGAAAGAACAAGAAGATGAATCCCTGCAGTCACGAAAGCTTTAAATCGATATTTGTATACAATACTAGTTCAAAGCCCGTTTCTGTCAGGAAAAAAGTTTTCAACGAACAAAAATTAAGCTGATATCATTGTTGTTGTTACATTTTGTATCTACGAACAAACACTAATCCGCAAAACAACAAAAATTCGACTTGCTTCAACTTCTCATGAAGACGTGCCCATTGGAAACCGTTCAATAAAAATTCCGTCATTTTTTGTTAGAAAGACAAATTAACGTAGTCTGAGAGGGGAAGCACTGCTATCTTCATATCGTTTTCGAATTATTCAGATTTNAACATCATAAAATATGGATTTAAAAATTGATTAAAGCTTTCGTGACTGCAGGGATCCTCGCTTTGGTTATTTCGAAAGTCGCGTAGAAGGAAATAATAACGTAATAAAAATATAAAACAAGACTTAAATTTCGATTTAAAGCTTTCGTGACTGCAGGGATTCATCTTCTTGGTTCTTTCGGTAAGTCACGTAGAAGGGAATAATATATATTATTTATTTTATTATATTATTTTATTATGTTTTATTTTTATTATTTATTACTTCCCTTCTACGTGACTTTACCGAATGAACCAAGAAGAGAAAAAAACCAAGACTTTTTAAAACATTTTTCTTATTTTATTATTCCCTTCCACGACTTTACCGAAAGAACCAAGAATATAGTGTGGATTGTTTCATTCAAAACAGCTTGATTCAAAACCTCAAAACAAAAGATAAAACGATGGTTCTCGCTTTAATTTTACTTGTCGTCCAGCGCTATAAACGTAAAAAAACCCGCAATCAAATTTTGAACGGTTTCTAAATGACACCACGCACAAACATTGTTATGGGGGCACTTCTAATCAATATTGAGGGCCTAAAATGAAAAACATCGGGACTTTCAGATTGTCCCTGTTGTTTTGTGTCCTAAAATACGGTGAACGACATTGCAGCTTTCTACCTCGTCGAGAAGTATCTAGACGTGTGCGAGACGTACAGACCAAGGTCTTCATTTGTATACAAGATCAATTATAGTTCTCGAGCCAGTTGCGACCTCTAGCGTGAAGACGCGTAAATGCGAAAATAAAATAAATTTCCATCGTAGAAACTTCGTGTGGCTACGACCGATGTGATACTGGTAGGAACCTCCTGGTTCCACCAGCCCACATGGGATTATTGTGTCCGTCCGTCCGTCGTGCAGAGAGGGGCTGGGTGGGCGGGAGGGCTGGGTGGAGGGCTGGGTGGGGATGGGTGGGGAGGGGCTGGGTGGGGAGGGTGGGGCTGGGTGGGGCTGGGTGGGCAGGGGCTGGGTGGGGAGGGGCTGGGTGGGGAGGGTGGGGCTGGGTGGGGCTGCGTGGGCAGGGGCTGGGTGGGAGGGGCTGCTCACCCGTGGTGCCCTTATAAAACTCAACGTTTAACCTACTCACGCCGGCTTGTGCCCGCCCTCACAGTCGGGCATATTTGCGGAATACACCACGCCGCCGTTGACCCTGCAGGCCATTGACCGAGCAACCCAACGTTCCTACCAGCTCCCTCCGCAGGAGGAATGTGTTTATTGACGTTCAACAATCACGACGGTGGTGGTTCCTGAGCCACAACACCGAGAAATCTGGCTTTAACATTGACGTTCAAAAAAGGGAGATTTTTGCCAGTAAAGGAGAAAATTTTAAAGGTATTATTTGGGTCTTTCGGTAAAGTCACGTAGATCGGTTCAAATTAATAAAATCAACAAAACTACATTTCGATCACAACACAAGCGATCGTAACCCCCCCCCCCTGATGACAATCGCTTGTGCTGTGATCGAAACGTCGTAGTTTTGTTTATTTTATTTGTATTAATTTGAACCTGTATCAAGTAAATGATGCAGCAATCGTGCTGTGACGGTTCCACCTGAAGACGGAAGCTTGTGTTGCCTCCGTAACGTCGTGATTTTTATTTTATTTTACTTTTCTTAATTCATTTTTTACCTACGTGACTTTTCCGAAAAAACCCAGGGAAAATGGGCTTCATACAGTCACACCAACTTCATAGTAATTCAAATGTAGAACGCGCGTCCAATACCATGAACCAGGGGCAATCGACCAAACTAATAAAGGGGGGGGCTTTGAGATGGGCTTCCAACGCAGACTTAAACAGATATACACACACTGCCCGAGTTCAAGTGGCAAGGCGTTCCGTGGCTTGTGGGTGCCACGCTAACAAAAGCACAGATCGCCAAAAGTGCAACGGTGACTGCGGGAGCTGGTAGGAACGTTGGGTTGCTATTATTTCCCTTCTACGTGACTTTACCGAAAGAACCAATAGGAATCCTGCCGTCACGAAAGGTTTCAATCGAATGTACTTAAGCAAAGTCTCAATTTCCATGTACAAGAATACAGGGATGTGTTTTATTGTCAGCTTTATCCATCAGGAACGCATCCCCAACGTAAAACGGATGGTGGCGATGCGGGCTATTCCAGCATCGTCGAAACTGTGCAAGTTGGTAGCTCGAAATGCGGGGTCCTTCGCCTTTAGGAGCCATCCATTTAGTCCGTACGCAAAAACCTTTCAAAGCCCCTCCCCGCATTTGGGTTAAACTCCCCTCCCCCTTCATGCGTACGCACTAAATGGATGGTCCCTTACCGCACCCACTTTGATTCTTAACCATCAACCCAAATGTTGAAAACTACCTAAGTTGCAACGTCATCATCCAAACATAAGTTCCGTGCTTTCAATTATTTACCTTCCAAAAACAATATCTGGCCGTCTCGCACCCCCAGGCGAAGAAGAACCACTGCTCTAAAAAAAGTCTCAATCTCATCGTCCCCACATCTGGACATCCCTCAATTCGGATCATAACCAGGAGGCATAGAACAGTTGAAACTCCAACTTTTGAACAGAAATAACACCTTTAAAAAAAGGCACGCACAATTGCAACTTGTCACTTTTATTCATTACACAGCGTTACATTGTTTGTTTACTCATGGGGGGGGGGGGTCCGTACACTTGCAATGTCGAGAAATACTTACCATGGATGGGAAGGTGCCACGCACACAGATGGACCTGGGGCGAGACATACCCAACACAAACAAGACTGCTCCCTCTCCTCCACAAAGCCTCTTGGTGGCAAGATACGGGAGGGTTCCGTTCCCGCCCTCCCAGAAACCAACTCTACTTTCACATTGGGATGGTCAAAGCCCAGGTAGCCGGCGTCGTCAGGAGCCAGGCGGAGTAGCGAGTACATCATCGCTGGCGTGATGTCTCCTTCATATCCGTGGGTCGGGTACGACGTCTTGGTTCTAGATGACCCCGAAACAGGTCGTGTCGCACACACCTACACCAACCTGGGAGAGGTTTTGTTTATTTCCCCATTTGTAGAATTCAATTATCAAAAAATTAACCCGTAAAAACTAAGTTTTTCACTATAAATCCTTTATATGCGTGGCATCGGTTTTATTTTATTATTCATTTCTGTTTTTCTTGAGTAAGAGTTTCATTTTTTATCACATTGGTATGTTAAATTAAATATGACATTTTTTTTCCTGAAAAGTGGAACATTTTGGAAAAAATTCACGAACATTGTCACACACGAGTCTGTGTGCAAAGTATCAGCTCGATTGGATCACGGGAAGTGGGTTAAAAAACGACCGAAAGATTTGCACGGTCGTAAGCAAGCAAGCGAACTTAAAGTATTTAAAAAAAAAGCATTTCATTCGTGCCGAGTCACCCGTGCAAGGGAGGAACACTAGAAGGCGCACAAAGGACAGTCCAAAATATATATAAAGTTCATCACGGCAGTGACTCGAGTCAAGATCTCACACGCGTGTGGAAGGCCCCTTTATCCCACCAGCAATGCGCCCCCAAGCAAGCAACTTGCAGGGCTGCGCCTTAACCGTTACACAGTTGGGGGCCGACTGTCAGCTTTTCGATTTAAAGCTTTCGCGACTGCAGGGATTCATCTTCTTGGTTCTTTCGGTAAAGTCACGGAGAAGGGAAGTAATAAAATAAAAAAATAGAACAATAAAATTTCGTTTTAAAGCTTTCGTGACTGCAGGGATTCATCTTCTTGGTTCTTTCGGTAAAGTCACGTAGAAGGGAAATAAAATAAAACATAAAATAATTCTCACGACGTTTCGGCCACAACGCAAGCAGCCGTCCTCAGGTGAAAACCCCGACAGACCTGGTTTTCACCCGAGGACGGCTGCTTGCGTTGTGGCCGAAACATCGTGAGAATATTTTATGATGTTTTATTTTTATTATTTTATTGCTTCCCTTCTACGTGACTTTACCGAAAGAACCAAGAAGATACTTTCAGCTTGCGCGGGTACCAGGTGATGCGGAGTGATTGCAGTAACGGCAGCGTCACCGCTCGGGTTATTTCGTCCCGCCGTTTCACTGCTGCGGAGTAGTCGGGTGGTGGTACACATCACACACAATATCTCCAAACATTATCGGTGCTACATTATAATTAATTTTTCAGCCTAACCTTGGGCACTTTCAGGAACAGATCCAACTACCGCGTTAAACGGAGGCCACACCGTTTTACACACAAAGAGGTCAGAATTCCCTAGAGTACGGGGGGGGGGGGGTAATCTGTAACGAATAAAAACGCAGCATTTTTTTTGTGTTTGGTTTCAATTTCGTCTAAACACAAAGAAATAAATATATACTTAAGAGCCACACGACGCGAATACAAGACGGAGAAGGGGGTGATGTTCCTTATTAATAAATAACGGTTAGCGAACGCGGTCCGGGATAAAACAAATTATAAATCGGACGCGATTTGCTTTACCCAGCCCATACCACATGCCCACCCACCCCTCCCCGTAGCAAGCTTCGGCATCGTAAAATCCCTGAACATAAAGCACAAAGTTCGTCTCCGCAACTTGCGAGTCGCGCACGCTCGGCTCACCGCCGCGTAAGGTTCGCGAAATAGTTCCACGTACGTACAAGTCCCCTGGTGGGGTGGGCGAGAGAAAGTTTGCCGTCGTGCCAAGCCACCGCAGATAGACCGAGACGAGTGCAATGCTCGCTGGGAAAGTCATAGCACTTGCTCAAGTCTCGGCCTCTCTGTGGCGGCAAAAGTCCTTTGCTGGGGGCGGGGGGGGGTAAAGGCCAGAATTTTTAAACCCACAAGACAACTTGCTAAAGTGCTAATTATCTGTAAGCATGAAGGCTTTAGTAAGCCTCAATATGGGTATGGGAAAAAATGCCCGCAGTTATCAGCCACACGTGGTTAAGTAAACCAAAAAAAGTCACAAATATTCATAATAAATTGTTTGTTAGAGCAGTTGGTCACAAGATATTTAGACAAACCTTGTAATGCCTCACAAAAACCCTCCCTACACCCCCCCCACCTAACGTCCATTGCTTCCGTCATCCAATTCCCGGTAAGAACAATCAAGACACAGAAACGTCCCGAGTCTCATCATCATCATCCAAGGCGTTTGGAGACAATTTCGAGGACAATCGTAAATAAGTCGGTCTCCGTCGGCACCACAATTTGGCTTTTCATCTCTGGTTGTCGACCTCTGGGCAACCTTTTGTATGGCCTCGTCTCACCAGTGTTTTGCAGACCAGAGGATGCCAAACCGTACAAACACAACGCAAGTTTCAGAGCATGTAGAACTTGGGTTGAGCATTTATATCCGAGACCTTTTTGCGAGAATCAAGAGCATGAAAAATCGGTTCAACGCTTTCTGAAATAAAACAGCAGGGTGTTAAGATTCATAATAAATTTTTGGGTTAGATCGCGTTATTTATAAATGTGTGGTAACCCTCCACCACCCGATTACGGCCAAACAGTAAAAAGTGTCACGTTTACAAAGGACAAATAGTTCACTACTTTAGCCCACTGGTGTGTTGAGCGAATCATTAAAAAAATCGGGTGGAGGGTTACGACACATTTATAAATAACGCGATCTAACCCGAAAACCTTTATTATGAATGTTGGTCGCGAAAGCCTACGTGTTAAACGAGGTGTTAAGATATTCACACAACCGAAGTAGAGATACCCTTTTGCAGTGAATCAAGTCTGCATTAACCACAGTACTTGGCAAAAACAAGCATGCTCAGATAAATACTCTTTGGTTCATTCGGTAAGTCTCGTAGGTATAAATAAAGTAAATTAAATGACGGGCACTTGTTGCCCGAAACGTCGTGATTTATTTTATTTCTACCTACGTGACTTGACCGTAAGAACCAGAGTATGGATTCCTGCAGTCACGAAAACTTCAAATCTAAAATGCTCAGATAAAATGTTTGCGTTGCATTTGAATCAGATTGACCTATATACCAGACACTTCTTTATGGCCTTGTCTAACCCAGTAACAAGGGCATCGACCAGAGAACGCCAATAGACTTAGATGACAGTGCACCTGCTATATGGACGCATGTAATACTGCTGCTCGACTGGACGAGTCGCCGCTCTTAAGAGCTACAAATGCACCGACGCTTCCATCACCTCTGTACCGGTCCATGGCATTTGCCGCGAGCGGTCAAGTCAAACTCAAGAAAATCTTCTTGGTTCTTTCGGTAAAGTCACGTAGAAGGGAAGTAATAAAATAAAAATAAAACATAATAAAATAATTCTCACGGCGTTTCGGCCACAACGCAAGCAGCCGTCCTCAGGTGAAGACCAGGTCTGTCGGGGAGACAGCGTCTGAATTTATTTATTTTATTATTTTATTTTTATTAATTTATTACTTCCCTTCTACGTGACTACCAAAAGAACCAAGAAGATGAATCCCTGCAGTCACGAAAGCTTTAAATCGAAAGACTAAGAAAAAGTCTAAGAAAATGGACTCGCCCACCCTCCCCCCCACAACAATCAGTCCACCTCCGATTAGCACGAGTTGGTGGCCATCGTCCTGTGCGAATACCAACCAAAACTCTACCCCACCCATGTCACCACTATAATAAATTTACCACTGTTATTATCATACAATGATACGCATCATCCGCATTCTTCCGACACGTCCAGTCGCAAGACGTACGAACACTCCAAAGCCAGTCCACCCCGTGCGTCTCTCGCAGCAGCACACACAGGCCGGGACAAGTGCAATACAGGACATAGTGGCAGCGTATTGAGGCGCATGCCCCAGCCTGCGTGGACTGCGCCACCGTGGAATGGGGTAAAAAAAGCAGTCTCCATTGCGTGCAGAATACAATAACGCCCCCCCTCCTCCACTACCACGGTTTGGTTGAGGCGATCCAAGGTTCCGATAGTAGAAAGGATGACAGAAAATGACGGTGGGTGGGGTGGGGAGCAAGAACACCTCCATCATAAGGGCACGGCGAACCGAAAGCAGCCACATTCAGTTTTGCATGGATTTGCACAGCAGGTCGGAGTGAAGATGCGAGCCGAGGCTGACTGCAAACCCTGCAAAACTAATCGTAGCGCTCAGCTCCTTGTTGAAAAATAAATAAAACAAAAACAAGACCACGCACACGCGACGCAGGCAGGCAAGAAGACTTAATAAAACTTCACTATTTTAATCCTTTATATTAAGTTCGCTTGCTTGCTTAGGACCGTGCAAATCTTTAGGTCGTTTAACCCACTACCCGTGATGCAATCGAGCTGACATTTTGCACACAGACTCGTTGTGCGTGACAATGCATTTTCGTGAAAATTTTTCAAAAATTTTACACTGTTTAGGGAAAAAAAAAATATTTAATTACCAATTGTTCAATGCTGCAGACAATCATCTGACCCATAGGTGGCAGCCATCTCAAGCCAGAGGACGAGAGGACTCTAGCCGCCCGATGCCACGCATATAAAGGATTTAGTGAAAAACTGTTTTTACGGGTTATACTTGTTATATGTACCAGCCCCTCCCCCCCTTCCTACAGGAGCGATGTAGCTCTTTCAGAAGCGACCTGGCGCCCATCGTGCAACCAAGTGGGCGGGCTTAAATCGCGTGGCAATTAAAACATCGGTTCTAGATTTGAAGCTTTGTGACTGCAAGGATTCACTGTGGTTTAGGTAAAGTCACGTAGGTTAAAAAAATAAAAAAATAGAAATGACATAAATAAGAAATAGAAATAACAGAAATTAAATTAAAAAACTTGCATGATAAAAATGTTAACAGAAATAAAATATTTATTTCTATTTTTTTACCTACGTGACTTTACCGAAAAAATGAGTATGAGAATTAAAACATCGGCCAGACACTGGAAACAAAACGCACGTTTTCTTCTAAAAAAAAACGTGGGAAGAGGTAAAAAAACCCAGAGGACACAGAAAAAAATCCATGCAACCAAGACAGACACGCAGACTCCAAATACAACAGACGTCAAGGGTCGGGATCGAACCCACGACCTCCTTGTATACCACCAGGCGAGGTGGTAGACATCGCCACTGTGGCGCGCAAGACGCCCCTTTGGGATCAGACGAAGCAGTGTGGGGCAAGGTTTTTAAACGGGGGGGGGGGAGTGTTGTGGGTTCACTCTCCAACACAATCTGTGTGCCGAACTAGTAACGAATAATGGCACGTTTAGTTCGTGATAAAAATCTTTACCTGGTGTCAAAACAATTGTAGGTTTTCACCCCTTTCTGGCAATAACAGGGTGTTAAGATGGTTCAAACGCCAAATTGAAACCTTTAGCAAGTAATGAAGTTACTGCATTAACCACAGTATTTGTGATGAATATGCAAACATTAATAATTGGCAGTCTGGGTGATGGTGGCAGGTTCAATGCCACATTTTACGCGATCCGACCGAGAATACAAACTCGATGGCTAATGGTCACGAAAGCCGACGTGTTAAAAACAGGTCCTCTGACATTCCGCCCAACACAATGCAGTGAAATTTTTCAAAGTAAGAATTTTATTTTAACCGAGCGATGCCAAGCGATTGCGTGGCTTATCATTTGCCAGGGGGTGTGGGGTGCGATTTAAAAAGTTATTGGTCGCGGGATGTCCGGGAGCGAAAGTTTAAACAAAAAAAATGGGGACAATGTTCGTAATCGTCACTACGACAGGTGCAACTTTTTTGTTTATAACGAGAAAACAGATTCCGTACGAGTTGGCGTCTCAAAGCGTCAACAAACCGCGGTGATCTTTCACGCGCCTTCAATGCTGCGAATTTTTTTATACCTTTATTTATTTAGGGAGCGATTTTACACCACCAGACCCTGGATGACGACAGGACCCAACACTACGGATGGTGGAGACGAGTTAAAGCCCGACCCCCAGGCTCGTGCCCAACTTCCGTTACAGATGTGCGCGCGAGGGCGTCCAAGCCACGCCTACTAATATTTTTTGGTTGCTTCGTTCAACGTTTCAAATGGTCTTAAAATTTACAACCCTTTTAAAAAAATATGACTACCCCCCCCCCCCCCAACACCGCTTTGTTGTCTACGCTTGGAGTCCATCGCCATCCCTCAAGCTTAACTTAACCCAGGACCGGTCCGGCAACAGGAGACTTTTTGCGAATTCGGTCAAAACAAAAACTAAATATTTCAAGAGCGCAACAGTGTGGTGGGACTACGATACTTCAGTCTCCTTTACAAAGTCACCAAGCAGCGGTCCTTGAAAAAAAAGGAACCGGGCACGCGGCTCTGGAGACACAGGTTTGCCTTATCGCAGAGATAACCAACATCTCCCCTTGCAGGGAAAGACGACTTCCAGGGTGGGGGGGGGTCTCCCCGAGTCTCGATTCATTGCGAGGGACAATTCATGTTTTGTTGTTTCCGCAGAACCAAGATGTCCGAGTTTGGAAGAACGTGTCCAGATAATTGATGGGAGACGCATTGAGCACGTTCCGTGATTAAAAGCCTTTTTTGTATCGGTTTTTTTCCTACGTGTAGAACTCGCGCAGGCTATTAACTCGATCCTAAAAATATACGCCCACCCCTACCGATACAAAACAATTGCGTTCGAGAGTCTGCATTAGCAGGTGGTACACGCAAGTAGACTTATCTAAAAGCACCAACATATCCCTAATAACACCACCGCCACCGTGAAAGGAAACCCCGAAGTTGAGATTTCACATAACAGGGCTTTTCATCGCAAGTCAATTTATATACTTTCGTAACAGTACAAATATATACAAAATAAGAATGTATTTATACTGGAGGAATCCATAAGCTACAAAGCTCTTTCACAGATGCCGGGTAGATAAGAATGTTACAAACCATATATAAAAACAGGCTCGTCTGCTTACGAACGAATTAGGCTAAGTCCAACTTTACTGCTGTCGATTCCAAACATGTTGTACAGCATGCACACTATACACGGGTTACGGCTTTAAAAGTTGTAGAATCTCATGTAGATGCCACTGGTTCTTCACGTTCTGTAGATGTAGATGCCACCACCACCATTACCACACGCGGCAGTTGAACTTAGACTCTCGGCCTGAACAGGCAACTGGATATACGGACAGGGGTTTGTTCACATCTCTGAAAGGTTGCAAGTCGAATGTTCATAAGTAGAGGGAGCCCCGGTACCTTCTTAGTCGACAGCAGGTGTTAGCAAGGACAGGACGTGTCAACCTCATACCGATTTCACGAATAACAATAAAAACGCATCTAAATTTCGATTTAAAGCTTTCGTGACTGCAGGGATTCATCTTCTTGGTTCTTTCGGTAAAGTCACGTAGAAGGGAAATAATAAAAATAAAACATAATATTAATAATAAAATTACACATATTTTTGTATTTTATTATTTCATTATTTCCCTTCTACGTGACTTTACCAAAAGAACTAATAAGAAAAAACGCAACTCTTCAACAACATCTCGAAGAGCCATCGATTAAAAATGGTCACTGCTCGCGGTTCTTCGCAGTGTTTTCCCGTCGTCGCTGATGCCAGGCCGGGTCTAAAAACACTCCACCGCCTCCTCCGCCGTGGTGGGACAGAGTGATGTCGGGGTTGAGGACCTCCCAGGCGCTGCAAGTGCTCACAATGCAGTAGTCGCATCAAGAAAGCCTACCTGCACTATCAGCACTTTGGCGCCTGGCGAGGCAACTTGCGTGCAGTAGACGCACACGTGGTCTGCAGGGGCTGGTGTGTTCGTCATCAACAAAAAACCGCGATATTTAAGGCTGCACGCGGAACCCGACAGCAGCGAGGGATGTTCAGTTTATCTCAAGTGGGTGGTTTAAACAAAGTAGGCGGCTTTTGCAACCAATATTATACAGAGGTTTTTGGGTTAGATCACTTACATGGTGTTAAAAACCGCCACAGACACGGCCAATTGGTAGGGTTTGGTAATAAACAAAACATGGCAATTTCGTTACAAACACAGCACCCGGTGTGGAAACCCGCATTGTAATTGTGGAACATTTTCAAAATTAAAATACCGGGACTCAACTTACGAAATAGGTCGGTTCCTGGTGTCTGTAAGTACTTCACTTCCGTCGATTGCAAACATGTTGTATGGCGCGTACACTAAACACGAGGGTTTTACAAGTTGTATATTCTGCTGTAGATGCCACCGGTTCTTCACGTTCTGCAGATGTAGACGCCACCGGCATCAACTGCGCGGCGGTTTAACTTAATGACCCTTGGTTGGAAAAGGTAAACATCCGTACAGACAGGTGTTGTCACATCTGACAATTCACAAGTCGAATATTCTTAATCCCTGTACCCATATTATTAAAATCGGCGACTCTTGAGTGCACCGTTCATTTCGGTGAACATTTTTCTACATGTTGTGCACACTGGCCCAACATGGAGCGGCCCCTAAACCTGGAGTCTGCTGTAAAATTTCCACACGACGATGAGCAACCTCCGTTGAGCTACCAATTGTGGACAGGTTGCTTCTGCCAAGTGATTTACACAGCTCTTTGGACCTCACCAGGTAGAAAGATTTTTAAAGTTTCACTCACCGCGCAGAAGAGATCACCGCGCCACTAGAGGGCGCCAGAGCACAAGACCTCGCGGCAATGCCAGTTGAACACTTTCAACTTCTGCCGCCAACTAAAAAAGAACTTCTAGATTAAGCTTTCATGACTGCAAGGATTCATTCTTGGTTTTCGGTAAAGTCACGTAGGTAAAAAATTTAATAATAAAAATGGAATAAAATAAAATTTATTTAGATTTTATTTTGCTTTCATTAACTTAATTTTTACCCACGTGACTTTACCGAAAAACCCAAAAAATATATAAAAACTTTCCAAACCGATACTGGAAAGCACAAAACGGTACAGACTATAGAAGCGCACCCAGCAAAACAAACCGTGTGTTGTGCAGTGCGTGTGGAGAATTCGTTTTAACAAGACGGACATTATCACCACCGCTATCGTGGATGGGGGAGAAAAAAAATTCTACGGGTGGCATTCAAGCAGCATTTTCCTCCATCAGGGAACGATATTGTAGACCGCTCGGAACGTGCACTGTTATACCGCGGTCAGAGCAACAGTGAACATGGCACCGTATCCTCAACTATTTGTCCCACCATCTCACAGTGTGCATAATACAGCGTAGTTCAAACTTAATCGCCAATTTATTTACAGAGACAATAATTTTGCTCGACGCAGCACTCGAGGAACGCATCTACCACACTAAATCGAGGACTCGGCTGTACTCTCAGAGGTCGCAACTAGGTACCCAATACCCGGCTGGGTACGGGTACCCGATACCCATACCCTACCCGATACCCGGCTACCCGTACCCGGCTGAGACTCTGGTGTGGCCGAGTACGGGTAGGCCGCGAGTCACCGGTGAGTAACCATTTGTCACTCATTTCGGGTAGGGTACGGGTACCCATACCCGGCCGGGTACCTGTTTGCGACCCTGGTGCAGCGGGTACGGGTAAGGAATCAAAACCCGTTTGCGACCTCTGACTCTCACTAGCGGCACGCTTCATTGTATACAGGGCGGGAGACCTTCCCCCCCCCCCCCAACGTGAGAGGGTTGGTGAACAGTGTGGTTGTGTGTGGGTAAGGGTAACATGCGCCATGGTTAGTATTTGTTTTTTTACACGGTAACCTCAGCTTTGCGTAGGTTTGCACAGCAATGTCAAACAAAACGCAGTGCTAAACACGCAAAACTGCGGAGACCGGCAATGAAGAACGTCTTGGGAGAAATTGCACCTCGTTTCTTGAGGTGCAAAAAAAATCCACACGTTAACAATGTTGCCCGGCACGCAACGTCCTAGAACTGGAGGCAGAAAATCTTCCGTAAGTCTTGCGCGCAGACGGAATCCGTCGTCTCAGCGAGACGCACGGAGGTCAAAATGCAAATAGAGTAGGCAGATGGCAGTGAACACTACCTACCACTATTTGCACTTTTCCCCGCACACTCAATCACGACAGGGGGGTGGGTGGTGCGTCTCGGCCGAGAATCTTGCAGGCCACAATAAACGGACGGGATTTGACAACGCGAGACCGTGACAATGGTGCACAGATTGAGTTTCAAAAAAAAAAANTCGCACCGCACACTCCATCCCCCCCCCTGTAACCCCACGGCCCAAAGCAGTGGTCAAGAATCATCATCATCAACAAATCACCAAGATCCATGTGGTCAGAGCGCTCGACACAATTTGTAGGTGGAGTTCAAATGCTAAGGTCCACGCAACTAAAAAAAAGATGCCAACAAAGAGTTTTGTTGCTTAAAATTGGGAAGTGGGATAGCACAAGTGCTGTGTCGAGGGCACCGAAGCAATGAAGGGAAACCTCCAGGGTGGAGCTAGAGTGCAGTCAAAACAATGCCGGTAATCTTGGATGCGCGTAGAACTTAAGCGTACAACTTTTTTCGCACCGTACGTAATCAACCGCGGCACTTTGTCATCACGGTCAACATCATTATGAAATGGGTTTTACCCTTTCCTGGCAATAAAACAGGTGTTAAGACGTTCAAACAAATTCAACCGTTTGCAAGGAATAAAGTCGGCATTAACCACACGTATTTGTGAACATGCAAACATGCTCTGACATTATATGCAGTCTTCTAAAAGGATTGGCCTACAAGTCCAATTTTGTAACATCGTTAACAATTACCGATGTACACAACGATGATGATGCTGTCAGACGAACCACCACTAACGAGGGTTTTGAACTTTCCAAACACTTGCGGTCAACGCGACAGACTGGCGCGACAACGCCGGCAGAAAAACCCACACAAATCAGCAAGTCCACAGGTTGAAAATAAAATAATAAACATGGGGCAAACAATTACTTCGACACAACACGCGGTAGTAAAAAAAAATGCACAAAATTATTGCAAAGCGGCGGTGAAATCAAAACAATGACAAGCGCATAAAAGCCATGCTGGAGGGAAGGGTGATGCATGGGAAGGGGTGGGGGGGTCAACAAGGATCCAGACGAAGACATCCTCGAAGGTCAAGCAAGACTAGCCCATAACCACGTCGATCTTAAGGGGAGACAACCACCTAATTAGTTTTAAGTCACCATTGGTACCTTATTTGCCAGTAGCAATGGTGTAAATGCTTACCAGCTCTCATACTCTGATGGTGCGTTGTCTTGAGTTGTGCGCCTTTTGGCGTCATCTGGTCCAACCCATGTGAGACTAGGCTCTAAGGAAAGCTGTCTCGGGTGTGGACCAATCAACTTCAAGGACAGTGCAGATATTATCAGAGTTTTGTTTGCATTATGGCTGCAGGTATTGTGGTCTATGCAAGTGGTTCATCGGAAAGTGGGGAGGGGATCTTGGATGTAGTATCCACTTGTGGGGGGGGGCACTAGCCACCACGGAGGGTTGAATCGCTTCCCTCGGGAATACCGAATTCTCAGTCTCATTACAGAGACGACAGCCGGTAGCACGGATGGGATAAAAGTGGTTAACATTTTAATATATACACAAAACCACGGGTCAACACCACCACGACGTAACCATGGCAGCACGCCTGACAACCCAAATCTTTCCAACCCCCCCAACCTAGCCACCCAAATGACGTTTCAAACTTAAAACCGCCTGTCAAAAAGACAAGCCCAGATAAATGCATCGATCTACAACTTCGCTTTTTCAGGGTTGTGTGTGGAATACGACCCGGCCAACAATGAAAGCTCTAAGGCAAAGTGGCATAGCAAGCCCGTGGGAATTTATAGCAGCCAAATAGTCCGAAAACGCGATGTCGATTCTAAAATGTGGCGAGGGAAAAACCGGGAGGACCCGGTGAGAAAAACCACGGGGAGCCGGAGACGTGCAAACTCCAAATATACAGCAGGCATCAGAGTCTGGATCAAACCCACGACCTCCTGTATACCAGGCGAGGGAGTTAACAGCCACCACGAAGTTAAACACGGCTCCCTAGCGCCAAGTCGCCAGAGGGAGCGAGAGACTCGATTAAGAAAATGGCCTCGAAGAAAACTAAACGGGTCTTGCAACCAAATTGGATGTATTTATTCTAGATTTGAAGCTTTCGTGATGCAAGGATTCATATCTTCGGTTTTTTCGGTAAAGTCATGTAGGTAAAAAATAATAGAAATAAGATAAATCACGACGTTTCGGAGGCACCACAAGTCTCCGTCATCAGGTGGGACCGTCACAGCTAGATTTACTGTAGCAAGTAAATTTAGCGTGACAGTCCCACCTGATGACGGAGACTTGCGTTGCCTCCGAAACGTCGTGCTTTATATTTATTTATCAAGTTTATTTTTTTACCTACGCGACTTTACGAAAAAGCCTAAGAGTATAAATCTGGATGTCTGGAGCACTTCGCGCACACACCTCGCACACCACATGCGCGAGACGACGGAGGCGCTGATGGCCACAGCAAAGGGCACATGGTGGTGTGGAGGCGGCGGAGAGGGAAGATGGGGAGGGGCAGCAAAGCAGCGAGCGTGACCTCTTGTGGGTAAAGGAGCACATAGAGCAGTAGCATTTAAGCAGCAGAACTATCTGCACTAGATGCACCTTAGCACAAGCAAGCACAGGGTCAGCCAGGGCGGGCAGGCGGAAGCGGTAGTATTGCAGGATGCTCGTACACACACAAAATATCCACCGATAAGCCTCTAACGTGCCGGTTGGCGCAAGTGCTGTTCAGCGAGTTAGCACCGACGAAAGATGGCAACGCGAGGGGGTGGGGGCGGGCAGGCGGCCGTCACACCCCGACCACCTCGTTTTCCGAGCGGCGATGTTTACACGCAGCACCCAGATACTCACGAAGAAGCGTCAAGCCAGGGGGGTAAATCGATTCGGGTAAGTCGCGTCGGCCGCGAGCGGAGGAATCGAACTCGGGTCCGGCCAGGTTTGTGGTGACGTGCGCCAACCACGACACCACCGCACGTGCGAGCGTACCCCCATATACACCAGACCTCGCATTAAACAAACGGGCAAATGCAGATGCTCGATACGCACAGATTATTTCTAGATTTGAAGCTTTCGTGACTGCAAGGATTCATATTCTTAGGTTTTTTCGGTAAAGTCACGTAGTGAAAAAACCTAAGAATACGCACAGATTATTTGGTCGAGCAGCAGTGCATTTGCGGACTGTTTGAGGTTTGTCAAACAAGCACAGTGGACACCCTGGGTAATACCAGAGTAGGGCACGCGACATGGCTAAATATATGCCAACTACCTCGCTTGGTATACAGGTCGTGGGTTCGAAGCCAATTACACCTGTTAATCTGGAGTTTGCATATTCTCCCGTGGCCACGTGGATTACTCTCTGGGTCCTCCACTTATTATTTTTTCCCGCCCTCCGCATTTGGAATCAACATCACGTGTTTTAGGAGGAGTATTTGGCACCTATAAATGTCCATGTGACAAGCCACTTCGTTGAGCTAGTGATGGACAGGTCGCTTCTGAAAAAACGACAGTTCAGCGAGGCCTTACCTGGTAAAATAAAAAGTTAGTTTTAGTTTAATTTAGTACCAAGGGTGGACTCTCCATAAAATTCAATGTCAAAGCACTAGCAAGCTCAAGCCCAAATTAGCGTATAAGTTTCAATTAAGGTCGGTAAAGAACAGGGATCTGCAAGAGGACAGAAACTATGCCCCAGCCACCTGTGTCTTCCACCGGTGCCAACTTTTGCACGTTAGAGCAAGTACACAGTTAAGGCCAAGACAAGTTCAAATAACACTGTAGCCACAGGTTTACCAAAACTGTAGCGTAGTGCATCAACCAACTTGCCAAACCCTCAATCATTTATTGCTGATGGGTGGAGGTGGGGTGGTCGGTGAAACTCAGAGCGTGGCCCAGGTAAAGCACTCTCGTTAAAACACCAAGTTGATGCTACTCTTCTCTATAAAGGCTCCAACACAGCTGCTGCAAGCTCGCCATGGTGTGGACGCGAGTTGTTGGGGAGGGCCTCCGCCACCTCGTCTGGACCGGCACCTGAAATAAAAAAAAAAGACACCCTATTAAAAAATAAGCAGACGTTTACCTTTAAAAACAGGTCGTGTTAAGATGATAAAACACCAAATAGAAACCTTTTGCAAGGAATCATAACGGTTAAATTTCGATTTAAAGCTTTCGTGACTGCAGGGATTCATCTTCTTGGTTCTTTCGGTAAAGTCACGTAGAAGGGAAATAATAAAATAATAAAAATAAAACATAATAAAATAATTCTCACGACGTTTCGGCCACAACGCAAGCAGCCGTCCTCAGGTGAAGAACAGGTCTGTCGGAAATACAGCGTCTGAATGAGTCTTTCCGACAGACCTGTTCTTCACCTGAAGACGGCTGCTTGCGTTGTGGCCGAACGTCGCGAGAATTATTGTATACGTTTTATTTTTATTATTTTCCTTCTACGTAACTTTACCGAAAGAACCAAGAAGATGAATCCTAAGGTGTTAACCACAGTACTTTCAAAGCAAACATGCTCCGATAATATATGCATCGTACTATAAACTGATTTGGCGTATACAGCTTTCTTCAGGATGAGCAGCTGCATGGTACCTTATTGCCAGTATCAAAGAATAAAAGAATGGAATAGGTTTTAAACTCTTACTTTTTACCTATTCTTATTTCTTTATACTTTGATACAGGCAAAAAGGTCCCAAGTTGAAGATACCCTCCTGCCCCCGCAGGTCCACACTTACAATTTGGCAAAACACAGGAAAGTTACGCAACAAGTCCCTCCCGAAGTGTTCACAAACTACACGCGTCGCGATAATTCAATTCTTCCATTAGGGAAGACTTTCGCACAACGTGTACCGCTATAAACGCGTTATCGGTCAACAATAAAACTACTTTGAGCGATAGTAACGCAGCGGCGCTGTACCCTCCGTCAATCGTCTCACCATCTCACGACCACGCGGTGTGCGTAGCGGTACGTCGTTATCTCGCAAGACTATCGTCAACTACAAAGAGGTGAAATTATTTTTTCTTGACGCGGCACTGTTCAGGAACACATCTGCCGATGCGTTAAACGAGGACTCCTGTAGGCGAGGATGGTGCAAGGGTTAGGAACGCTGGACCTGCAATAATACAGTTCAGGAGGTGGAGTGTGGTAATCTCCCAGTGGCGGCAGTTGGAATGGTCAATACTGGGCCGGCATTGAAGGGTAGGCCAATTATTGCGCCAACTACCTCTGGTTGGGGCTCTTGCACTAGACAGATGTTAACTACCTCGCCTGGTATGCAGGAGGCCGTGGGTTCGATGTCGACCCTCACACCTGCTGTGTATTGAGTTTGCGTCTCTCCCAGTGTTCACGTGGATTTTTCTCTAGGTCCTCCTGTTTCCCCAACCCCTACCACATTTCGAATCAACATCACGCTTTAAGAGCATTTGGGCTGCTGTAAATTTCTTACGCAATAAACCACTTTTTTCAAGCTATCATTTGTGATGGCCAGGTCACTTCTGAAAGAACTACACAGGTCAATGGGTTCATCTTCTTGGTTCTTGAATAAGTATGCTGTATTTATATTACTTTATTATTTCCCTTCTACGCGACTTTAACCGAAAGAACCAAGATGAATCCCAGCAGTCACGAAAGCTTTAAATCGAAAAATAGCTCAATAGGGTTTACCTGGTTAAATAAAATAGTTTCAAAGCGCCGTGAGCCAGAGAATGCAGAACTACAGCTTAGAACTTTTACAGGCGACGTGTAGCTTCCTTGATTAAACAAAACGGGGATCAGTCTCTGCTGCTCCTAAAGTACCGCACCACCTCTAGGTTACTTCGGGCATGCGTTCTTGACGCGACGACGAATATCCAAACCATGCAAATCAAAGCGATCTACAAGGTCGTCGTGGGTGGCGAAAGCAGAGGAGAGGCAACGGATAACGAGAAAGGACGTACGATGGTGACATCAGCGACGCGAGTGTGTGGTTGAAGCGGTGTTAGTAATAGTGACGATGTAGATTTGAAGCGTTCGTGACTGCAAGGATTCACTCTGAGGTTTTTCGGTAAAGGCACGTAGGTAAAAAAATAAATAATTGAAAAACAATATAAATACATTTATTTTATTTATTATTTTTGTAATTACATTATTCATTATTTATTTAACCGAAAAACCTAAGAGTACAGTGATGACGTAAAATTGGGGTACTGTTATTGGAAGTCCCTTCCCTGAGCATCTCATGGGCTAGCGACTCGCCTACCTACAAGAGGCCATGCTCAGACACTGCTTTATTCAGCCACATCTATGAATATAATACAAATTATACCACATGTCTCTCAGGGAGAATCTCATAATGCTGTACAAGAGACTGCAAAACTTCATTAAACACCCTCAATACTAAGCAAAAAAAAAATCGCAGAATGATAAAACACCAAGCCATTTGTAGATATATGCCTATCTTTTGTCGATTATCCGAGCATGCAGTTGCATTTAGAGGCACTATGTAAATCCTTTGTTTCCACTTACCCCACACAATGTGCTTGTAGGAATATATTATTCATAAATCATGCAAATTCTAGAGAAACATTACCTTCGGGGCTATCGAGACAAACCAGACAGCACTACACTGAAAACACGGGACGATTTAACCAAATCGCGATCACACAATGCTGCTGTGAATCACGGTGACGTGCATGACATGCCTCCTAACTTCACGCAACCTCGCATAGGAAGCCAACACTACCCAAACCAACCCCAAAACCATTCCTACCCACACAGGAAGGTCTCCAACAGTTATAGCACGACTTCCCGACATCGTAGACCACCACACCAACAAGTTTCATTCAGGTATATGCCAAGCCATTGAGTAAATTCTTTGCTATGCTGGTCTGTGGTTTTCGTGAAAGTGGCGGGGGGGGGGGCAACCAACTCATGCAACTTAAGCGCAGAAAACATTCTCGTGCCTCCGACTGGCACGGTTGGCTACGTACGGAGCGCGAAAGTTCAACTTGCGTGCATGGCAGTTTTAACCTCTTCAGCTCATACCGTAGTCTTCTCCCCTTAGTCTGATCATTTATGGATGTCAGAATGGGAATCTTAATCCGCTGAAGTACAAAGCTCCTTCACAGATGCGAGAGTACCATGGACGCAAGTGTGGCTGCAAATAATGTTTGTGAGGCATAGGAATGCTGCAACAGTACACAATGCTACTATAATCGTACAATTGTACAAGAACATCAAGCAGAGTGAGGATGGCCACTAAGCCAGCAGCTGTCATGAGCATGTCATTGGGTACTTGCATTCTTTAACACACGTTTAACCGAGACTAATTGGAGTGGGGTAAATATTATTTCAGAACAGTAAAAACACAATTGACAAGTCTTTCAAGTATGAGATATATTGGTTGTAACATACCACTTTAGAAAAGATTTTGGGAAACGTCATTTTAAAATTGCAAGTTTTGTATCTACACACTTGATGGGGTTTACTCACGCGGCAATAGGGTCATTTGTGATCAATAGATTTCTAGTAAATGCCGACAGCTAATGGAGGCAAGATGCCAAAAGAAATCAAATATTCTTAACCAAAGCCCAAAATTGTAACCGACCCGACTAGAGGGTGAGAATCAGTCCATGTACAACAGAGACCCACTTACCAAGCAACCATACACAGCAACAAAAAATCAGCCCAAGTGGACGATCATGTGGAAATTCGCAGCAGCCAAATAATTTAAACGCAGGTCAAATCTCAACGAGGGAAAAAAAGAACCGAGGACCTAGAGAAAAATCAACACGACCACAGGGAGACGCACGCAAACTCCAAATAGGAGGCATCAGTTGGAATTTAACCCACATCTCTTGTATACCAGCAAAGGTAGTTAATTGAACCACAAAGGCACCATCACACTAGGCAATGATTTTAAGGTCATCTACGCGAGACTCCGAAAACAGTTCAGAAAATGACTCCACAGTTTCCAACCAACCGATAAACCACGGGCAGAGAATCAAACTCGGGCGATGGTGGTTCAAAGCACACCACTGTCAAATCTTCTTGCAGCACGACCACCACCTCCCATCGCCTGGTAGAAAGTTAGCCAGCACCTTCGCTAAAAGTCGGTACGCACATACGTACCCCCCTCCCCTCTACCCGCGTGCACTCGCTCAAAAAACGTAAACACGCACCAACAAGCTCATTCCTGTTATGACAGTTCATATCGCAGGTGCTCAAATAACAGCATATCTTAAACAAAAAACTTAGGAGAGGCATAGCCGTTGCTACGTTGTTTTTTTTCTACACTCCAACTTCCGAGCAACAATTGCTCCCCTCCCCAGAAACTCCTGCGAATGATCCCAACAAGCCAAAAAAACATCCAAAATCTCGATCTCAGGGTGGTATTGAAGTTCAGGTTTTAGTGCTCGGAATGGGCGACCACCATTAACCAACACGGTTGTGCCATGGGGGGGGGGTGGATTTGCAACAGAGGGCATTGCAGCAGAAAGCATCCTCTTTGTACTCTTCACCCTATGCTCCCACAATCTGTGTGGACGTTCAGCAGCAACGTTATCGTCCGTGTAAGATAGCCGGGGACAACTGTAATCATGATCCTCGTAACGAATCAAATAAACGCGCCAACTGAAATGACAGCGACGAAAGCAGGGAGTTCTAGATTTGAAGCTTTCGTGACTGCAAGGATTCACTCTTAGTTCTTTCGGTAAAGTCACGTAGGTAAAAAATGAAATAAAAATAAAATCACGACGTTTCGGAGGCAACACAAGTCTCCGTCATCAGATGGGACCGTCACAGCCAGATTTTCTGCATCAAGTGAGGGAGGGATTCAAGATGCAAGGGAGTAATGGTCAAGATGAACTAAAAATCCGTTGCTAAAAACAGCTATTTTTTTCGCGTGTTAAGCCACTTCATTGGGCTATCATTACATCGGATCAATTGGCGTTTAAATAAATTTTTTGAGTTGAAGTCTCTACAGATGATCTCCTTCACCATACAAGCTTCAGTTTTTCCCCTCCACATTTAGAATCAACACCACGCATTTTTGAGTATTTGTCTACTATAAATTTCCACATGACAAGCCCCCACTTCAATGTGCCATCACGTACGATAGCCAGGTAGCTTCTGAAAAAATCTGTCTAGCACAGTGGGCCTTACCTGGTAAAAGCCTTATTTAAATAGCCCCAAGATACGACAAACCGTAACACAATGTCCAAGCACCATACCAGGTGCAAACACACAGATTAGCTTATTAGGAAGCATCAATTTGGTCAGTAAAGAACAGGGGGTCTTGCACGAGGACAGGAACTATGCATATCCATATTTTGTCTTTCCACCAGTGCCGATGTTGGTTGCTATACATTTCTACGTAAGCCACCACTTCATTGAGCCATCATTTTTTATAGCTCAGTGGGCCTTACCTTGTAACATAGTTTCAAATGTATTAAACAGTTTGGTTTAAGTTGTGTCCAAAAGTTGACAGGAAACCAGAACAAAGCGGGCGGAGAGATTGAGCGAAGGGAGGAGGCAAAAAAGCCAACAATGAGAAGAAAAGGCGATTGAAAACAGGGGCATGTGCACTGCCCATCCCCCAACAACAAAGCCATGTGGCTCCAAGACTCCACCTCCCGCCTCAATAACAAAACCCCTAGTCTCCGCATTATTATTAAAACCAAAAAGGTTAAAACTATTCCATTTTTTTTACCAGGTAAGCTCCATTGCACTATACCTCTTGGCCAGAAGCGACGCTGGCTATAGCAAAGAACCTCAACAAAGTGGCTTTTCAGCATCGTGTGGAAATTTACAGCATCCAAATATGTACTCTAAAAACGCATGTTGATACTTAAAATGCGGAGGGGAAAAACAGGAGGATCCGGAAAAACACGCGTCCACGGGAGAGAGACACGCAAACTCCAAATACACGAGCCAGGGTTGTGGATCAAACCCACGACCTCCTGTATAACAGGCGAGGTAGTTGACATCGCAGTGGCACTCTTAAGTTGAGGCAGGTCTCAATCTGTTATTAAGAGTTTGAAGGCTGGAACAGCAGAGGGGGTGGCCAAAGTGCCCGACAGTTGCTGATGTTTACACCACACCAGTTAGTCATTTGAGGTTGAGTCGACCTAGGGGAGGCACAGGACCGGTTCCAAAACAAAAAAATATTCATCTTCTTGGTTTTCGGTAAAGTCACGTAGAAGGGAATAAAATAATAAAAATAAAACATAATAAAATAATTCTCACGACGTTTCGGCCACAATGAAAGCAGCCGTCCTCAGGTGAAACCAGGTCTGTCGAGGCGAAAGAACCAAGAAATGAATCCCTGCAGTCACGAAAGCTTTAAATCGAAAAAAAAATCGTCACTGGTGTTGGCCCGTGAGCAGCAATGGAACTCGCGTCACCGGGTTCGTAGTGCCTAACCGTCACGCATACTTTCAGTTCAGCGTTACTAATGCGTAGAGTTTAACATGCCAAGGCTTTCACGACCAATATTACCAATGACCGAAAGGGTTTCTCCACAACTCCACTCGCCTGATGGTGCTCGTTGTCATTGCTGGCGAAACGTCGGACTCGAATTTTAAATGTTGCGAGTTTACCTCTGACATTCCGGCAGTGTGCGGTGCTAGTAACGAATTGCCATTGGTTTGTTTCCTTGACAAACCTTACCAATTGGCTGTGTCAGGTGGTGGCGGGTTTAACTACACATTTATGCGCCCTAACACAAAAGCCTTTGTTATGAATTCGTAAAGCGTGCTTGCATGACACTACGCAGTTGTGTTAAAATGCAGGTGGGTCCATGACACCCGGTAGTAGTTACGATGACACATCAACTGAAATTGGGAGGTAGGTTTGCATAACCATTTAAATGTAATCACCGATAAACTCAACGACGGTCATTCTTAACGTCGTGAGCAAAAAAATAGGGGGGGCTACGTTTGTGTTTTTTAGATTACATTAGAATTATCGAAGGGTTAAAAGATTGCACGAATTCACCCTGGATTTGTGGTGTGGTGTCATTCTAGGGCTCCAAACTCGAATGTAATTTTATCTGTAATTTGGCCCTAATATTTTAAGTAGGAATGTCTTAATAGGGATAGCCATGCAATTATTATATTGTCCTGCCCATTGTGAAACACGGGCGCATCTTTAACACCTAGAAGCTTGTTGCAAGCTCCGATAAAAACAATTTTTACGTAAAAAATGCATAAAAAGCCTACTTTGAGACCAACAAAATAATTAAGCTCATGCTAATCAGTTTTAACAGATATACATTTACGTTATTTAAGCATCCACATTCACTACCGTGCCAGATCACACTACACGTATTATATTGCACCATTCAATTACACGGCTCAAACCAAATTAACGGCCCGCCAATATTAATAAAACGGTCGTCACACAAATCTAGGAACACATTGGTACGATTTTTTTTACTCCAATCTTGCTGGAGGAAGGGCATCCTTGTCACAATACTACGCGATTCAACGGTATTAAAGCAAGCATATTAGCCGGTAATTACAACATTTATTTAAACTTAACTTTCGGGTGAGCGCAATAGACGCCAAAAACGACTTTTGGAGCATATACCAGCAAACACTAGAAACTACTCGTATACATTAATGGGTCAATTAATGAAAAAGTGGTGGGATCTTCCTCAAATCATATTAGGGGCGTAACTTAAATCCATTAAAAGACAAAACCGTGCAAACGTTTTCTACACAACCAAGACCATTACAACAAAATCCAATGATTTGCAGTTATCACAACTCTAGTTATGATCTTATAATTTACCAGCATCACAATGCCACTATTGCTGTCAAGACACGGGGTTTAGTATTTACCACACTTCACCACTTTGGTCAGAGCGGGCTGAAGATATTATTACTATTATTAAAGATCGTGGCGTGAACCGTGATTCGTAATCGAACTATTGACCTGCCGGGTTCGTAGCAGTGAGCAAATCTCCGTGCCTCCGCTAACTATATTAAAACAATTTGCAACAATGAATAATGGTGCAAGGGACGCATTTAATATTTACGTATAATTTTTTTGCGTTTAAAAATAATCAAATTTTAATCTGTTATTTTATTTTTTACTCCAGAGGGAGGGACATTCAAATTAAAAACTAATCTCTAACATTGGATAAGACTCACCCAGATATTAAATCAAAGACGAAAAGTGTAAATGCTCAAAAAGCTTACAACGTCTGGTGTTCAGTTCAACAGCTGTCGCAAACACGTGTAACAAACTAATACCACATTAATGCATTAACACACCAAGGTGCTATTAATCGGTTAAACAGGTTGCGTGTTTAATCAAGTTTGTTTAGTCTTACATTGATGAGGAAATCCTGTGGGATGGAACGTAATTACTACGCGCCAAATCTGTTACGTCTATAGGATTTAAAACCTGCAGTATATACTAAAAACACGCAGCTTCCATTGCAACAATAGCAATGTTAATTAATAAGACGGCCTCATAATAAATTAAACGTGATTTTTTAGCTAGTTTGGACTACGTATTTCGAACCATTCAAGCGTTCTATTCTCCACGGGAGAATTAAATGATCCGATTGCAATTCCCATTTGTCCAAAAGGTCTCGCAAGTGCCGACTGAATTGCATTATCCGTCCCGAATCAATGATCAATATTAAACGGCAAGCATTACACATACATAAAACACAAAACGTTACAAAAATAAGCTTAGTATTATAATACATTAACTTAAAAGACACTGGTCCATTAAAATAGTAACCCACACTGACCCATGAACTTCCATTAGTATTTTTCTCAAATAGCCATGAACAGGCGTCTTTGTCGAACTATTGTGTGTTAGTCTGGGTGCCGATTAACGTTATCGCCATACATATGTAAGAAGCAGTGATCGTTACACGTCATTAATGTGTCCGATTAGGATAAATGCTCTACATTGTATTCGCATTACTAAAGAAAATTAAAACAAAGACCTTCATACAAATAACCTTACATGCGTACTAGTCACACTAACGCACACAAGCACTCCCACCAAAACATTCAACATCCCTAAGTAGGCATTCATCATTATTGACACTTCAGCATCTTAAATAATTTACAAAACCATAAGGGAATAGACTGCAACTTCCAAAACTACAGTAACGAGTGGTAATGCGCCAGACGCGCTACTTACACGATAAGAAAAAATAACTGTACATCTAAACTTACAAAAAAATTAACCACCATCAGATGACCGATTATGCACACTATTTAATCGTGTGTAAACATTTTGAGCTATTAAGTAATCTATTACCTGCCATTATCTTTGTTTAACGGATTGGAGCGATTGTTGAGTATCATCGTTATCTGCGCTCCGTGTAAGAACAGAAGATTCGCCGACAAACTTCAAAACAAGAGTAATCGATTACACAAATCACGAAACTAAAACTGGAACTAACATATATCCACTTTAAAAACACACACAACCCTAAGGGCTCAATTTTACATTATTTTTTCAAACTACAATGCCCATCACGACAGCAGCAGTAACCGCGCGCCGTCAGCGGACACCCAAAAAAACACCGATCTTTCACAAACACCAACAAGCATTTACTCGCTACCACTCACCTAAAAAAAAACACAATTTCGCAACGCCGTATGATAACAACAACTCATCTGAACGCAAGCGATTTTCACTTAGAAGTCTACAAATCTGCGGTCACCCCCACGAATCTTTGTGCCCGCGAGTGGGCGCCGCAAATCGTAACAAAAACACGAGCACGTGTGCGGCCTGGCGCAGGCTTCATCCAAGCAAGGCAACCAAAATCAACAAAAAGATCGCGACTAAAGCCACCGAGAATTCCGCTCGCGAGCTCCGTTTGCAGTTAGTGCAATAAGATATGTCACTTGCACGGTGGAAGAGTAAGGAGAGGTGAGCGGAGGTGTAGGGGTGCAAGGTTGACTCTTACACGAGGCGCGAGTGCCATGCGCCTCTGCGGAGCACGCGGCTGGACAGCGGCAGAGCGGATAGGCGAGCCCGAGGCTTCACGCAAGACCACGCGAGGCCTACCCGACAACCCACTCGCTTATCAAACAACTCTTAGAGATTTAAAAAAAAACCTACGAAGCCAAATTTCCTGCCAGCTACGAACGCGAAAAATAACGCTAATATTTCACGAACAAAAAAAACATTTAAATCGGCCCACAATAACAATTCAAAAACAACAACGGAGCGCTGAGGTAAACTTATTTTGGAAAAAAAACCCACACTTGGATGCCGCCCCCTCCCCTCCCCTCACAGCAAACTCAAGATTTCTCACTTAAAAAAACAGTTGCGGTATTTTTTCTTTAGAGTTTCATTTTTTTTAAGTTAAAACTCCCCTCAGACGTCGTGTGAACGAGTTGAAAGGCGCCACAACGAACGAACGAGCGCGCGCGCCACTCGTTATGAAAATGGCGCGAACTGCGGGGGGGAGGGAGGGGCGTGGGTGGAGGGGGGGGCAGCCGCGTCACGTGACCCCCCACCACCACAGACTCACAAACAAATTCGCGTCGCTAAAATGCCTACCAAGCATGAAGGCACCACGAGGCACGCGGACGGTGGTGGCCGCTCTTGTTTGTGATGAAGCAGAACAATAAACGGCGGCGGAGGAGGAGAGCAGCAGCAGCAGCAGCACCCCCCGTTCCTCTGTGGGACAATTACTTCAACAACCACCCCACCCACCAACCCACCAACCAACCCTCCATCCATCCACCTTCCACGTGACCGCGCGCCTTCATTTGAAATCGGTAACGCCTCGCGCTCCTTATATAGGCCGTGTGGGGGGGCGTTGGGGGGGGGGATTCGCGCTCCTTATATGGGCAACCGGAAATGAGGCGGTCAGGCCACGCCCCCTTAATTAATCGCCTCGATGCCCATCTGCGCTCCTTATATGGGCAACCGGAAATGAGGCGGTCACGTGGAGAACTCGATGTATGCAAAAATTCGACTTACGACAAGGATTCATTCTTAGTTTTTTCGGTAAAGTCACGTAAGTAAAAAATTAAAATTAATAAAAGTAAAAAAACCCGTAAAAACAAAGTTTTTCACTATAAATCCTTATATGCGTGGCATCGGTTTTATTTATTATTCATTTGTTTTTCTTGAGTAAGAGTTTCATTTTTATCACATTGGTATTTTAATTAAATATGAATTTATTTTTTCCTAAAAAGTGAAAATTTTGGAAAAAAGATTTTCACGAAAATAAATTGTCACGCACAACGAGTCTGTGTGCAAAATGTCAGCTCGATTGGATCACGGGAAGTGGGTTAAAAANCGACCGAAAGATTTGCACGGTCGTAAGCAAGCAAGCAAGCGAACTTAATATAAAGGATTAAAAATGCTTCAAATCTAGAATTACGACCAAGGGCCCAAAATTGTGTAGATGTTCACCCGAGATATAAATGCCCTGATAGTGGCATTGATAGTGGCATGAGGTTCCAATGGTGTGGCATTGTCTTTGTGCTGTTCGTCTTGTGGCGTCCTTGGGTCTGACACGTTTGAGACTGGGCCCTACAGAAAGCTGTCTCTGGTGTGGACAATCAGTTTAAAATACAATGCAGCATCATATACTACCAGAGATGTTTTTTGTTTGCATGTTCACCACAAGTACGTGTGGTTATCTTCTTGGTTCTGTCGGTAAAGTCACGTAGAAGGGAAATAATAAATTAATAAAATAAACATAATAAATACAATCTCACGACGTTTGGCCACAACGCAAGCAGCCGTCCTCAGGTGAAGAACAGGTCTGTCGGAAAACAGCGTCGGAAAGACAGCGTCGGAAAGACAACAGACCTGGTCTTCACCTGAGGACGGCTGCTTGCGTTGTGGCCGAAACGTCGTGAGAATTGTATTTTATTATGTTTTATTTTTATTATTTATTATTTCTCTTCTACGTGACTTACCGAAAGAACCAAGAAGATGAATCCCTGCAGTCGAAAGCTTTAAATCGAAATTTACGTGTGGTTAACGAGACATGATTTCTTGCAAAAAATGTTTCTGTTTGGTGTTTTAACATCTTAACGCAACTGTTTTATTGCCAGAAAGGGTAAAACCAAATCTTATATTCTTATATTCGACTTACGAACTCGCAGAAGCGACCTGGCCAGTGGCCGCACAGATGATAGCCCAACGGAGGTGGCTTATCGTCTTGAGACATTTACAGCAGAGACTCCGGGCTTGGAGCTGCCCCACGTTGGGCCAGCGTGCTCCCGGGACTTGGAGAAAATAATATTGATCCTAAATAAAAAGTGCACTCGCTGCAAGTAGCTAAGATGAGACAAATGTCGATTTTTTNATAGTAATGTGAAAACAGGACTCCTCTATTTACAAACATTCAACTTACGAAGTTCCAAGATACGAACAAACCTGGTTCGTACGTCCAGTGCCTGTTTGGACCGGGAGTCGTAAGTTAAACCGCCGTGCAATAGACACAGGTGGTGGCATCTGCCATCTACATCTGCAGAACGTGAAGAACAGTGGCATCTACATCTGCAGAACGTGAAGAACCAGTGGCATCTACATCTGCAGAACGTGAAGAACCAGTGCATCTACATTTTCAGAATGTGAAGAACCAGTGGCATCTATATCTACAGAACGTGAAGAACCAGTGGCATCTATATCTACAGAACGTGAAGAACCAGTGGCATCTACATCTACAGAATGTGAAGAACCAGTGGCATCTACATCTACAGAACGTGAACACCAGTGGCATCTACATCTACAGAACGTGAAGACCAGTGGCATCTCCATCTGCAGAACGTGAAGACCAGTGGCATCTACATCTACAGAATGTGAAGACCAGTGGCATCTATATCTACAGAATGTAAGAACAGTGGCATCTACATCTACAGAACGTGAACAACAGTGGCATCTACATCTACAGAATGTGAAGAACCAGTGGCATCTCATCTGCAGAACGTGAAGACCAGTGGCATCTACATCTACAGAATGTAAGAAAGTGGCATTACATCTGCAAACGTGAAGAACAGTGGCATCTACAGAACGTGAAGAACCAGTGGCATCTACAGCTGCAGAATGTGAAGAACAGTGGCATCTACATCTGCAGAACGTGAAGAATCAGTGGCTTCTACATCTGCAGAACATGAATAACCAGTGGCTTCTACATCTGCAGAACGTGAAGAACCAGTGGCATCTATATCTACAGAACGTGAAGAACAGTGGCATCTATATCTACAGAACGTGAAGAACCAGTGGCATCTACATCTGCAGAACGTGAAGAACAGTGGCATCTACAGCTGCAGAACGTGAAGAACCAGTGGCATCTACACTGCAGAACGTGAAGAACCAGTGGCATCTACATCTGCAGAACGTGAAGAACCAGTGGCATCTACATCTACAGAATGTGAAGAACCAGTGGCATCTACAGCTGCAGAATGTGAAGAACCAGTGGCATCTACATCTGCAGAACGTGAAGAACCAGTGGCATCTATATCTACAGAACGTGAAGAACCAGTGGCATCTACAGCTGCAGAATGTGAAGAACCAGTGGCATCTACATCTGCAGAACGTGAAGAACAGTGGCATCTACATCTGCAGAACGTGAAGACCCAGTGGCATCTACATCTACAGAATGTAAAGAAGTAGTGGCATCTACATCTGCAAACGTGAAGAATCAGTGGCATCTACATCTACAGAACGTGAAGAATCAGTGGCATCTCCATCTACAGAACGGAAGAATCAGTGGCATCTACATCTGCAGAACGTGAAGATTCAGTGCTTCTACATCTGCAGAACGTGAAGAACCAGTGGCTTCTACATCTGCAGAACGTGAAGAACCAGTGGCATGTACATCTGTAGAACGTGAAGAACCAGTGGCATCTACATCTACAGGAGATTATACCCTTTTAAAACTACCCTCCTGTTTTTAGTGTAAATGCCGTACACCAGGTTTGGAATCGACAGGAGTAAAGTTGGAGTTGGAAACAAATTGATTTACGAACAGACACCTCTGGGACCTAACTCGTTCATAAGTAGAGGAGTCACGTGATGATGAGAAGCCACTTTGCTGAGCAGTCATTTATGGGCCCAGGTAGCTTCCAAAAATAACTCAGTGGGGTTTACCTGCTGAGATAAAATATAGTTTTATTTTTTTTCCAAGTGATGTATTTACCTTTCTTATACTTTGCACTGTTATCGTGTTTTTTTTTGCATTGTTGTTGGAACTTTCTGATCCCGTCCCCCTACTGGACATCTGTTTAAAAAAGAGCTTAATAGCATACGCTTTGGTTCTTTCGGTAAAGTCACGTAGATAAAAAAAGTAAAAAATAAAACAGAATCCCCATTCCCGCAGTTGCTTTGGCTGTGGTGGTCCCACCTGATAACGAGCGCTTGTGTTGCGCCGAAACGTCGTGATTTTATTTTTTTAATTATATTTTTTACTTTTATTTTTTTACCTACGTGACTTTACCGAGAGAACCAACGAGTATGGATCCTTGCAGTCACGAAAACTTCAAATTTTGCTTCATAGCACATCTGATTTCTCCTACAGCCTAATTAACAATAGGGGGGGGGTGGGNTAGGGGGGGAGATAATTACCAGTCACGTGACCACCGCCGGTGCTGCACGCGCGCGCTCATGCGCGAGCACGCCGTTTCAAATCCGCACTCTCGATAAGGGCGGAGCACCCCGGGATGTTTGAATTCGCACAGCGGATAGACGCGCGCCAGTCGATGTGCTTATAAGGGCAACGGCCGGAAGTGGGTCAAGCGAGCGTTTTGATTGGCTAAGGGCGCCACCTCCCTCCACCCCCCCCACTCCCCCCCCCTCACCCCTCTGCCCTTATTAGGAAGCAATCGCGCCACGTGACCAATTGTGTTTGGCAGACCCCGTTCAATCAAAATGTTTATCTGCACTGATTGAATCCGATGATCGATGAAGATGTTTTTTTTGCATGTTCTAGTCGGGCATGGGTCAGAACGTTACAACAATAACAACAAACAAGGAATTTCGATTTAAAGCTTTCGTGACTGCAGGGATTCATCTTCTTGGTTCTATCGGTAAAGTCACGTAGAAGGGAANTAATAAAATAATAAAATACACAATTTCGATTTAAAGCTTTCGTGACTGCAGGGATTCATCTTCTTGGTTCTTTCGGTAAAGTCACGTAGAAGGAAATAATAAAAATACACCATTTCGATTTAAAGCTTTCGTGACTGCAGGGATTCATCTTATTGGTTCTTTCGGTAAAGTCACGTAGAAGGAAAATAATAAAAATACACCATTTCGATTTCAAGCTTTCGTGACTGCAGGGATTCATCTTCTTGGTTCTTTCGGTAAAGTCACGTATAAGGAAATAATGAAATAATAAAAATACACCATTTCGATTTAAAGCTTTCGTGACTGCAGGGATTCATCTTCTTGGTTCGTTCGGTAAAGTCACGTAGAAGGGATATAATAAAATAATAAAAATTTAACATAATAAAACTAAATTCTCACGACGTTTCGGCCACAACGCAAGCAGCCGTCCTCAGGTGAAGAACAGGTCTGTCGGAAAGACAGCGTCTGAATGAACACCACCAGCTTGGCAGCGTATATTTAAGCTGATGTAGTTTATATTTTAGTTTTTTACGTGTGGTTTAGCTGCTGCAGCTCCTTACTATTCAAATTCCTTCCTTATTACTGCTAACCCTCACTCCTCCCTTTGTTGCTGCTAATCCTACATAATACACGGGCATAATATGACCTGTATTTTATTATGTTTTATTTGTATTATTTTATTATTTCCCTTCTACGTGACTTTACCGAAAGAACCAAGAAGAACAAACAATGAAAATAAAAAACACGACAAGAGTGCATAGTATAGTATAGGAAAGTTAAAAAATAACTTTTTTTTTATTCTATATAAATCAAAACGTTAATCTGTATGTAGATCTCAAACGTCTGGGTTACTTCCCAACAAGGTATGAAGCTAGAATTTGCTACACATGTAGCTTTTAGGGCACTAAACAGCAGGAACAATCTGAATATCGATTTTTTTAAATTTTAGGCCCTCAAATATTGATTTTAAGTGCCCCGTAACTATATTTGTGAGTGTCATTAGGGAAGAGAAGATTGTGAGATTTTTCGTTTGATAGAGCGTTGAACAGCATATACAAATAAGGGTTCTAGATTTGAAGCTTTCTGACTGCAAGGATTCATACTCTTAGGTTTTTCGGTAAAGTTACGTAGGTAAAAATAAATAATAAAATAATAGAAATAATAATAGAATAAAATAATAAATCACGACGTTTCGGAGGCAACACAAGCTTCCTTCATCAGGTGGGAGACTTGTGTTGCCTATTAATATTTCTATTATTTTATTATTTATTTTTAGCTACGTGACTTTACCGAAAAAACCTAAGAGTACAAATAAAGGAGCACCATTGTTCTTTTTTTTTTGAGATATTTCGGATTCAAGCGGTTTTTAATGGAAATAAGTATAACCCGTAAAAACAAAGTTTTTCACTATAAATCCTTATATGCGTGGCGGCTAGAGTCCTCTCTTCCTCTGGCTTGAGATGGCTGCCACCTATGGGTCAGATGATTGCATTGCACCATTAAGCAATTGGTAATTAAATATTATATTTTTGTCCTAAAAAGTATAAAATTTTGGAGAAAATTTTTTCACGAACATTAATTGTCACGCACAACGAGTCTGTGTGGAAAATGTCAGCTCGATTGGATCACGGGAAGTGGGTAAAAAAACGACCGAAAGATTTGCACAGTCCTAAGCAAGCAAGCAAGCGAACTTAATATAAAGGATTTTTCAAAATCCGCATTTTATGATGTTCACATCTCAATAATTCTTAAAAGGTAAACAGAATGCAGTGCTTCCCTCGTGGATTATTAAGTTCATAATTTATTGTTCTTTTTAAGAATAAAAGAACGGAATATTTAACTTGAGTGGTTTCCGATGGCTACGTCTTTAAATTAGTGGGTATAAAGTTGAAACAAGTCAACAATTTTTGTGAGTATATTTGCGGGAAAATACAACAAAATTAGAGTCTTTGTTAAGTGGTCTGATCATCTTCTTGGTTCTTTCGGTAAAGTCACGTAGAATGGAAATAATAAAATAATAAAATAAAATAATAAAATATGTTTTATTTTTATTATTTATTATTTGGAAATCGAAATGGTCTGATCATATCAGGTGAATTATTATATTCATTAAAAAAAGTTTTCTTGGCGAAGACAGTATACAACTTTCTGGTTTTTCGGTAAAAGTTACGTAGATAGTTCATAATCAACGTTTTTGGGTTTAGATCGCGTTATTTATAAATGTGTACGTAGATAGGTTCAAATTAATAAAAATCGAAGAAATGAAAAACTACGACATTTCGATCACAACACGAGCGATCTCTCTCACATTAACATAGCCACCTCAGCGCGCTCGCCCTGGAGGCCGCTTTCTGATCATACATTAACATGCTAATTTATCTTCTTGGTTTTTTCGGTAAAGTCACGTAGAATGGAAATAATAAAATAATAAAAATAAAACAATAAAATAATTCTCACGACGTTTCGGCCACAATGCAAGCAGCCGTCCTCAGGTGGAGAACAGGTCTGTCGAGTAGACAGAGTCTGAATGACACACCCCAGGCTTGGAGCGACTATTTAATCTGGGACGGAGGGGGGAAGAGCGCCTTGACAAAATCATTTGCATATCAAGAGAAATTTAGCATATTTATGGGGAATGCAGATATGCGATTAGTACTACCTCTTGATGTGCAAATTTTTTGTCAAGGCGCTCTTCCCCCTCCATCCCAGCTTAAATAGTCGCTCCAAGCCTGGGGTGTGTCATTCAGACTCTGTCTTCTCGACAGACCTGTTCTCCACCTGAGGACAGCTGCTTGCGTTGTGGCCGAAACGTCGTGAGAATAATTTTATTATGTTTTATTTTTATTATTTTATTACTTCCCTTCTACGTGACTTTACCAAAAGAACCAAGAAGATGAATCCCTGCAGTCACGAAAGCTTTAAATCGAAATTTTATTATGTTTTATTTTTATTATTTTATTACTTCCCTTCTACGTGACTTTACCGAAAGAACCAAGAAGATGAATCCCTGCAGTCACGAAAGCTTTAAATAAATAAATGCTAATTTATTACATTAACATGACTAGCCCGCCTACGTCGTTAATGACCCCTCGGTTTTCCTCCTGATGACGATCGCTTGTGTTGTGATCGAAACGTCGTAGATTTTTGTTTATTTTTAAATCATTTATATTAAGTTCGCTTGCTTGCTTGCGTGCTTGCTTGCTTAAGACCGTGCAAATCTTTCGGTCGTTTTTTAACCCACTTCCCGTGATCCAATCGAGCTGACATTTTGCACACAGACTCGTTGTGCGTGACAATTAATGTTCGTGAAAAAAAATCCAAATTTTTACACTGTTTAAGGAAAACAAATTAAATATTTAATTTCCAATTGCTTAATACTGGCAGACAATCATCTGACCTATAGGTGGCAGCCATCTCAAGCCAGAGGACGAGAGGACTCTAGCCGCCACGCATATAAAGGATTTAGAGTGAAAAACTTTGTTTTTACGGGTTATACTTATTATTAACTTGAACCTACCTACGTGTCTTTTCCGAAAAAACCCAAAGAATATGAATTCCTGCAAGTCACGAAAGGGGCCGTCCATAAATGACGTCACGCACCTAGTGGGGAGGGGGGGGGTCAGACATTTGTGACGATGTGTGACGATGGGGGGGGGGGGTGAGAAATGTGACGTCACGTAAAAATGCGCAACTTTAAATAACTATAGACGACACGTTCTACTTAATTAAATTGACTTTTTAATAAATGTTTTTTCCTACAATAGAGTGCAGCGCCATATTAAATACGCACTACAATGACAATAGTTCGATTTGAAGCAACATTTTATTTAAAGCTTCGTGATTGCAATTCATATTCTTGGTTCTTTCGGTAAAGTCACGTAGAAGGGAAATAATAAAAATAGAAATAAAAAATAATATGTTTCACTGCAACACATCATCATTGTGAANTCGAATTTGTGTTCACCAGGTGATTGCTTGTGTTCAGTCTAAACTGTGAGCTTTTATTGTTTTAGATTTCATTATTATATTATTTCCCTTCTACGTGACTTTACCGAAAAACGATTTGAAGCATGTAAAAAAAATGGGGGGGGGGCAGAGCTTTGTGACGTCATATTTGAGGGGGGGGGTCTGACTTTTTGTGACGGCCGTGTGACGAAGGGGGGGGGGGTAAAATCGTCCAAAATCGCGTGACGTCATTTATGGACGGCCCAAAGCTTTAAGTCAAGATAACCAAGTGTTTTTAAATCCTTTATATTAAGTTCGCTTGCTGCTTAGCGTGCAAACTTTCGTCGTTTTTTAACTCGCTTCCGTGATCCAATGAGCTGCATTTTACACAGATCGTTGTGCGAGACAATTAATAAAATAAAAATAACATAATAAAATAATTCTCACGACGCGGCCACAAACGCAAGCAGCCGTCCTCAGGTGAAGACCAGGTCTGTTACTTCCTTCTACGTGACTTTACCGAAAGAACCAAAAGATGAATCCCTGCTCACGAAAGTTTAATCAAATGTTTCTTGTTCATGTTTTTGTTTGTTGCGGTTACCCGAGCAAGAGCCGCATGGCTCACAAGGTTATCTTTTTTTTTAAATCCTTTATATTAAGTTTGCTTGCGTGCTTGCTTGCTTACGACCGTGCAAATCTTCGGTCGTTTTTTAACCCACTTCCGTGATCCAATCGAGCTGACATTTTCACACAGACTCGTTGTGCGTGACAATTAATGTTCGTGAAATTTCCAGAATTTTACACTTTTAGGAAAAAATATTATATTTAATTTCCAATTGCTTAATGGTGCAGCAATCATCTGACCCATAGGTGGCAGCCATCTCAAGCCAGAGGACGAGAGGACTCTAGCCGCCACGCATATAAAGGATTTATAGTGAAAAACTTTGTTTTTACGGGTTATACTTGTTTTTCTTTACCAGGAAAACGACCACTGACCTAATAAGTTATTTTTTTCAGAAGCGACCTTGACTATCACAAATGGATAGCTGATAAAAGTTGGCGGCTTATCAATATCTTAATCGCGTAGTAATTTATATCAGCAAAGTAATCGATAAGGAGGGGTGGAGGTGGGGGGGTGTCACGTGATCCGGCGCGCACGGTTTAGAATTCGCACTGCGGATAAGTAGCGAAGGCGTTGTCCGAGCGCCTGCGCATGTGTACTAGAATATATAAACACAAAGTGGCATTGGTTTGTTTTAAGTTTTCACCAATTAATATTGTTTATCCGATTTAACTCACGTGTTTGACTTTCGAGTTGGGTCAATAAGCGCTAACGTAATTCACCTAATGTATTATTGTTAATAGTGTATCTTTACAACTGCCAGTTGCAAACAATGTGCATCAACAACAGTCAAACGACTTTAAACACAGGTGCAAACAAAATATCGAGTCCGTTCAAATGAACACTCCATAGTGTTTTCGTGCAGCTACTAAAATGATAAAAGTACTATTATTATAAAAGTAACAAAAAAATTACTTGTGTCAGAAGTGGGATTCGAACCCACGCCTCCAGAGGAGACTGCGACCTGAACGCAGCGCCTTAGACCGCTCGGCCATCCTGACCACGTGGTTCCTACCTCGGCTATAATGCCTCATGATCATCAACGATCCTAGATTAGCCATCCTGACCACGTGATCCTACCTCGGCTATAATGCCTCATGATCATCAACGATCCTAGATTAGCCATCCTGACCACGTGTTCCTACCTCGGCTATAATACCTCATGATCATCAACGATCCTAGATTAGCCATCCTGACCACGTGATCCTACCTCGGCTATAATGCCTCATGATCATCAACGATCCTAGATTAGCCATCCTGACCACGTGGTTCTACCTCGGCTATAATGCCTCATGATCATCAACGATCCTAGATTAGCCATCCTGACCACGTGATCCTACCTGGCTATAATGCCTCATGATCATCAACGATCCTAGATTAGCCATCCTGACCACGTGATTCCTACCTCGGCTATAATACCTCATGATCATCAACGATCCTAGATTAGCCATCCTGACCACGTGATTCCTACCTCGCTATAATACCTCATGATCATCAACGATCCTAGATTAGCCATCCTGACCACGTGATTCCTACCTCGGCTATAATGCCTCATGATCATCAACGATCCTAGATTAGCCATCCTGACCACGTGGTTCCTACCTCGGCTATAATACCTCATGAGCATCAACGATCCTAGATCAGCCATCCTGACCACGTGATTCCTACCTCGGCTATAATACCTCATGATCATCAACGATCCTAGATTAGCCATCCTGACCACGTGTTCCTACCTCGGCTATAATGCCTCATGATCATCAACGATCCTAGATTAGCCATCCTGACCACGTGATTCCTACCTCGGCTATAATGCCTCATGATCATCAACGATCCTAGATTAGCCATCCTGACCACGTGGTTCCTACCTCGGCTATAATACCTCATGATCATCAACGATCCTAGATTAGCCATCCTGACCACGTGTTCCTACCTCGGCTATAATACCTCATGATCATCAACGATCCGAGATAGCCATCCTGACCACGTGGTTCCTACCTCAGCTATAATACCTCATGATCATCAACGATCCTAGGTTAGCCATCCTGACCACGTGATTCCTACCTCGGCATAATACCTCATGATCATCAACGATCCGAGATTAGCCATCCTGACTACGTGTTCCTACCTCGGCTATAATACCTCATGAGCATCAACGATCCTAGATCAGCCATCCTGACCACGTGATTCCTACCTCGGCTATAATACCTCATGATCATCAACGATCCTAGATTAGCCATCCTGACTACGTGGTTCTACCTCGGCTATAATACCTCATGATCATCAACAATCCTAGATTAGCCATCCTGACCACGTGGTTCTACCTCGGCTATAATACCTCATGATCATCAACGATCCGAGATTAGCCATCCTGACTACGTGGTTCCTACCTCGGCTATAATACCTCATGAGCATCAACGATCCTAGATCAGCCATCCTGACACGTGATTCCTACCTCGGCTATAATACCTCATGATCATCAACGATCCTAGATTAGCCATCCTGACTACGTGGTTCATACCTCGGCTATAATACCTCATGATCATCAACGATCCTAGATTAGCCATCCTGACCACGTGGTTCATACCTCGGCTATAATACCTCATGATCATCAACGATCCTAGATTAGCCATCCTGACCACGTGATTCCTACCTCGGCTATAATACCTCATGATCATCAACGATCCTAGATTAGCCATCCTGACCACGTGATTCCTACCTCGGCTATAATACCTCATGATCATCAACGATCCTAGATTAGCCATCCTGACCACGTGGTTCCTACCTCGGCTATAATACCTCATGATCATCAACGATCCTAGATTAGCCATCCTGACCACGTGATTCCTACCTCGGCTATAATACCTCATGATCATCAACGATCCTAGATTAGCCATCCTGACCACGTGATTCCTACCTCGGCTATAATACCTCATGAGCATCAACGATCCTAGATTAGCCATCCTGACCACGTGTTCCTACCTCGGCTATAATACCTCATGATCATCAACGATCCTAGATTAGCCATCCTGACCACGTGTTCCTACCTCGGCTATAATGCCTCATGATCATCAACGATCCTAGATTAGCCATCCTGACCACGTGATTCCTACCTCGGCTATAATACCTCATGATCATCAACGATCCTAGATTAGCCATCCTGACCACGTGATTCCTACCTCGGCTATAATACCTCATGATCATCAACGATCCTAGATTAGCCATCCTGACCACGTGTTCCTACCTCGGCTATAATACCTCATGATCATCAACGATCCTAGATAGCCATCCTGACCACGTGGTTCCTACCTCGGCTATAATGCCTCATGATCATCAACGATCCTAGATTAGCCATCCTGACCACGTGGTTCCTACCTCGGCTATAATACCTCATGATCATCAACGATCCTAGATTAGCCATCCTGACCACGTGATTCCTACCTCGGCTATAATGCCTCATGATCATCAACGATCCTAGATTAGCCATCCTGACCACGTGGTTCCTACCTCGGCTATAATACCTCATGAGCATCAACGATCCTAGATCAGCCATCCTGACCACGTGNTTCCTACCTCGGCTATAATACCTCATGATCATCAACGATCCTAGATTAGCCATCCTGACCACGTTGTTCCTACCTCGGCTATAATACCTCATGATCATCAACGATCCTAGATTAGCCATCCTGACCACGTGATTCCTACCTCGGCTATAATACCTCATGAGCATTAACGATCCTAGATTAGCCATCCTGACCACGTGTTCCTACCTCGGCTATAATACCTCATGATCATCAACGATCCTAGATTAGCCATCCTGACCACGTGATTCCTACCTCGGCTATAATACCTCATGATCATCAACGATCCTAGATTAGCCATCCTGACCACGTGATTCCTACCTCGGCTATAATACCTCATGATCATCAACGATCCTAGATTAGCCATCCTGACCACGTGATTCCTACCTCGGCTATAATACCTCATGATCATCAACGATCCTAGATTAGCCATCCTGACCACGTGGTTCCTACCTCGGCTATAATGCCTCATGATCATCAACGATCCTAGATTAGCCATCCTGACCACGTGGTTCCTACCTCGGCTATAATACCTCATGAGCATCAACGATCCTAGATCAGCCATCCTGACCACGTGATTCCTACCTCGGCTATAATACCTCATGATCATCAACGATCCTAGATTAGCCATCCTGACCACGTTGTTCCTACCTCGGCTATAATACCTCATGATCATCAACGATCCTAGATTAGCCATCCTGACCACGTGATTCCTACCTCGGCTATAATACCTCATGAGCATTAACGATCCTAGATTAGCCATCCTGACCACGTGGTTCCTACCTCGGCTATAATGCCTCATGAGCATCAACGATCCTAGATCAGCCATCCTGACCACGTGATTCCTACCTCGGCTATAATACCTCATGATGATCAACGATCCTAGATTAGCCATCCTGACCACGTGGTTCCTACCTCGGCTATAATACCTCATGATGATCAACGATCCTAGATTAGCCATCCTGACCACGTGGTTCCTACCTCGGCTATAATACCTCATGAGCATCAACGATCCTAGATTAGCCATCCTGACTACGTGGTTCCTACCTCGGCTATAATACCTCATGATGATCAACGATCCTAGATTAGCCATCCTGACCACGTGGTTCCTACCTCGGCTATAATACCTCATGAGCATCAACGATCCTAGATTAGCCATCCTGACTACGTGGTTCCTACCTCGGCTATAATACCTCATGAGCATCAACGATCCTAGATCAGCCATCCTGACCACGTGGTTCCTACCTCGGCAAATACCTCATGAGCATCAACGATCCTAGATTAGCCATCCTGACTACGTGGTTCCTACCTCGGCTATAATACCTCATGATCATCAACGATCCGAGTTTAGCCATCCTGACCACGTGGTTCCTACCTCGGCTATAATACCTCATGATGATCAACAATCCTAGATTAGCCATCCTGACCACGTGGTTCCTACCTCGACTATAATGCCTCATGATGATCAACGATCCGAGATTAGCCATCCTGACCACGTGGTTCCTACCTCGGCTATAATACCTCATGATGATCAACGATCCTAGATTAGCCATCCTGACCACGTGATTCCTACCTCGGCTATAATGCCTCATGATCATCAACGATCCTAGATCAGCCATCCTGACCACGTGGTTCCTACCTCGGCTATAATACCTCATGATGATCAACGATCCGAGATTAGCCACCACCACGTGACCTACCTTAAATGCCTCATGATCATCAACGATCCTAGATCAGCCACCACCACGTGGCCTACCTTAAATATCATGTCACAACGATCTGATTAGCCATCCTGACACGTGATTCACCTCGCTATAAACTCATGTCACAACGTCCGAGATTAGCCATCCTGACACTGGTTCAGGCNATAATACCTTGTCNTCAACGNTCTAGTAGCATCTGAACGTGATTCCTACCTNGGCATAATGCCTTGAGACATCACGNTCCTAGTCAGCCATCCCCACGTGTCCTACCTCGGCATAAACCTCTGATCATCCCCTAGATGCCTGACCACGTTGTTCCACCTCGGCTATAATACCTCAGACACAACGATCNTAGATTAGCCATCCGACCACTGATTCTACCTCGGCTATAATACCTATGAGCATCAACGATCCTAGATTANCCATCCTGACACGTGGTTCCTACCTCGGCTATAATACCTCATGGCATCACGATCCTAGATGATCCTGACCCTGATTCCTACCTCGGTATAATACCTCATGATCATCAACGATCCTAATTAGCATCCTGACCACGTGGTTCCTACCTCGGCTATATACCTCATGATCATCAACGATCCGATTACCATCCTGACCCTGATTCCTACTCTATAATGCCTCATGATGATCACGATCCTAATTAGCCATCCTGACCACGTGATTCCTACCTCGGCTATAATGCATGGATCCTGAATCCTGACCATGATTCCTACCTCGGTATAATGCCTCATGTCTCACGTCCTATGCCATGACACGTTTCCTACCTCGGCTATAATACCTCATATGTCAACGATCCTAGATTAGATCCTGACCACGTGATTCTTACCTCGGCTAGAATACCTCATGAGCATCACGATCCTAATTAGCATCCTGACCTCGTGATGCCTACCTCGGCTATAATACCTCATGATGATCACGACCTAGATGCCATCCTGACCACGTGGTTCCTACCTGGCTATAATGCCTCATGAGCATCAACATCCTAGTAGCCATCCGATGTGATCTACCTCGGCTATAATATATGATGATGATCCTAGATTAGATCCTGACNACTGGTCCCTACCTCGGCTATATGCCTCATGAGCATCACGATCCTAGATTAGATCTGGTGTGCAGGAGGTCGTGGGTTCGATCCCGACCTGACGCCTGCTGCTGTATATTTGGAGTTTGCGTGTCTTTCTCTCATCATCGTCACGGTGGCTATGAGATGTTAACTACCTCGCCTGGTATATAGGAGATGATCGTGGTTCGATCCGATCCGACACTGATGCCTGCTCTATATTTGGAGTTTGCGTGTCTCTCTCTCATCATCACCACGGTGGCTAGGAGATGCTAACTACCTCGCCTGGTATATAAAGATGATCGTGGGTTCGATCCGACACTGACCNTGCTCTATATTGGAGTTGGCGTGTCTCTCTCTCATCATCATCACGGTGGCTAGGAGATGTTAACTACCTCGCCTGGTATATAGGAAGATGATCGTGGGTTCGATCCCGACCCTGATGTCTGCTCTATATTCGGAGTTGGCGCGTCTCTCTTTATCTCTCCCCGTGGTCGCGTGGATTTATCTCCGAGTCCTCTGGTTTTTTTTNCCCTCCACGTTTGGAATTTACATCACGCATTTCGAGTATTTGACCACTACTTTACATTTCCACGTGGTGATGATGATGATGGTAAGCCGCCACTTTCGTTGAGCTGGCATCTGTGATGACCAGAGCCGCTGCTGAAGGAAGAGCTACACTCAGCTCACTTGAGCTTTACCTGGTCAAATAAAAACAAAATTAAATTTATATTTGCATACGTTCTCGACGGTGTTATTTCTTTCGCAGCGGTAATAATAACACAATCACAGGCGGTAATGATTATCTCGTAAATAATTCGCACTAATGACGGGGAGGACGCCCGCGGTTAATGCAAAATCGCGGATAACAAGTAAACCCGTAAAAACAAAGTTTTTCAATATAAATCCTTTATATGCGTGGCGGCTAGAGTCCTCTCGTCCTCTGGCTTGAGATGGCTGCCACCTATGGATCACATGATTGTCTGCCACCATTAAGCAATTGGTAATTAATATTTAATTTGTTTTCCCTAAGCAGTGTAAAATTTTGGATTTTTTTTACGAAAATTAATTGTCACACACAACGAGTCTGTTTGGAAAATGTCAGCTTGATTGGATCACGGGAAGTGGGTTAATAAGTATAACCCGTAAAAACAAAGTTTTTCACTCTAAATCCTTTATATGCGTGGCGGCTAGAGTCCTCTCGTCCTCTGGCTTGAGATGGCTGCCACCTATGGGTCAGATGATTGCATGCCACCATTAAGCAATTGGTAATTAAATATAATATTTTTGTCCTAAAAAGTGTAAAATTTTGGAAAAAAATTTCACGAAATTAATTGTCACGCACAACGAGTCTGTGTGGAAAATGTCAGCTCGATTGGATCACGGGAAGTGGGTTAAAAAACGACCGAAAGATTTGCACGGTCCTAAACAAGCAAGCGAACTTAATATAAAGGATTTAATTAAAAAAAGACCTTTTTCCGCCGGATATCCTGAAAGAAATTGAGTTTGTTAATGAACAACACCAATATTTATTGGAGGTAATCGACCGATCTGTGATAGTAACACTCTGCTAGCTCTCGCTCTGCAAGAAGACTTGGCCAACGAAGTGAATGATAACAGCAGAGCCGCTGGCCACAATCAACATAAATCAAACTCCGCCACCCATGTTGTTAATATATGGCAACTACTGTACTGTAGAGACGATCACGTCGATTTAGGATTAACCGGAGCAACGTATTTGTTCGGTGTAAGCACCGCGTTACTTGCCATGAACATTTAAAAGAACAAGAACGCGTAACTGCTGTGAGATTATTGATTCGAGGTCAGGAGAAAATCCATGAGTTGATCAATTCGCGTAAAAAATCTCGGGTTCGCGGTTCAACCGCACATCGGATTAACCACAGGCGGATAATCGAGAATCGACTGCCACTAGAATCTGTTAGTGTGCACTCAGCGAACAAGCGAGCACTTATGGCAGACGTTGATGTGGTTTATCGACCGCTGTAGGTGATAGTATCAAACACAAGGTGGCGCTTAAGGACTGAATAAGTGTAAGGACACGGGGCGAACAGTACGGAAACATAAATACTGTAGCATCCTCCCCTTCCTCACCTCGCCATATCTCCCCATCGCCACCCTCACTCACCATCCCTCACCTCCCTCACCTCCTCACCTCTTTCTCTCCCATCACCACCATCCCTCACCATCCCTCACCTTCCCTATCCTCCCCACTGTCTTATGGTTCAATTTAGTTCTTTTCATTTTTATTTTATTCTTATTTTCACCTACGTGATTTTACCGAAAGATCCAAGAGTATGTCTTATGGTTGTTGTTGTTGTTGTTTGATTGCATCCCACTGGGATTTTTGCACGGCGTTTTTTCTGGAAGACTTTTTACTGTTTTTCCAGGATTTTTCTGTTGCGTGTCGTCACTTTAAGATGTTTCTTGTTCATGTTTTTGTTTGTTGCGGTTGCACCCGAGTCAAGAGCCGCATGGCTCACAAGGTTATCTCCATTTGTATGAAAGGCAAAGTAGTGATATGTGTGTCTGCTCAAAATGTTTAGCGTACTTCCCGACATGCAGCAGACTGTACACATGCAAAATTATGAAAAAATACACTTATTTTGGGGGGAGCTCAATAATGCATTTTTTTGCACGGCAATTGAGCTGTGACGTCAAATCTGTCACGTGACCCGCGCACGTGGAAGCGTAACGCGTTGTAGTGTAGCGGGTAGCGCTACGCTGCGCTACGAACCCGGCGACCCGAGTTCGATTCCCGCTCACGGCCACCACCGTGACGATTAGTTTAACCGCTCCTGGCCTCCCCTAGGTCGACTCAACCTCAAACGAGTAACTGCTGTGGTGTGTGAACATCGCCACTGGGGAGACAAAGGCGGCCGGGCGTGGTGAATCCAAGCCCGGGCGAAGCCGGGTAGTAAAGCTAGTACTTATAAATGAAACTGAAAACTGACATGAAAAACCTCTCCCCATCACCACCATCATCGTCGTCACCAACACCGCCACTCGGCTAATTGCCAATTGATGGGAACGGTGGCGTCGGGAGTTCATCGCGGACGGAAGGAAAGCGAAATCCAAGGGGCTAAACCACAGGGGAGATCAATATCTCATTACTAGAATCAATTGGGAATCAACTTACAAACACGTGTCACTGGACGCGCTAACACGGGGCGGAAATTCGTCCGCAACGCAAACAAACCGTGCGTTTGGTAGTTGATGTTTTAGTTCATCTTGGGAGGCGCCCACTGAGTTGTTCTTTGTTTGTTATCAGAAGGAGCGTCCTGGCCGTCACAGATGAGAGCTCAACGCAGCAGGGATCATCATCGTCGTCGTCGTCGTCATCATCATTGTCGTCATCATCGTCATCATCATCATCGTCGTCATCATCATTGTCGTCATCATCGTCATCATCATCGTCGTCATCATCATTGTCGTCATCATCGTCATCATCATCATCGTCGTCATCATCATTGTCGTCATCATCGTCATCATCATCATCATCGTCGTCATCATCATTGTCGTCATCATCGCATCATCATCATCGTCGTCATCATCATTGTCGTCATCATCGTCATCATCATCATCGTCATCATCATCATTGTCGTCATCATCGTCATCATCATCATCATCATCGTCATCATCATCATCGTCGTCGTCGTCATCATCATTGTCGTCATCATCGTCATCATCATCGTCGTCATCATCATTGTCGTCATCATCGTCATCATCATCGTCGTCATCATCATTGTCGTCATCATCGTCATCATCATCGTCGTCATCATCATTGTCGTCATCATCGTCATCATCATCGTCGTCATCATCATTGTCGTCATCATCGTCATCATCATCGTCGTCATCATCATTGTCGTCATCATCGTCATCATCATCATCGTCATCATCATCATCGTCGTCATCATCATCGTCATCATCGTCATCATCATCATCGTCGTCATCATCATTGTCGTCATCATCGTCATCATCATCATCGTCATCATCATCACATCGTCATCATCGTCATCATCATCATCATCATCGTCATCATCATCATCGTCGTCGTCGTCGTCATCATCATCATCGTCATCATCATCACCATCGTCATCATCATCGTCATCATCGTCGTCATCGTCATCATCATCGTCAACCCAAACAAACCGTGCATTTGGTAGTTTATGTTTAGTTCATCTTGGGAGGCGCCCACTGAGTTGTTCTTTATTTGTTATCAGAAGGAGCGTCCTGGCCGTCACAGATGAGAACTCAACGCAGCAGGAATCATCATCGTTATCATCATCATCATCGTCGTCGTCATCATCGTCGTCGTCATCGTCATCATCGTCGTCATCATCATCGTCATCATCATCATCATCGTCGCATCGTCCTCTCGTGTCGCGGTAGTTTCAAACTCGAAACGCGTGACGTTGGTTATGAATGTGGAGGGAAAAACCGGAGGACCCGGAGAAAAATCCACGCGACCACGGTGACAGAGAGAGAGAGACGCAAACTCCAAATATACAGCAGCAGGCGTCGGGGTCGAGATCGAGCCCACGACCTCCTGTACACCAGGCGAGGTAGTCAACATCTCCTAGCCACCGTGATGATGATGAGAGAGGACACGCAAACTCCAAATAGACTGCAGCAGGCGTCGGGGTCGAGATCGAACCCACGACCTCCTGTACACCAGGCGAAGTAGTCAACATCTCCTAGCCACCGTGATGGTGATGAGAGAGAGACACGCAAACTCCAAATATATTGCAGCAGGCGTCGGGGTCGAGATCGAACCCACGACCTCTGTACACCAGGCGAGGTAGTCAACATCTCCTAGCCACCGTGATGATGAGAGAGAGAGAGAGACACGCAAACTCCAAATATACAGCAGCAGGCGTCTGGGTCGGGATCGAACCCACGACCTCCTGTATACCAGGCGAGGTAGTCAACATCTCCTAGCCACCGTGATGATGACATAGACTGCAGCAGGCGTCGGGGTCGAGATCGAGCCCACGACCTCCTGTACACCAGGCGAAGTAGTCAACATCTCCTAGCCACCGTGATGGTGATGCATCACCATCACGGTGGCCAGCACCACGCCCGGCCGCCTTTGTCTGACGGAAAGACAAAGACACACACACAGACACACACACAGACACACAGACACATACATACAGACATACTCACACACACAGACATACACACAGGCACACACACAGACACACATACAGACACACAGACACACACACAGACACACACACACAGACACACACACAGACACACACGTGTGTAAACACTACACATGGCGATCGTTATTTATATAAAATGCGCACACACAGAGAGGCACACACACACAGACCAGCAAACAGTTCCCCGTAACATTTCTCATTTCATTTCTCATTTTATATTTTTTTGGGTCACAGGTTTGAACTCCAAAGTTTTATGCCTTTTGCGCTTTGTGGAGTAATACAGGCAAAGTCCGCCCCCTCCCCATATAGCCTTTAACCAAACTTGGGGCAAGTGCCGTACGTACGCTTCTCAATTCGTCGCTGTGAAGCATCTTCCGAGAGTTACTTCATAGCGAACACCCCACGGCGTCCCGGTGAGATCAACCGCGGTGGTGAAGGTAAACACATTGAGCGGTTTGGTGCCATCATCATCACGGTGGCTAGGAGATGTTGACTACCTCGCCTGGTGTACAGGAGGTCGTGGGTTCGATCCCGACTCTGACGCCTGCTGCTGTAGATTTGGAGTTTGCGTGTCTCTCTCTCTCTCTTCATCATCACGGTGGCTAGGAGATGTTAACTACCTCGCCTGGTACGCAGGAGGTCGTGGGTTCGATCCCGACCCTGACGCCTGCTGCTGTATATTTGGAGTTTGCGTGTCTCTCTCATCAGCATCATCATCACGGTGGCTAGGAGATGTTGACTACCTCGCCTGGTGTGCAGGAGGTCGTGGGTTCGATCCCGACCCTGACGCCTGCTGCTCTATATTTGGAGTTTGCGTGTCTCTCATCATCATCATGGTGGCTAGGAGATGTTAACTACCTCGCCTGTTGCACAGGAGGTCGTGGGTTCGATCCGACCCTGACGCCTGTGGCTGTATATTTGGAGTTTGTGTCTCTCTCTCTTNATCATCATCATGGTGGCTGGAAATGTTAACTTCCCCGTTGATGATAAGCCGCCAACTTCATTGAGCTATCATTTGTGATGCACAGCGCTCTGAGAACACAACATCTACGTAGCATCTCAGTGGGGGCTTAACTGAAAATAAAAATAGTTTAATAGAAGTTAAGAATTTTTTTTTTCCCTCCCTTCAGGTAAATCCCATCATTGAGCTCAGAAGATGAATAATGTTTTGAAAGAGGGCGACTTGGGGCTGACAACATCAAAGCATTGCACATTACAATTTAAACAAAGCAAGGGCCCACTTAACAATGCCGGTGAGCAATTACTGAGAGCCAATTATTTCGGCCCTGAAACGGACCGATTGTGATCGCAGGTCAGTTACGACAACATCTTCTTGGTTCTTTCGGTAACACGTAGAAAGATAAATAATANAATAAAATAAAACGGATCGACGACGTTTCGCCACAACGCAAGCAGCCGTTGCCTCAGTGAATCTGCTCGATGTGGANGACANTCTGAGAATTGTTATTTTTGATATTTTACGTGACTTTACCGAAAACCAGAAGATGAATCCGCGTCACAATTTAAATCAATTTTTTATGTTTATTTTATTTAATTATCTTCCCCAGGTGAAAGGAAATAACCTGCAGTCACGAAAGAAGAAAAATTTATGTTTTTTTATTATTTATTCTTCCCTTCGGCCTACGNGACTTTGAANGAAAGAATGTCCCTGCAGCTCACGNAAGCAAATCGAAATTTTATATGTTTTATTTTATTCATTTATTACTTCCCTCACGTCTTTGAAAGAACAAGAAGATGAATCCCTGCTGCAGAAAAGAATCGAAATTTTATANATTTTATTATATTCTCAGTGTTACCGAAAGCCAACCGAGAATGTCCCTGCATGTGCGAATTATTTTTNATTTTNTTATTTTANTTCTTCTACGTGTTTACAAACCAAGGATGAATCCTGTCACGTTCAACAAATTTTATNAGTTTTTTTTTATNATTTATTATCTACGTGACTTTGAAGAACCAAGAAGATGGAATCCACAAAGNTTTAAATACCGAAATTTTATTATTTTTTTTTATTATTTATTTCTTCTACGTGCTTTCGAAAAACCAAGAAGTAATCCTNCAGCGAAAGAAGCTNTGTTGCCTCCAAATCGAAATTTNATTATTTTTACGACGTNTTATTATTTTATNACTCCCTTCTCACGTACTTAAAACAAATGACTAAAAGCTTTAATCGAATTTATTTTAGTTTNATTTTNATTATTTATTTTCCCAAAATAACACGTGTAGAAAGNACCAGAAGATGAACCTGCAGTCACGAAAGAAGCTNCAAATCGAAATTTTATNTTTATTTTATTATTTATTATTCCCTTCCACGTGACTTTACCGAAAGAACNAAGAAGATGAATCCCTGCAGCACGAAAGCTTTAAATCAATTTTATTTGTTATTTTTTATTTCTTCCTTCTACAGTACTTACCACTGAAAGAACCAGAAGATATCTGCAGTACGAAAGTAATCATTATTTTTTATTTTATAATCNTGGTGAACAAAGAACAGAAGATGANTCTCGTCAGAGCTTTAAATCAAGCTTTATTATGTTTTTATTTTTATTATTTTTCCCTCGTGACTTTACCGAAAGANCGGATGAATCCCTGCAGTCCGAAAGCTTTAAATCGATGTATTTTATTATTTNATTACTTCCTTCTACGTGACTTTACTGAAAGAACCAAGAAGATGAATCCTGCATAATCGATATGTATTTTATTATTTATTATTCCCTTCTACGTGACTTTACCGAAAGAACCAAGAAGATGAATCCCTGCAGTCACGAAAGCTTTAAATCGAGATTTTATTATTTATTTTCCTTATGACCTTTGAGAACCAAGAAGAGATGAATTGCAGTCACGTTTAAATCGATATGTATTTTATTATTTATTACTTCCCTTCTACGTGACTTTACCAAAAGAACCAAGAAGATGAATCCCTGCAGTCACGAAAGCTTTAAATCGATATTTTTTTATTATTTATTACTTCCCTTCTACGTGACTTTACCGAGAACCAAGAAGTGAATCCCTGCAGTCACGAAAGCTTTAAATCGATTATTATTTTATTATTTNTACTTCCCTTCTAGGACTTTCCAAAAGAACCAAGAAGATAATCCCTTCACGAAGCTTTAAATCATTTATTTTATTATTTATTACTTCCTTCTACGTGACTTTACCGAAAGAACCAAGAAGATGAATCCCTGCAGTCACGAAAGCTTTAAATCGAATTTATTTTTTATTATTTATTACTTCCCTTCTACGTGACTTTACCGAAAGAACAAGAAGATGATCCCTGTCACAAGCTTTAAATCGATTATTTTTATTATTTATTCTTCCTTCTACGTGACTTTACAGCAGAGTGATCTGCAGTCGACGAAAGCTTCAATATATGTATTTTATTATTTAACTTCCTCTTGATTTACAAAGAACAAGAAGATGCCTGCAGTCACGAAAGCTTAAATCGATCAATTTATTTTTTTTATTACTTCCCTTCTACGTGACTTTACCGAAAGACGGATGAATCCTGCAGTCCGAAAGCTTTAAATCGATGTATTTTNATTATTTTATTACTTCCCTTCTACGTGACTTTACCAAAAGAACCAAGAAGATGAATCCCTGCAGTCACGAAAGCTTTAAATCGATATATGATTTTATTATTTTATTTTCTTATGTTTGAGAACTGAATTGCAGTAAGCTTTAAATCGAAATTTTATTATGTTTTATTTTTATTATTTTATTACTTCCTTCTACGTGACTTTACCGAAAGAACCAAGAAGATGAATCCCTGCAGTCACGAAAGCTTTAAATCGAAATTTATTATTTTTATTTTNATTATTTTATTACTTCCCTTCTACGTGACATTTACCGAAAGAACAAGAAGATGATCCTGCAGTCACGAAAGCTTTCAATCATTTATTAGTTATTTTTATTATTTTATTACTTCCCTTCTACGTGACACCGAAAGAACAAGAAGTGAATCCCTGCAGTCACGAAAGCTTTCAATCGAGGACAAGATGGCGGAGCCGCACCCACTCGGAGGGAGACACGTGACTCTGCGCCGAGAAATGATGAGCATTGGCGCTTTTTCAGGGNCGGTGCAAGTCGGGGCAAGGGGTTGAACGTGACAGTCACGATTGGGATGACAGTTGGAGGGGCGAAGGGGGGTGAGGGGGGGGTAGGGTGAGGGGGCGAGGGGGGGNTGAGGGGGGGTAGGGTGGGGGGCAAGGGGTTGAGGGGGGGGGCGAAGGGGGGGGCGAGGTGTAATGGGGGGGGAAGAAGGGGGGGGCGAGGGGGGGGGGGCGAGGAAGGGGCGAGGGGGGGAATGGGGGCGAGGGGGGCAGGGGGGGGGGCTCCGTCAGCAGAGTTGCGCCAACCGCTGCGCCACCGCTCCCTTCCCTCCGTCTTACCGAACGCAAAATCAACCACCCAACAACAAGAACAACAACAAAACATTCTCAGGTGGTTGTTGTTTTTTGTTGGTTGTTGTTGTTGTCGTTGCGTAAGACGAGGATTCGAGTGACAGCCAGAGGAAGAAAGAAAGAAAAGTGGGGGCGGGGGGGCATGGGGGGGGCATGGGGGGGGGGGGGCGTGCGATCACGTGGTAGGCGAGAAATGCACGACCCATCCGGATGAGAGAGAGGGCTGAACCACGTGACACTCAGCGTGACTGTCTGCTTATATGTCTGTCTATATGTCTCTGGTTCTGTGTTTGATCTCTCTCTCAAATTTAGNATTCTAGGAAGAACGTAATCAACAGTAGGGTGTTGTGTTATGTATACTCTCNGTGTATTACTTACATTTTAAAGTATACTGTTGTGTATAGTGTGTGTGAGTGATAGTGTCTTCTATGTGGTGTGTGTGTGGTGTATAGTGTAGTGTATAGTCGTCTATAGTGTCGTGTATAGTGTAGTGTATAGTAGACTCTCTGTGTTGTATTACATTACATTTTNAGTATAGTGTATATTTATAGTGTAGTCTCTAGTATCTCTAGTGTAGTGCTGTATATAGTCTAGTATATAGTGTTCTGTGTAATGTATCAACAGGTAGGGTGTTGACTGTTATGTTATCCGACTCTCTCTGTTGTATTACATTACATTTCTAAGTACACTAGATTTGTGTTTCTATTTCATTTATGTGTATGTCTCTCTCTATGTATCTCTGTGATATCTGTCTGCTTATATGTCTGTCTATATGTGTCTGGTTCTGTGCTTTATCTCTCTCTCAAATTTAAAATTCTCAGGAAGAACGTAATCAACCAGGCAGGGTGTTGACTGTTATGTTATCCGACTCTCTCTGTTGTATTACATTACATTTCTAAGTATACTAGATTTGTGTTTCTATTCATTAAACCTGATGATGATTGCTTGTGTTGCGATCGAAACGTCGTATACTAGTATTTAATTTATTATTTTCTCTTTATACGTGACTTTACCGAAAGAACCAAAGAGTAATTCTTGCAGTCACGAAAGCTCCAAATTAAGTTTATACTCAGCGTGACGTCAATAACTCTGCGTATTAACAAAAATAAAATGTTTTTGTCCCTGGCTAGTAAGTGTTATTTTCTAATTGCTTATGCCTCAAAGGGTACAGAGAACGGCTATTCTTCCCCACATACTTTGCTTTGGTGATCAGGGCGTTGATATTTTGTAATGAACCTATTTTCAATGAGAACACGTGTGCACGTGTGTAGTGACATAAGAAGGGAGGGGCTGCTGGGGCTCTGGGACCCTGGGAGGGTCAGACGCTTAAGCCTCTTGGCGTCAGGCGTTGAGTTCCCAGGCGCTTAATCCCCTTTGAGCGCCAAAGTGGGGGCTGTGTGTGCTCTGTGGGATATCTGGGGGCGCACACGGCCCCACCCCTCGTTGGGGACTAGGCATAAAAGTGGAGCTCCCTGGACGATCAGGGCCAGTTGTAGCTCAAGACCCAAGACCAGCCATGAGGACCCTGGGATGCTGTGAGAGCCAGTGGTGGACTCTGGAACTCCCGACTCTACGACCTTGTGAGGGCGAGTTCCAGAGCGTAGCCAGAGTAGAGTATCTAGGCTGTGTACCTAGGCTGTGTACCTAGGCTGTGTACCTGGGAGCTGTTACAGAGTATCAGGACTGTTGGACTGCTGGAGTGTTGGAGAGTTTGAATGTTGAATCGTATTAAAGAAGTTACCTCTACAAGTGTCTCCAGAGAACCCGTTACACGTGCATCATTCCTTCACGTAAAGTCCTGGTCACAAAAGCAAAGTTTGTGGGGGATAATCGCCGTTTTTTGTACCTTTTGAGGCATAAGCAAATCGTAAATAACACTTACTACCCAGGGACAAAAATTGTGTTAGGGCGTCCATAAATGACGTCACGCACCTATGGGGGGGGGGGTCAGACATTTGTGACGATGTGTGACGAGGGGGGGGGGAGAAATGTGACGTCACATCAAAATGCGCAACTTTAAATGAATATAGACAACACGTTCTACTTAATTAAATAGACTTTTTAATAAATGTTTTCTCCTACAACATCAGAGTGCAGCGCCACATTAAACACGCACTACAATGACAATAGTTTAAAGCGATTTGAAGCATGTTTTTTTTGGGGGGAGGGGCAGAGGTTTGTGACGTCATATTTTAGGGGGGGGTCTGACTTTTTGTGACGCCGTGTGACGAGGGGTGGGGGGTCAAAAATCGTCCAAAATCACGTGACGTCATTTATGGACGGCCCCTTACATAGTGTAATAATAGTGCGGTCTAAGCATAAATAAGTATAACCCGTAAAAACAAAGTTTTCACTCTAAATCCTTTATATGCGTGGCGGCTAGAGTCCTCTCGTCCTCTGGCTTGAGATGGCTGCCACCTATGGTCAGATGATTGTCTGCCAGTATTAAGCAATTGGTAATAAAATATTTTTTGTTTTCCCTAAACAGTGTAAAATTTTGGAAAAAAATTTCACGAAAATTAATTGTCTCACACAACGAGTCTGTGTGGAAAATGTCAGCTCGATTGGATCACGGGAAGTGGGTTAAAAAACGAGCGAAAGATTTGCACGGTCGTAAGCAAGCAAGCAAGCACGCAAGCACGCAAGCAAGCGAACTTAATAAAGGATTTAAAAACGCAGAACACAACCAAGAACAAATCGGTTGTGTGTTTTTGCGTGTGCGGTCGCGTCGCTGTCAGCGGTGCGCAGCGCCTGAACCCGGCGACCCGAGTTCGATTCCCGGCCAACACCGGTGACGTTTNATCTGAACCGGTCTTGGGCCTCCACAAGGTCGAATTGGCCTTGGGATGCTCCCCTTCGTTATAACGTGCGCGCCGCTGTTATTTCTTTATTGAAATTTTAAATGTGTTTGAAATGTTTCTTTTATATTTTTCATATTTTGTACGTAATTTTATGTAGTAATATATTTTTTTACGCGTATTTTTTATTGATCTTGAACATTATTTTAATGTTTATAGTTCATATTTGATATTCTCTTCTCTTATATTTTTGTTTACAGTATAGTGAACCCTCCTTATCCATGTTTTAAGTCTTTTTAAAATGCATGTCATTTTAGTTTTTTACGTAGTTTTAGATATCTTAATAAACTTAATTTGTTATATTTTTAATTTTATATATTTTGTTTCATATCTTATATACTTACATATATATTTTTACAGTCGACCAAACCCCGCTTATTTTGGTATTTTTTATAAAAAATTTTTTTTATGTTTGACATACTTTTTTTATAACATTGTTTTGGACATTTTTGTTCAATATATTTTTATTTTTTACATTTTGTGAATTTTATTTTACGTTCATATCTTATACATGCACAACACACACAGCACACACAAAAAAACAATGACAGTCAATATATTGTGCCGAAAATAAATTCAATAGTTCTAATCTTACACATGACGCCAATTTCTAATTCAAAATCGTGAATAGTTAATGGACATCCACTTAATATTTAATAAGGAATCCTAAAAAAAGACTAAGCGTGCATATGCACACAAAGATAAAGACACCCCCACCAAAGACAAAGGTCCCCCGTGTAGGCTTAACAGACTGATCGGGGCAAGTGCTGTTCGCGAGTATGAAGGCCGGCACGGCACACGAGGGGGTAGGTGGCCATCACGCACCGGCCGCCTTTGTCTCCCTCACTGTGCAATGTTTATGCATCGCACCCAGGTACTCATTTGAGGCTGAGTCGACCTAGGAGAGGTCCAGGACCGGTTGAGAATAATTGTCACTGGATGTTGGTGGCCGTGATCGGGAGTCGAACTGGGGTCGCTGGGTTCGTAGCGCAGCGTAGCGCTAACCGCGGCGCCACGCTCGCCACGCCACAACACACGACACTCATTCTCAGCCCGATGCAAAGGAAATAAAACACTTCTTCATAATCACTTGGCCTTTGAATGGGAGAAAACAACTCCCCAAGTGGAACGTCGTTTATTTTATTCATTTATGTCCACACTGTAATGTTCATGTATATGTGTACTGATTTTATTTTCATATTTGACGTAAGAAACACAAAAGGAGACGTTAACGACCTCGCCTGGTGTGCAGGAGGTCGTGGGTTCGATCCCGACCCTGACGCCTGCTGCTATATATTTGGAGTTTGCGTGTCTCTTTCTCTCATCAGCATCATCATCACGGTGGCTAGGAGATGTTAACTACCTCGCCTGGTGTACAGGAGGTCGTGGGTTCGATCCCGACCCTGACGCCTGCTGTGTATATTTGGAGTTTCCGTGTCTCTTTCTCTCTCTCACATCGGTGGCTAGGATGTTTCTCGCGGTATAGAGGTCTTTCTCCCACCACATTTGGAGTCGTGTCTCTTTCTCAATATTTGGGCGAGATGTTAACTACCTCGCCTGGTATGCAGGAGGTCGTCGATCCCGAGACGCCGCTGCTGTATATTGAGTTTGCGTGCTCTATCATCATCACGTGGCTAATTAACTACCCCGTGTACAGGAGGTTTTTCACACTGACGCCTTGTATATGAGTGGCGGCTCTCTCCTCTCATCATCTGGCTAGAGATGTTGACACCTCTGGTTCAGGAGGTTGTTGATTCGATCCCGACCCTGGTCTGTATATATTTAGTTTGCTCTCTCTCTCTCTCTCCCAGTGTCGCGTGGATTTTTCTCGGGTCTTGCTTTTCTCCCTCCACGAATCGGTGTTCAAAATTTGGGCTCGCTTAAATTTCCGCACGCTGATAAGCCGCCGAATTCGTTGAGCCAAGAAGCACTTCTGGAGAAAGAGCAAGCAATGGGCCTTACTTGGTCAATTAAAATAGTTTATAGCCCCGTCGCTCATTAATTGAAGCCCCTGGACCCCCAACTCTGCTGCTTCTTCTCCTCCTGCCCGATATCTATGGGACCGTGTTTGCCAGTGTCAACAGCGTGACAAGAGTAGGCTTCACCCTTTCCGCCAATAAAACAGGAGGCGTTAAGATGTTCACACGTGCAAATGGCCACAAATTGTCGCAAGGAATCAAGTCGGCGTTAGCCACACACAGTGCTTGTAGCAAAAACAAACATGCAACCATGCTCTGAAAACAAAAAATAAAAGCATGATCTTTTAAACCAATCGGCCGAGACCAGAGACAACCTTCTTTATGGCCATGTTTCAAGGCCAGTGTCAGACCAAACTCAGGTCTGTATGCCAGGCGAAGTAGTTAACATTTCGCCACCGTGATTATGAAGATGAGAGAGGAAGACACGCAAACTCCAAATATACAGCAGCATCGTCAGGGTCAGGACTGAACCCACGACTTCCTGTATACCAGGTGAGGTAGTTAACGTCTCATTGCCACCGTGATAATGAGAGACACGCAAACTCCAATATACAACAGGCATCGTCAGGGTCAGGACTGAACCCACGACTTCCTGTATACCAGGTGAGGTAGTTAACGTCTCCTTGCCACCGTGATAATGAGATACACGCAAACTCCAATATACAGCAGGCATCGTCAGGGTCAGGACTGAACCCACGACCTCCTGTATACCAGGTGAGGTAGTTAACGTCTCATTGCCACCGTGATAATGATGAGAGAGAGACACGCAAACTCCAAATACACAGCATCGTCAGTCGGGAGCAAACCCACGACCTCCTGGATACCAGGCGAGGTAGTTAACATCTCCGAGCCACCGTATTTTCCACCCAACCTGCTCATCGTTTGTGATAGTCAGAGGCGGTTATGGAGACCCTTGTTGCTGTTGTGTGTGATCCACACTTTGATTAATTCATCGGTTGTGAGAGTGTTTCTAAATGTATGTACCTGCAGCAACAGCATTAGTTTCATCGATGGCGAGCGACCCGTCCCGAACGAGCCCCCGTCGGAATGTCCGCCTGCTTCCAGCCTTGGGTGAAAGGTCATTCTCTTGCTCTGTCACCTGGACGTCTATCTGCCTATCTCTGTATCTGTCCGTCTGTCTGTCTACCCGGAAATCTGTCCATCTGCCTATCGATCTGTCTGTTTATCTGTCCAATGTCCATCTGTCTGTCTATCTGTACATTTGTCCATCTGTCTGCCTGTATGTCTATTGATCTGTCTGTATATTTGTTTGTCTGCCCGTATGTTAGTTTGTCTGTCCGTGTGTCTATATATTGATCTGTCCGTCTGTTCGTCCGTGTATCTGTCCATCTGTGTCTGTCTGTATATCTGCTTGTTTGTTTGTCTGTCCATCTGTCTGTCTGTCTATCTATCCGTCCGTCCATCCATTTATCCATCCGTCCGTAATGTCTCTATGTCCGTCTGTCAATTTGTCTGTCGACCTGTCCGTCTGTATGTTCATATATCTATCGATCCATCTATCCGTCTGTCTGCCCATCTGTCAAACTATGTTTGTCTCTCCGTCCGTTTGTCTGTTTATCCATCTGTCCGCCTGTAAATCCATCCATCTGTGTGGCTATGTCTGTCTGTTAAGTCTGTCACTATGTCTGTCTAACCATCTCTCTGTCTGTTTATCCATCTGTCCGCCTGTAAATCCATCCATCTGTGTGGCTATGTCTGTCTGTTAAGTCTGTCACTATGTCCGTCTAACCATCTCTCTGTCTGTTTATCCATCTGTCCGTCTGTAAATCCATCCATCTGTGTAGCTATGTCTGTCTGTTAAGTCTGTCACTATGTCTGTCTAACCATCTCTCTGTCTGTTTATCCATCTGTCCGCCTGTAAATCCATCCATCTGTGTGGCTATGTCTGTCTGTTAAGTCTGTCACTATGTCCGTCTAACCATCTCTCTGTCTGTTAATTCATCTGTCCGCCTGTAAACCCATCCATCTGTGTGGCTATGTCTGTCTGTTAAGTCTGTCACTATGTCCGTCTAACCATCTCTCTGTCTGTTAATTCATCTGTCCGCCTGTAAACCCATCCATCTGTGTGGCTATGTATGTCTGTTAAGTCTGTCACTATGTCAGTCTAACCATCTCTCTGTCTGTTAATTCATCTGTCCGCCTGTAAACCCATCCATCTGTGTGGCTATGTATGTCTGTTAAGTCTGTCACTATGTCTGTCTAACCATCTCTCTGTCTGTTAATTCATCTGTTCGCCTGTAAACCCATCCATCTGTGTGGCTATGTCTGTCTGTTAAGTCTGTCACTATGTCCGTCTGTCTAACCATCTCTCTGTCTGTTTATCCATCTGTCCGTCTGTAAATCCATCCATCTGTGTAGCTATGTCTGTCTATTGAGTCTGTAACTATGTCTGTCCGTNTAACCATCTCTCTGTCTGTTTATCCATCTGCCCGCCTCTAAATCCGTCCATCTGTGTATCTCCGTCTGTCTGTCCATCCGTCTCTCTTCGCCGCATGTCTGTCTGTCTATCTGCCTGTCAAAAGGGCCATGTACATCTGCACGACTGAATTGGTGGATGCATTGTTGAGTGGATAGCTCCTGAAATTTTTCCTCAAAAAATGCATGCAATAATATTACTATATTTTTTTATTATTATTTAGTATTATTCATCATTATTATTAACAATGCTGCGTTGTGACCCAGTGATATTTGAAAGTTTGAAATATTAATGAATCGAATCCAATTTCAGTGACAAAAAAAAATAACTGACTCTGCCCTTGACTTTAAATTCGGTGGATTGCTGCAAATCAATCTCAAAGGTCTCTCTGCGTGAATGTCTCTCTCCCTCTCTCTCTCTCGTGGGTTCATAATAGCCATCACACGCATTGAGCCAACACAGCTGATAACCTGGGTTTGAACCCTGCATATGTGTTTCTCTCTCTCTCGTGGGTTCACAACGGCCAGGTCACAACACAGCTGAGAGCCTGGGTTGGAGCCCTGGGTCTGAGTGTCTCGCTATCTCAGGGATTCATAATGGGCAGGTCACACACACTGAACCAGCACATCTGAGAGCCTGGTGGAGCCCTGGGTCTGAGTGTCTATCTCAGGGATTCATAATGACCAGGTCACACACACTGAGACAGCACAGCTGAGAGTCTGGGTTAGAGCCCTGGGTCTGAGTGTCTATCTCAGGGATTCATAATGACCAGGTCACACACACTGACCCAGCACAGCTGAGAGCCTGGGGTTGGAGCCCTGGGTCTGAGTGTCTATCTCAGGGATTCATAATGACCAGGTCACACACACTGACCCAGCACAGCTGAGAGCCTGGGTTGGAGCCCTGGGTCTGAGTGTCTATCTCAGGGATTCATAATGACCAGGTCACACACACTGAGACAGCACAGCTGAGAGTCTAGGTTAGAGCCCTGGGTCTGAGTGTCTCTCTCTCACGGGCTCATAATGGGCAGGTCACAACACAGCTGAGAGTCTAGGTTGGAGCCCTGGGTCTGAGTGTCTCTCTCTCTCACGGGCTCATAATGGGCAGGTCACACACACTGAGACAGCACAGCTGACAGTCTAGGTTGGAGCCCTGGGTCTGAGTGTCTATCTCAGGGATTCATAATGACCAGGTCACACACACTGAGACAGCACAGCTGAGAGTCTAGGTTGGAGCCCTGGGTCTGAGTGTCTCTCTCACGGGCTCATAATGGCAGGTCACACACACTGAGACAGCACAGCTGACAGTCTAGGTTAGAGCCCTGGGTCTGAGTGTCTCTCTCTCAGGGTTCATAATGGCCAGATCACACACACTGACCCAGCACAGCTGAGAGTCTGGGTAGAGCCCTGGTCTGAGTGTCTCTCTCTCTCTCACGGGCTCATAATGGGCAGGTCACACACACTGAGACAGCACAGCTGAGAGTCTAGGTTAGAGCCCTGGGTCAGAGTGTCTCTCTCTCAGGGATTCATAATGGGCAGATCACACACACTGACCCAGCACAGCTGAGAGTCTAGGTTAGAGCCCTGGGTCTGAGTGTCTCTCTCTCAGGGATTCATAATGGCCAGATCACACACACTGATCCAGCACAGCTGAGAGTCTAGGTTAGAGCCCTGGGTCTGAGTGTCTCTCTCAGGGTTCATAATGGGCAGGTCACACACACTGACCCAGCACAGCTGAGAGTCTGGGTTGGAGCCCTGGGTCTGAGTGTCTCTCTCTCTCACGGGCTCATAATGGGCAGGTCACACACACTGAACCAACACAGCTGAGAGTCTAGGTTGGAGCCCTGGGTCTGAGTGTCTCTCTCTCTCACGGGCTCATAATGGGCAGGTCACACACACTGACCCAGCACAGCTGAGAGTCTAGGTTGGAGCCCTGGGTCTGAGTGTCTCTCTACCTCAGGGATTCATAATGGGCAGGTCACACACTTACCAGCACAGCTGAGAGCCTAGGTTGTAGCCCTGGGTCTGAGTGTCTCTCTACCTCAGGGATTCATAATGGGCAGGTCACACACACTGACCCAGCACAGCTGAGAGTCTGGGTTGGAGCCCTGGGTCTGAGTGTCTATCTCAGGGATTCATAATGGCCAGATCACACACACTGAACCAACACAGATGAGAGCCTGGGTTGGAGCCCTGGGTCTGAGTGTCTCTATCTCAGGGATTCATAATGGCCAGATCACACACACTGAACCAGCACAGCTGAGAGCCTAGGTTAGAGCCCTGGGTCTGAGTGTCTCTCTCTCTCACGGGCTCATAATGGCCAGATCACACACACTGAGACAGCACAGCTGAGAGTCTAGGTTGGAGCCCTGGGTCTGAGTGTCTCGCTATCTCAGGGATTCATAATGGGCAGGTCACACACACTGAACCAGCACAGCTGAGAGCCTGGGTTGGAGCCCTGGGTCTGAGTGTCTATCTCAGGGATTCATAATGGGCAGGTCACACACACTGACCCATTACAGCTGAGAGTCTAGGTTAGAGCCCTGGGTCTGAGTGTCTATCTCTCAGGGGTTCATAATGGCCAGATCACACACACTGATCCAGCACAGCTGAGAGTCTGGGTTGGACCCTGGGTCTGAGTGTCTATCTCAGGGATTCATAATAGCCAGGTCACANACACAGCTGAGAGTCTAGGTTAGAGCCCTGGGTCTGAGTGTCTATCTCAGGGATTCATAATAGCCAGTTCACACACACTGAGACAGCACAGCTGAGAGTCTGGGGTTGGAGCCCTGGGTCTGAGTGTCTATCTCAGGGATTCATAATGCCAGTTCACACACACTGAACCAGCACAGCTGAGAGCCTGGGTTAGAGCCCTGGGTCTGAGTGTCTATCTCAGGGATTCATAATGACCAGGTCACACACACTGACCCAGCACAGCTGAGAGCCTGGGGTTGGAGCCCTGGGTCTGAGTGTCTATCTCAGGGATTCATAATGACCAGGTCACACACACTGACCCAGCACAGCTGAGAGCCTGGGGTTGGAGCCCTGGGTCTGAGTGTCTATCTCAGGGATTCATAATGACCAGGTCACACACACTGAGACAGCACAGCTGAGAGTCTAGGTTAGAGCCCTGGGTCTGAGTGTCTCTCTCTCACGGGCTCATAATGGGCAGGTCACACACACTGAACCAACACAGCTGAGAGTCTAGGTTGGAGCCCTGGGTCTGAGTGTCTCTCTCTCTCACGGGCTCATAATGGGCAGGTCACACACACTGAGACAGCACAGCTGACAGTCTAGGTTGGAGCCCTGGGTCTGAGTGTCTATCTCAGGGATTCATAATGACCAGGTCACACACACTGAGACAGCACAGCTGAGAGTCTAGGTTGGAGCCCTGGGTCTGAGTGTCTCTCTCTCTCACGGGCTCATAATGGGCAGGTCACACACACTGAGACAGCACAGCTGACAGTCTAGGTTAGAGCCCTGGGTCTGAGTGTCTCTCTCTCAGGGGTTCATAATGGCCAGATCACACACACTGACCCAGCACAGCTGAGAGTCTGGGTAGAGCCCTGGGTCTGAGTGTCTCTCTCTCTCACGGGCTCATAATGGGCAGGTCACACACACTGAGACAGCACAGCTGAGAGTCTAGGTTAGAGCCCTGGGTCAGAGTGTCTCTCTACCTCAGGGATTCATAATGGGCAGATCACACACACTGACCCAGCACAGCTGAGAGTCTAGGTTAGAGCCCTGGGTCTGAGTGTCTCTCTCTCAGGGATTCATAATGGCCAGATCACACACACTGATCCAGCACAGCTGAGAGTCTAGGTTAGAGCCCTGGGTCTGAGTGTCTCTCTCTCAGGGGTTCATAATGGGCAGGTCACACACACTGACCCAGCACAGCTGAGAGTCTGGGTTGGAGCCCTGGGTCTGAGTGTCTCTCTCTCTCACGGGCTCATAATGGGCAGGTCACACACACTGAACCAACACAGCTGAGAGTCTAGGTTGGAGCCCTGGGTCTGAGTGTCTCTCTCTCTCACGGGCTCATAATGGGCAGGTCACACACACTGACCAGCACAGCTGAGAGTCTAGGTTGGAGCCCTGGGTCTGAGTGTCTCTCTACCTCAGGGATTCATAATGGGCAGGTCACACACTTACCCAGCACAGCTGAGAGCCTAGGTTGTAGCCCTGGGTCTGAGTGTCTCTCTACCTCAGGGATTCATAATGGGCAGGTCACACACACTGACCCAGCACAGCTGAGAGTCTGGGGTTGGAGCCCTGGGTCTGAGTGTCTCTATCTCAGGGATTCATAATGGCCAGATCACACACACTGAACCAACACAGATGAGAGCCTGGGGTTGGAGCCCTGGGTCTGAGTGTCTCTATCTCAGGGATTCATAATGGCCAGATCACACACACTGAACCAGCACAGCTGAGAGCCTAGGTTAGAGCCCTGGGTCTGAGTGTCTCTCTCTCTCACGGGCTCATAATGGCCAGATCACACACACTGAGACAGCACAGCTGAGAGTCTAGGTTGGAGCCCTGGGTCTGAGTGTCTCGCTATCTCAGGGATTCATAATGGGCAGGTCACACACACTGAACCAGCACAGCTGAGAGCCTGGGGTTGGAGCCCTGGGTCTGAGTGTCTATCTCAGGGATTCATAATGGGCAGGTCACACACACTGACCCATACAGCTGAGAGTCTAGGTTAGAGCCCTGGGTCTGAGTGTCTATCTCTCAGGGGTTCATAATGGCCAGATCACACACACTGATCCAGCACAGCTGAGAGTCTGGGTTGGAGCCCTGGGTCTGAGTGTCTATCTCAGGGATTCATAATAGCCAGGTCACACACACTGAACCAGCACAGCTGAGAGTCTAGGTTAGAGCCCTGGGTCTGAGTGTCTATCTCAGGGATTCATAATAGCCAGTTCACACACACTGAGACAGCACAGCTGAGAGTCTGGGGTTGGAGCCCTGGGTCTGAGTGTCTATCTCAGGGATTCATAATGGCCAGTTCACACACACTGAACCAGCACAGCTGAGAGCCTGGGGTTGGAGCCCTGAGTCTGAGTATCTCTCCTCTAAATTTCGATTTAAAGCTTTCGTGACTGCAGGGATTCATCTTCTTGGTTCTTTCGGTAAAGTCACTTAGAAGGGAAATGATAAAATAAAAAAATAAAACATAATAAAATACAATTCTCACGACGTTTCGGCCACAACGCAAGCAGCCGTCCTCAGGTGAAGAACAGGGCTGTCGGAAAGACAGCGTCTGAATGGGCACCACCAAGCTTGGCAGCGTATATTTAAGCTGGGTTAGGGGAAGAAGGGTGCCTTGACAAAGGAATTTGCATATCAACAGATGCATTTAGCATATTTATGAAAATGCAGATATGGATTAGTCACTACTTGTGGAATGCATAGGAGGTAGGGGGGGGGNTCTCAAAGTCATATTATGCTCGTGAATTATGTAGATTAGCAGCAACAAAGGGAGTAGGTAGGGTTAGCAGTAATAAAGGGAAGGCATTTTAACAGTAACGGGTGGCAGGGACGGGCTCATAATGGCCAGGTCAGAGACACGGGGTTTGACGCATCTCGCTAACAAACACTTGCGAACAGCAGAGTCTGTCGAGGGCGATGCGGTCCTGGGTGAGTGGTGGTGGTGGTGGAGGGGATACTTTATCTTCTGAGCGAGAGAAACAGAGAGAGGGAGCGGTGGGTGGTAGTTAATGCGACATTCAAGAGATAACGTCTTTACGGCCCGTAAACCCCCACGACACATTTATAAGCTCCGTTTGCTCCAATGAGCGATAAACTTTTACTTAAAACGACGCCAAACTCGGCAGCAGATTACGTTTTGTTTTTGTGGTGGGTGGTGGTGGGGGGGTGTTGATTTCGTCTTCTGCTTGTTGTAGTTGTTGTTGTCGTCGTCGTTTAAACTCTTAAAGTTTGTTGGAGATCCCGTTATTGCCTGTCACGCGGAGTCTGGTTCATCGATTGGTTGATCAATCGGGTTAATCCTTTGGGTCCATCGATGGTCGATCGTCGGGTTCATTGATCGGTCGATCGGTCGGTCGGGTTCATCGGTCGGTCGCATTGGAAGTGAAACGCTGAAGACATCGACTTGTGGAGGCTCATAGAGACACATAGAGACACAGAGACGCATAGAGATACATAGAGACACAGAGACTCGTAGAGATGCACATNGAGACACAGAGATACATAGAGACTCATAGAGATACAGAGAGACACAGAGACTCGTGGAGATACAGAGACACAGAGACTCGTGGAGATGAACTCATAGAGAATCGTAGAGATAAAGAGACGCAGAGATACATAGAGACACATAGACACATAGAGACTCGTGGAGATGAATAGAGACACATGAGATGCACAGACTCATAGAGATACAGAGATGCACAGACTCATTGAGATACAGAGATGCACAGACTCATAGAGATACAGAGATGCACAGAGACTCATTGAGACTTAGAGATGTATAGAGACTTATAGAGATACAAAGAGACCTCTGATGGACCAACCACAGCGGTGCAACTGTGGCCATTTGCACGTTCGTGTACACGTGTGTGTACACGTGTGTGTTCCGCGTTNTGTGTACACGTGTGTGTTNCCGTGTGTGTGTGTTGTTCACGTGTGTGTGTGTGTGTGTGNTCCGTGTGTGTTCACGTGTGTGTGTACCGTGTTGTGTGTGTGTGTGTGTGTTCNCGTGTTGTGTGTGTTCACAGTGTGTGTGTGTTCCTGGTNCACGTGTGTGTGGTGNTCCTGTGTGTGTTGTGTGTGTGTTCACGTGTATGTGTGTGTTCNCGCGCTGTGTGCGTGTGTGTGTGNTCCCTACGTGTTGTTCACGTGTATGTGTGTGTTCATCGCGACCTGTGTGTTCCAACGTGCGTATGNGGTGTTCNCGTGTTGTTCACGTGTGTGTGTGTACGCGCTGTGTGTGTGTGTNTGTTCACGTGTGTTTACANGTGTGTGTTCCGTGTTGTGTGTGTGTGTGTTCCGTGTGTGTGTTCACGTGTGTGTGCNCGTGTTGTACGTGTGCANGTGTATGTGNGTGTGTGTGTGATGTGTTCATGTGTGTTCACCTGTGTGTGNTCCGTGTGTGTGTGNTCATCGTGTGTGTGTGNATGTGTGTGTGTGTGTTCNCGTGTGTGTTCACGTGTGTGNGTTCCGTGTGTGTTCACGTGGTGTGTGTGGTGTGTTCACGTGTGTGTGTGTTCACGCGTGTGTGTGTGTGTGTGTCCACGTGTGTNCCGTGTACGCGTGTGTGTTCACGCGTGTGTGTGNGTGTTCACGTGTANGTTCACGCGTATGTCGTGTATGTGTCACGTGTANGTGTCGTTCNCGTGTGTGTTCACGTGTGTGTTCNCGTGTTGTGTGTTCATCACGTGTGTTCACGTGTGTGTGTTGTGTGTGNGNGTGTTCNCGTGTNTGTACACGCGTGTGTTCACGTGTGTGTTCCGTGTATGTGTGTGTTCACGTGTGTTCACGTGTNNGTGTNTGTTCACGTGTATGTACACGTGTGTGNTCACGTGTGTTCACATGNGTGTTCTGTNTGTTCACGTGTGTACACGTGTGTGTGTGTACACGTGTCGTGTTCACGTGTGTTCNCGTGTTGTTCACAGTGTGTTGTTCCGCGTATGTGTGTTCACGTGTGTGTGTTCACGTGTGTNTGCACGTGTACACGTGTGTGTGTGTGTTCACGTGTGTGTTCCGTGTTTGTTGTGNACACGTGTGTGTTGTGTNTTGTGTGTGTCACACGTGTGTGTTCACGCGTATGTGTGTGTTCACGTGTTGTGTACACGTGTGTGTGTGCGTTACGTTGCTGTCTCACGTGGTGTCGTGTTCACGGTGTGTGTGTGTATGTCACGCGTGTGTACACGGTGTGTACAATCTGTGTGTGTACACGGTGTTNCGTGTGTGTTGCAGCGTGTTGTACACGCGTGTGTGGTGTTGACACGCGCTTGTACACCCATGTGTTCACGTGTGTGTGTTTACACGTGTATACGTGTGTACACGCGGTGTACACGNGTGCTGTACACGCGTNTGTACCGGTGTGTGTACACGCGTGTGTACCGTGTGTNTGTTCACGTNTATACACGTGTGTGTGTACACGCGTNTGCCTTTATGTGTGTATATGTCACGCNCGCGGTCCCCANGGTTCGCGTGCAGTACTGCACGCACACTGGTTGGCTTTAGGCGCACGCGAACCCACAGCCGGTGAATTGTCTCGCGACATCGCTTCTGTCGACTCCTGAAGAGCGGTGGGGAGGGGGGGTTGTTGCGGGTGCGGTGCAGGAGGTGGCAACTCGGACAGGAGCAGCGGTCCGCGGNCACGCTTCCCGTTGTAACTCATGACTCTTGTCAGAGCGCTAAATGTACAATCGTGTGCGTGTTATATATGTCCGGGGAGCGGTGGTGCAGCGGTTAGCGCTACGCTGCGCTAAGAACCCGGCGACCCGGGTTCGATTCGCGCTCACGGCCAACACCCAGTGACGATTATCTGAACCGGTCCTGGGCCTCCCTAGGTCGACTCAGCCACAAATGAGTACCTGGTGCGGTGTGTAAACATCGCCACTGGGGAGACAAAGGCGGTCGGGCGTGGTGCTGGCCACCCACCCCTCGTGTGCCGTGCAGGCCTTCATAGGTGCTCGCTAACAGCACTTGCCTCTACAGTCTGTGAAGGCTACACGGGTGACCTTTGTCTTTGTGGATGCTATATACGCGTGTAACAAACAGGTATGATTTAAAATAGCCGATGGAAATGTTGATGACGCGTACAACATTTGCCAATTGGTCTGCTAGACGTGGTCGTTATGAAATACATTTGTATCTATACACATCAATTAATATAAATATCACAGACATATCGTGTATACAATAAACACAGGCATATATCACGTGTGTGATATTTAAATTCGTATTAATTTACATATAAATGCACGTACACCGTAGTTTTTTTTCTGTTTAGTCAGGCATTTCACACAAAAAAAGATTTTTTTTTCCTAATTTCACGAGGTATGAACAGGGCCAATTTTTCGTTTGTTTGTTTGGCTGCGGTGTGCGCACCGCCCCCACCACCCGGGTTCGATCCCCGCTCACGGCCAACACCGCCAGGGAAGGGATCGTCCCCGAAAGGGGACTCCCCTAGGTGGAGTCGGCCTCGAGCGAGCACCGCTGTTGTGTATACACATCGGCAGATGAAGGTCGTGTGGTGAAGGTCGTGGTGGAGGTGAAGGTCGTGGTGGAGATGAAGGTCGTGGTGGAGGTGAAGGTCTGGTGGAGGTGAAGGTCGTGGTGGAGGTGAAGGTCGTGGTGGAGATGAAGGTCGTGGTGGAGATGAANGTCGTGGAGGAGATGAAGGTCGTGGTGGAGGTGAAGGTCGTGGTGGAGATGAAGGTCGTGNTGGAGATGAAGGTCGTGGTGGAGATGAAGTCGTGGTGGAGGTGAAGGTCGTGGTGGAGGTGAAGGTCGTGGTGGAGATGAAGGTCGTGGTGGAGGTGAAGGTCGTGGTGGAGGTGAAGGTCGTGGTGGAGATGAGGTCGTGGTGGAGGTGAAGGTCGTGGTGGAGGTGAAGGTCGTGGTGGAGGTAAGGTCGTGGTGGATGAAGGTGAAGGTCGTGGTGGAGGTGAAGGTCGTGGTGGAGATGAAGGTCGTGGTGAGATGAAGGTCGTGGTGGAGGTGAAGGTCGTGGTGGAGGTGAAGGTCGTGGTGGAGTGAAGGTCGTGGTGGAGGTGAAAGTCGTGGTGGAGGTGAAGGTCGTGGTGGAGGTGAAGGTCGTGGTGGAGATGAAGGTCGTGGTGGAGATGAAGGTCGTGGTGGAGATGAAGGTCGTGGTGGAGGTGAAGGTCGTGGTGGAGGTGAAGGTCGTGGTGGAGGTGAAGGTCGTGGTGGAGATGAAGGTCGTGGTGGAGGTGAAGGTCGTGGTGGAGGTGAAGGTCGTGGTGGAGGTGAAGGTCGTGGTGGAGGTGAGGTCGTGGTGGAGGTGAAGGTCGTGGTGGAGATGAAGGTCGTGGTGGAGGTGAAGGTCGTGGTGGAGATGAAGGTCGTGGTGGAGGTGAAGGTCGTGGTGGAGGTGAAGGTCGTGGTGGAGGTGAAGGTCGTGGTGGAGGTGAAGGTCGTGGTGGAGGTGAAGGTCGTGGTGGAGGTGAAGGTCGTGGTGGAGATGAAGGTCGTGGTGGAGGTGAAGGTCGTGGTGGAGGTGAAGGTCGTGGTGGAGGTGAAGGTCGTGGTGGAGGTGAAGGTCGTGGTGGAGGTGAGGTCGTGGTGGAGATGAAGGTCGTGGTGGAGTGAAGGTCGTGGTGGAGATGAAGGTCGTGGTGGAGGTGAAGGTCGTGGTGGAGGTGAAGGTCGTGGTGGAGGTGAAGGTCGTGGTGGAGGTGGAGGTCGTGGTGGAGGTGAAGGTCGTGGTGGAGGTGAAGTCGTGGTGGAGGTGAAGGTCGTGGTGGAGGTGAAGGTCGTGGTGGAGATGAAGGTCGTGGTGGAGGTGAAGGTCGTGGTGGAGGTGAAGGTCGTGGTGGAGGTGAAGGTCGTGGTGGAGGTGAAGTCGTGGTGGAGGTGAAGGTCGTGGTGGAGGTGAAGGTCGTGGTGGAGGTGAAGTCGTGGTGGAGATGAAGGTCGTGGTGGAGATGAAGGTCATGGTGGAGGTGAAGGTCGTGGTGGAGATGAAGGTCGTGGTGGAGATGAAGGTCATGGTGGAGGTGATGAGGTCGTGGTGGAGGTGAAGGTCGTGGTGGAGGTGAAGGTCGTGGTGGAGGTGGGTCGTGGTGGAGATGAAGGTCGTGGTGGAGATGAAGGTCGTGGTGGAGATGAAGGTCGTGGTGGAGATGAAGGTCGTGGTGGAGGTGAAGGTCGTGGTGGAGGTGAAGGTCGTGGTGGAGGTGAAGGTCGTGGTGGAGGTGAAGGTCGTGGTGGAGGTGGAGGTCGTGGTGGAGGTGAAGGTCGTGGTGGAGATGAAGGTCGTGGTGGAGGTGGTCGTGGTGGAGATGAAGGTCGTGGTGGAGGTGGAGGTCGTGGTGGAGGTGAAGGTCGTGGTGGAGATGAAGGTCGTGGTGGAGGTGAAGGTCGTGGTGGAGGTGAAGGTCGTGATGCAGATGAAGGTCGTGGTGGAGGTGAAGGTCGTGGTGGAGATGAAGGTCGTGGTGGAGGTGAAGGTCGTGGTGGAGATGAAGGTGAAGGTCGTGGTGGAGGTGAAGGTCGTGGTGGTGATGAAGGTGAAGGTCGTGGTGGTGATGAAGGTCGTGGTGGAGATGAAGGTCGTGGTGGAGGTGAAGGTCGTGGTGGAGATGAAGGTCGTGGTGGAGGTGAAGGTCGTGGTGGAGGTGGGTCGTGGTGGAGGTGAAGGTGGTGTTGTTGGTCGTGGTGGGGAGAGAGGGTTCGTATCAGCAGCAGCAGCAGCGGCGGTGTGCTAACCGCGGCGCCACCGCTCCCAACGCACAGGCAGACACGTGCAGCAAGGGACATGCGGACATCAATCCTGGGAAGGCGAAATTATGAAAACGCATCGGGAACGTCTCCGACGCGCGCGACGATCTTGACATTTGCGCTTGTGGAACGTCGGGGATATTGCGTTGCGTGACCGAGTGCTGCCCCATGGCAGATTGGTCCGGCTATCGGAGGCAGAGGAAAATAAAGGTCGTTTTTNGACCTGCTCTGTAATGCCGGTATCGATAGTCGCATTTTTACGTGCGATTTTATTGAGGGACTGTTGTTGTTGTTGTTGTCTTCTTGGTGTGGTCTGGGACTGTTGTTGTTGTTGTTGTGGTCTGGGACTGTTGTTGTTGTNGTCTGGGACTGTTGTTGTTGTCTTGTTGTGGTCTGGGACTGTTGTTGTTGTCTTGTTGTGGTCTGGGACTGTTGTTGTTGTTGTTGTCTTGTGGTCTGGGACTGTTGTTGTTTTTGGTGTGGTCTGGGAGTGTTGTTGTGTGGTCTGGGACTGTTGTTGTTGTGGTCTGGGACTGTTGTTGTTGTTGTCTTGGTGGTCTGGGACTGTTGTTGTTGTTGTCTTGTGTTGTGGTCTGGGACTGTTGTTGTTGTTGTCTTGTGGGTCTGGGACTGTTGTTGTTGTTGTCTTGTGTGGTCTGGGACTTTTGTTGTTGTTGCTTTGGTGTGGTCTGGGAGTGTTGTTGTTGTCTTGTTGTGGTCTGGACATCTCTAAAATAAAAAATTAACCCGTAAAAACAAAGTTTTTCACTCTAAATCCTTTATATGCGTGGCGGCTAGAGTCCTCTCGTCCTCTGGCTTGAGATGGCTGCCACCTATGGGTCAGATGATTGTCTGCCAGTATTAATCAATTGGTAATTACATATTTAATTTGTTTTCCCTAAACAGTGTAAAATTTAGGAAAAAAATTTCACGAACATTAATTGTCTCGCACAACGAGTCTGTGTGCAAAATGTCAGCTCGATTGGATCACGGGAAGTGGGTTAAAAAACGAGCGAAAGATTTGCACGGTCGTAAGCAAGCAAGCAAGTGAACTTAATATAAAGGATTTAAAAATATATTCGCCTGTGGAGGACGCGGGATCGATCCCGCGACCTTTGGCATGGGAAGCGAGGGCGCTACCAACTGCACTACTCCGCCACGGCCTGTGGAGGGGTTACGCTCTGGGCTCTTACACTCTGACGTTCAGCCAAAGCCATGAATGCGTTCTATTTGAATATATGTAAAATACATTTTTTTGCCTAAAAAGTGTAAAATTTTGGGAATTTTTTTCACGAACAATAATTGTCTTGCACAACGAGTCTGTGTGGAAAATGTCAGCTCGATTGGATCACGGGAAGTGGGTTAAAAAACGACCGAAAGATTTGCACGGTCCTAAGCAAGCAAGCAAGCACGCGAACTTAATATAAAGGATTTAAAAATAAAAAAACGCTTCACAGCTCATCGAATTCCTCCTCTTGCCGTTCGTCAATAAATCTTCCGACTTCGCTTCCGAGAGATTTGGTCTTCGACGAAGCACAGCGGCCACGATGCGGTCGAATTTCAGCGCCGCACCCGAATCTTGGACAACTCAGCCAGGCCAGGGCCCTACACAGCCCGTGCCGCCATCAAGAGGCACGTCCGAGAGTTCTCCAACTCGCGCGTGCATTCAACGGGAGCCACCTCCACTGCTCGTTAAGCGAAATTAACAAAACAATAAGACAAAGAATCCACCACCACCCCTGTGTAGCCTTAACAGAGTGTCGGGGCAAGTGCTGTCAGCGAGCAGCAGCACCTACGAAGGCCGGCACGGCGCCGGATGCCTTTGTCTCTCCCAGTGGCGATGCTTACGACACACCGCACCAGTGCTTATTTAAAGGACGAGTCGACCTTGGCGAGGCCCAGGACTGGTTCAGATAAGATTTGTTTCAAATTTTGATTTCAAAGTGGCTTTCTAAATGTCGGAAGAACGTTCCAGACGGCCGCAAGAAGCGCGTCCGGTTAGCCAAAAGCTGCTGCGAGGGTGATCAGTTTGCGCCAGAGGTCGCAACCGGGTACCCAATACCCGTACCCTACCCGATACCCGTACCCGGCCGGGTACGGGTACCCATTTGCGACCCTGGTGCGGCCGAGTACGGGTAGACCGTGAGTCACTGGTGAGTAACTATTTGTCACTCATTTCCCAACGTCTTGTCTTTTCTCACAATTCAAGTTCCTAGAATCAACCCACCCGCGCTGCAACATGGCTTCATCCCAGAGGTCGCAATCAGGTACCCGATACCCGTTTGCGACCCTGGTGCGGGTACGGGTAAGGAATCAAAACCCGTTTGCGACCTCTGGTTTGCGCGAGGTAAGCACAACAAACTAAACAACTCGATGTAAAGCCATAATACTGAGGGCAGTCAAAAGCAGGCCAATTTATGTCAAGCGGCATGGGTGGCTATGCTTGCGTTGAAGAGTTCCCAGGACGCACTCAGAGACAAGTTCAAGGGCTTTCGCCGAGGGTTTATTCAAGTTATGGGCCTACACCAGTGTGTAACAACTTCCCAGGGGTTAGATCCCACGGTCCCAACACAGCCAGGCTAAATCCAGTCCCTTCTCTTGCCCCTGTCCCGTTCCACGCTAGACTCCAACTACGACCCCAGTACGTCACTGTCCCCCCTTTATACTATAGATGTGGCTCATTGCGTGGCACAGAGCGCGTCACGTCCCGTGACGTCATCGCACTGGACAGCACACATGACGTCACTTCCCTATTCTACTCCTCTACACTTAATTCTAGTTTGCAGCTTTCGTGACTGCAAGGATTCATACTCTAAGGTTTTTTTTCGGTAAGTCACGTAGGAAAACATTATAATAATAAATAATAAAGTGACTTTACCGAAAAAAACCTAAGAGTATGAATCCTCTACACGTGTACAGCCCTTTTTATCAATGTGTAACGGGTTCCGGAGCACTGAGAGGTAACTTCTTTATTACAATACAACACTCAACAGTCACTCTCCAACAGTCCTGATACTCTGTTACAGCCTAGGTAACAGCCAGCACTCTACTCTGGCTATGCTCCGGAACTTGCCCTCACAAGGTCGTAGAGTCGGGAGTTCCAGAGTCCCAGGGCTGGCTCTCAAGCATCCCGGCTTCAGTGCTGNTCGTGGGTCTTGGGTCTTGAGTTAAAGGCCCCGATCGTCCAGGGAGCTCTCCTTTTATGCCTAGTCCAACGAGGGGTGGGGCCGTGTGTGCCACCGACATCCCACAGAGCACACACAGCCCCCCCCCCGTTGGCGGCGCCAAAAAGGCTTAAGCACCTGGGAACCCAACGCCTGGCGCAGAGGCTTAAGCGTTGGACTTGGGAACCCACGCCTGGCGCCCAGAGGCTTAAGCGTCTGGACCCCCTGGGAACCCAGCGCCTGGCCCCAGAGGCTTAAGCGTCTGGACCCCCTGGGAACCCAGCGCCTGGCGCCCAGAGGCTTAAGCGCTGGACCCGCGGGATCCCAGAGACCCCAGCAGCCCCTCCCTTCTTATGTCACTACAAATGGACTGCTGGATGAAGGCCTCCCCCATGCCGTGGTGTCCGTGGGTTGTGTTGACCATACTTCACCAAGATGTTAGTCCGAGCTGGTCTTCGAAAGATGCAGGTTAATGACGGGTTCAAACTCCGTTCGCCACCGATATTTGCGGTTCTCCGTGACTGTTGACTCCACCGGAAATGCAAAATGCTTGACGGGCTGCAACGGGCTCGCGTTTTGTTCAATAAAAATCTCCATATATATGTAATGCGGGCGCGGGCGACCTCCCGGATGTGACGTCACGGAGAGGTGGAGTTAGGTGACGTGGGAGCAAGGTTAAGGTTAAGGGATGAGACCGGAAGAGGAGGGGAGAGAGAGTGAGACTGGACCAGAGTAAGGCCACGTTGGGCGAAGCCAGAGGGTGGCATGGGCGGCCAGCGGTGGCCAGCTAAGGAGCAGCCAGCGGAGCTGCGAGAGAAGAAGCAGTGGGGCTGCTGGAGAGAAGGCGGTCGAGGAGCTGCAGTGAACACAGCCGGCGAGGCTGTGTGTGTGAGAGGCTACGAGAGCGACGAGAGGAGAGAGAGGCTACGAGAGCGACGAGAGGAGAAACTGCAGAGAGAGCAGCCAGTGGGGGGCTGCGTGAGGGTAACAGCCAGCAAGGCTACGAGAACAACGGGAGACCAACAGAGGAGCTGTTGGCGTGACGGGGTTAACAGCAGTATCAGTATCGGTATGGAAGCCTTATAGGACAGCCGTGTGGGTTACGAGGAAGAACCGAATAAAGGACACCAAGCCAGACTTCGTGGTCGAGTCCTTTATTACATATATAAAAGGCAAAGTTGTGATTGTGTGCGTCTGTTCGAAATGTTTAGCGTACTTCCCGACATGCAACAAACTGGAAATTTGCCATGTGGGTACTTTCCAGACTACACCATGCAAAAATTATAATACACTTTTTTGGGGGGGGGAGCTCAATAATGCAGATATTTTTTGCACGGCAAGTGGCTGTGACGTCACATCTGTCACGTGACCCGCACGTGGAAGCGTCACGCATTGTAGTGTAGTGGTTAGCGCGCCGCGCTACGAACCCGGCGACCGAGTTCGATTCCCGCTCACGGCCACCACTGGCAACGGTTATTTCAACCCGTCTTGGGCCTCCCCTAGGTCGACTCAGCCTCAAACGAGTAACTGATGTGGTGTGTGAATATCGCCACTGAGGAGACAAAGGCGGCCGGGCGTGGTGGATCCAGGTCCCGGGTAAAGCCGGGGTTGTACAGCTAGTTACAAATATATAAAGGAAAAGGATGACAAGCTCAAAGATACGTTTGCCACCATATACTGCACTTGCAATCCAGATGTTGCCGGGTTCCATTCCATGTCCCAACGTTTCTCGTTGAAACCAAGTTTCTTTAAATGCCTCCTAGTCTGTCCACCGAGCAGCATAAATGACTACACCACAGCCATTAATTGGACCACAGCCATTCATGTGAGACTAGGCTCTAAGAAAAGCTGTCTCGGGGTGTGGAACCAATCACCTTCAAGGACAGTGCATACAGAGTTACGCTTTTTGTTTGCATTGTGACTGCAGGTATTGTGGTCTATGCAAACATGACTCCTTGTAAAAAAGGTGTCAGTTTTGTTGCCAGATAGAAGGGTAAAAAACAATTATCATTCATTGGACTGTTTAGTGATGAAAAGTGTGGGTATTCCCATTTTTTTGCAGTGTAACGTAGGCCACATGCCCTCTAGAATAGTGGCTTGAGAAGGCAGTTTCAGGGTTTCCACTTTTATCTTTGTTACTTTTGAAGACATTCAATCCTCTTTTCCGAACATAGATGGACTCGTCCATCTGTCAAACTGCTGTCCTTGGTTCTGACGTTAGGAAAAACCGCCACTTTTTTCAAATGTTCTTGCTGTGGATTTCACACCTGATGATTCCTTGTGTTGCAGTCGAAACGTCGTGAGAATTTTTTTTATCGTTTTATATTTATATTATTTTATCATCTCCCTTCTACGTGACTTTACCGTAAGAACCAAGAATATATATTCAATCCTGTTTGTTTTGTGCGGAAACCGACGATGATGGTGGAGGCGCCAATTGTGGGCAGGGTCAGAGGTCACAGGAGAGCCCTCGGCCCTGCTCTTCGGGCGCTGCAGCCCGGAGAAAGAGACGTGCACGCAACGCTGCCAGCAGACGCGGCCGCAACCAGGCCCACGTGCCCANCCTGCACTCCTGCCCACGCCCCNAGCACCCGCGGAGACCAGCGCCGAGGATGCCTGCCAGCATAGCCCACCTCCACTGCCGCCCACCCCTCCAGCGCCGGTGGAGACCGAGGCTCAAGCACCCAACCATCTCAGCCCATCTCCACTGCCGCCTACTCATCCAGAGCCGGTGGAAACCGAGACTCAAGGACCCAGCCATCTGAGCCCACCTCCACTGCCGCCTACCAGTGCCGGGAGACCGAGACTCAAGGTCCCAGCCATCTGAGCCCACCTCCGCTGCCGCCTCAGAGCCGGTGGAGACCGAGGCTCAAGGTCCCTGCCATCTGAGCCCACCTCCACTGCCGCCTACTCATCCAGAGCCGGTGGAGACCGAGGCTCAAGGACCCAGCCATCTGAGCCCACCTCCACTGCCGCCTACCCTCCAGTGCCGGCGGAGACCGAGACTCAAGGTCCCAGCCATCTGAGCCCACCTCCGCTGCCGCCTACTCATCCAGAGCCGGCGGAGACCGAGGCTCAAGCACCCAACCATTCAGCCACCTCCACTGCCGCCTACCATCCAGAGCCGGTGGAAACNGAGACTCAAGACCCAGCCATCTGAGCCCACCTCCACTGCCGCCTACCATCAGAGCCGGTGGAGACGAGGCTCAAGGTCCCAGCCATCTGAGCCCACCTCCACTGCTGCCTACTCATCCAGAGCCGGTGGAGACCGAGGCTCAAGGTCCCAGCCATCTGAGCCCACCTCCACTGCCGCCTACCCTCCAGTGCCGGCGGAGACGAGACTCAAGGTCCCAGCCATCTGAGCCCACCTCCACTGCCGCCTACTCATCCAGAGCCGGTGGAGACCGAGGCTCAAGATCCCTGCCAGCTGAGCCACCTCCACTGCCGCCTACCCTCCAGTGCCGGCGGAGACGAGACTCAAGGTCCCAGCCATCTGAGCCCACCTCCACTGCCGCCTACTCATCCAGAGCCGGCGGAGAGAGGCTCAAGACCCAACCATCTCAGCCCACCTCCACTGCCGCCTACCATCCAGAGCCGGTGGAAACGAGACTCAAGGACCCAGCCATCTGAGCCACCTCCACTGCCGCCTACTCATCAGAGCCGTGGAGACCGAGGCTCAAGGTCCCAGCCATCTGAGCCCACCCCACTGCTGCCTACTCATCAGAGCCGGTGGAGACCGAGGCTCAAGGTCCCAGCCATCTGAGCCCACCTCCACTGCCGCCTACCCTCCAGTGCCGGCGGAGACGAGCTCAAGGTCCCAGCCATCTGAGCCCACCTCCACTGCCGCCTACTCATCCAGAGCCGGCGGAGACCGAGGCTCAAGACCCAACCATCTCAGCCCACCTCCACTGCCGCATACTCATCCAGAGCCGGTGGAACCGAGACTCAAGGACCCAGCCATCTGAGCCACCTCACTGCTGCCTACTCATCCAGAGCCGGTGGAGACCGAGGCTCAAGGTCCCAGCCATCTGAGCCCACCTCCACTGCCGCCTACTCATCCAGAGCCGGCGGAGACCGAGGCTCAAGGACCCAGCCACCTGAGCCCACCTCCACTGCCGCCTACCATCCAGAGCCGGCGGAACCGAGGCTCAAGGTCCCAGCCATCTGAGCCCACCTCCACTGCCGCCTACTCATCCAGAGCCGGTGGAGACCGAGGCTCAAGGTCCCAGCCATCTGAGCCCACCTCCACTGCCCTACCCTCCAGTGCCGGTGGAGACCGAGGCTCAAGGACCCAGCCATCTGAGCCACCTCCACTGCCGCCTACTCATCCAGTGCCGGCGGAGACCGAGGCTCAAGGTCCCAGCCATCTGAGCCCACCTCCACTGCCGCCTACTCATCCAGAGCCGGTGGAGACTGAGGCTCAAGGACCCAGCCATCTGAGCCACCTCCACTGCCGCCTACTCATCCAGAGCCGGTGGAGACCGAGGCTCAAGATCCCTGCCAGCTGAGCCCACCTCCACTGCCGCCTACTCATCCAGAGCCGTGGAGACCGAGGCTCAAGGCCCAGCCATCTGAGCCCACCTCCGCTGCCGCCTACTCATCCAGAGCCGGTGGAGACCGAGGCTCAAGGACCCAGCCACTGAGCCCACCTCCACTGCCGCCTACCATCCAGTGCCGGCGGAGATCGAGGCTCAAGGACCCAGCCATCTGAGCCCACCTCCACTGCCGCCTACTCATCCAGAGCCGGCGGAGACCGAGGCTCAAGACCCAGCCATCTGAGCCCACCTCCACTGCCGCCTACTCATCCAGAGCCGGCGGAGACCGAGGCTCAAGGACCCAGCCATCTGAGCCACCTCACTGCCGCCTACTCATCCAGAGCCGGTGGAGATTGAGGCTCAAGACCCAGCCATCTGAGCCCACCTCACTGCCGCCTACTCATCCAGAGCCGGTGGAGACCGAGGCTCAAGGACCCAGCCATCTGAGCCCACCTCCACTGCCGCCTACCTCCAGAGCCGGTGGAGACCGAGCTCAAGGACCCAGCCATCTGAGCCCACCTCCACTGCCGCCTACCCTCCAGTGCCGGCGGAGACCGAGACTCAAGGTCCCAGCCATCTGAGCCCACCTCCACTGCCGCCTACTCATCCAGAGCCGGTGGAGACCGAGGCTCAAGGTCCCAGCCAGCATAGCCCACCTCCACTGCCACCTACCCCTCCAGAGCCGGCGGAGACCAGGCTCATGATGATGGCCAATGGATCCCACCTGCAGCCCGGAGGGAAAGACAGTGATACCTCGGTTCACAAACGTTTCTGTTCACGAACAACTCGGTTCACGAACAGAAAAGTTCATAAAAATATGCTCCGGTTCACGAACTCCGCTTCGGTTCACGAACAGGAGCCCGGTCATTTTAATGCTATTTCCAGGCTGTCACGTGGTCGTGACTTCCTGTAGGAAGATCGTGGAGAGAAGAAGAGACACAGAAAAAGTACTGTGAGTACTGTGAAGACACTTTCAGTGACTTTTTGCTTTTTGGTGTGCTTTTTAGCACATACAGTACTGTACAATACTGTACTTACTGTATTGTACAGTTCACCCGTTTGAGTGCTTACTGAAGTCATCTCAAGCAAGGTTAGTGTTCTCTCTTTATACATTACTATACTGTACAGTACTAATGTGTATTGTAATTTGTTTCATATTTTTGTGCTTCAAAAACCAAAAAAAAAGGTCAGAACGGATTAACCGGATTTACATTGAACCCTATGGGAAAATGTGCCTCGGTTCGCGCCAGAGTCAAGTTCACGAATTAAGTTCGTGAACCGAGGTATCACTGTACGTGCGCGCAACGATGCCACCGGATGCGGCCACAACCAGACCCACGTTCCTCCACCTCCACTGCCGCCCACCGCTCCGGCACTTGCGAAGACCGCCGCTCGCGACACTGGCCAGCGAGGCATCCCGTCGCTGATGTCCATCGTTACATCGCCGGCAGGTACCGGCACTTGCGAAGACCGCCGCTCGCGACGCTGGCTAGCGAGGCGTCCCGTCGCTGATGTCCATCGTTACATCGCCGGGTACCGGCACTTGCGATGGTTACGCGGACAAAGACTACCGCTGCTGGTCACTCCGCCACAATCCGCCGCCGCCGCCGATGCGCTCGCCGGAGCTGGTCCTCCGGTGCGGTCTGCCGTCCGCGCCGCACACGGCATCGTAGGCGTGACGCTACAAACGTCCCGCCGTGGCTCGGGTATCGAGACCCCAATGGATTTACTTTGACATGAACAGAGAACACTGCAGTGAACGATTCGCACGAACAATACGCAGCGATGCACGCACCAAGACACGCACTCACACAAGTGGATGGAACTGCACCGGACCGAAATGGTTGCTTTAGAGGGGCTCTCTGGAGCTCCCTTTGGTGGACATTGCCATTTTGGTCGTGGTGGGCGGGCGTGGGCGAGTTTTGTTTAAAGAATTAATCAAACTTGTGTTTCTCACCGCAGTTGTCAACGCGTCGTACGTGTGAACGTGGATTGCGGTGCATGAGAAAAAGGTGCATTATATGTGCTCACCGCACACTTAAACATTGTGCATGTAAACGCTTGTTAATGCGATGCATATGGCGTTTCTGGCCTTTGCCGAATTATCCAATATTCCGAATTATGTACAATGGTACTCCACATTGCCTCCTGCCCCAATACATTATGTTTTACAAATTTGGTGAAGGTGGGGGTGAGGCGAATGGTGATGGTGGGAGGTGGTGCGGATTGTGATGGTGGGGGTTAAGGCGGATGGTGTAATGGTGGGGNATGGGGTAGACAGTGATGAGGGAGAGTGGGTGATGGTGAGGGGTGGGCGGATAGTGATGGTGGAGGGTAAGGCGAATGGTGATGGTGGGGGTGGGCGGATAGTGGTGGCGGAGGGCACAGTGAATAGTGATGGTGGGGGTTGGGGCTTATTGTGAGTGGGGGGTGAGACGGTCGGGCAGGATGGAGGAAGGCAGAGAGAAGTCTTCTCCCGTGGCAGCGCTTTTTGCCGATTAAGGCCTCTGCAAAAGTCATTAGAACATGAGAGGTTGACTGTCAGGTGGCTTCCCCTTCGTAGACCTGCTCCTCGGCCACGAAGAAGAAGCAGGCCCTCTGTGCCCGCGTCGTCACCCCCACCGCAGCTCGGTGGCGCTTTGCGGGATGAGTCAAGCAGCTGCTGCTGTTCCTGGTTCCAGCTGCTCTTTGCCGCCCGGGTCGTTGAGGTGGCTTCATGGCCGCCTCCACCTCGAGGCAGATGTCCTTGACAGCCAGAACCCGACTGTAGGAACTGGTCGACCTCGGATAGCTGAGGCCCGCACAAGCCCAGACAGCAGCAGCAGCTGCAGCAGCAGCAGCAGCAGCAGCAGCAGCAGCAGCAGCAGCAGCACAGCAGCAGCAGCAGCAGCAGCAGCAGCAGCAGCAGCAGCAGCAGCAGCAGCAGCAGCAGCAGCAGCAGCAGCAGCAGCAGCAGCAGCAGCAGCAGCAGCAGCAGCAGCAGCAGCAGCAGCAGCAGCAGCAGCAGCAGCAGCAGCAGCAGCAGCAGCAGCAGCAGCAGCAGCAGCAGCAGCAGCAGCAGCAGCAGCAGCAGCAGCAGCAGCAGCAGCAGCAGCAGCAGCAGCAGCAGCAGCAGCAGCAGCAGCAGCAGCAGCAGCAGCAGCAGCAGCAGCAGCAGCAGCAGCAGCAGCAGCAGCAGCAGCAGCAGCAGCAGCAGCAGCAGCAGCAGCAGCAGCAGCAGCAGCAGCAGCAGCAGCAGCAGCAGCAGCAGCAGCAGCAGCAGCAGCAGCAGCAGCAGCAGCAGCAGCAGCAGCAGCAGCAGCAGCAGCAGCAGCAGCAGCAGCAGCAGCAGCAGCAGCAGCAGCAGCAGCAGCAGCAGCAGCAGCAGCAGCAGCAGCAGCAGCAGCAGCAGCAGCAGCAGCAGCAGCAGCAGCAGCAGCAGCAGCAGCAGCAGCAGCAGCAGCAGCAGCAGCAGCAGCAGCAGCAGCAGCAGCAGCAGCAGCAGCAGCAGCAGCACAGCAGCAGCAGCAGCAGCAGCAGCAGCAGCAGCAGCAGCAGCAGCAGCAGCAGCGGCACAGCTGCTCGTATCCGAGGAGGGGCTGCTCGGCCATCAGGAGGAAGTCGTCGTGGAGGGGGTGGTGGTAGGTCATTGAGTCATCGACATGACGTTGAAGTGTTGTGTAAAACTAATTATTACTGGCCAAGACTAATTAGAGAATCCATTGAAATGGAGAGAAACAGAAATAACTTCAATCGCTCTGACAGCTACAGGCTTAGCGCGGCCTGGAAGCATATTATCAAATAAATACAATTCCTTATAAGGAAATAGCAATGAATAACAATTGAATGATTACCAATCGATATAATTACAATAACCTCCCCCCTCCTTGCCTCGAATCACTGCACCAGATTGAATTAAATGATGACGTCACCCTGATGCTGCTGCTCTATTTAAGACCGGAAGCAACAGGAGAGCTTCACCATTCTTGCCCGATGAAGCTGATTGTAATTATAGCGAAACGTCGTGCTCACTCACATTTTAAATGCTGTTGATTCTCTCTTCAGCACACCGGTGGGCTAAAGAAGTCAATTATTTGTCCTTTGAAAACGTGACACATTTTTTACTGTTTGCCGTGTCGGGTGGTGGAGGGTTACGACACATTTATAAATAACGCGATCTGACCCAAAAACCTATATTATGAGGGACTCCCGTTGTGCTTAGCACAGGATTCTGGGGGAAAGTGAGACCTAGGGCACAGTGGGGGGATGCCATCAGCGCTGGCAGTACTGGCAGTGCCATCATCAGCAATGCAAGCACTCACATCGTCATCAGCATCGACGCAACATTTATTATCATTGTACTTAACGTCGGCTGCATGGGAAGATTCGGAGCAAATGGCCTCAACATGTCACCAGACATCATCGTGACACTGAATCAGATACTTAATCGTTAAGCTAGTGACGTAGAGGAGGCCCGTATTTTCTAATTAATCTCAACAACTGGAATATAAATTCGTGCTACTCCTTTAGTGACACAACGACAGCCCTGCCTGCTCCCCCCCAGGAATCTACACACACACAGCGACACTCGGTCCATCACATGTCAATGTCTTCCTGCGCAATCTTCTCGTCGGGCCATTCTTCGGGCTCTTGAGTTGCAAGAAGCAGCGCACCACGGCGTCACTGTCCGCTGTGCACGAATCAGAGTGGAGCCCAGCACAACGAACACTCGCACGCGCCTGTGCACCCTTCTGAACAATGTTGGTAGAAGTTGCACACACAGACACCCAAAAATATTTGTATAAACACGCATGAATACGAATGTATGTTGTTGCCAAATATTGAATNCAGAACCAACGTACAAATTAATCAATTATATTGGTAGGAACCTCCTGGTTACACCAGCCCACAGGGGATTATTGTGTCCGTCCGTCCCTCGTGAAGGGAGGGCTGGTGGGGAGGGTTGGGAGGGTCTGCTGGTGGGAGGGTGGGGAGGGGCTGGTCACCCCGTTGTGCCCTTATAAAACTCAACGTTTAACCTACTCACGCCGGCTTGTGCCCGCCCTCACAGTCAGCCATATTTGCGGAATACACCACGCCGCCGTTGACCCTGGCCATTGACCGAGCAACCCAATGTTCCTACCAGCTCCCTCCGCAGGAATGTGTTACCAATCAATCACTCACAAGCTGCCTACCCACCCTCTCAAGCTCTCACACACACAATAACTCATTCACCAAGCCAGGTGTTCGCTAACAGCACCTGCCCAACAGTCTCTTAAGGCTGTCGGGGCAGGTGCCGCGGGATATTTGTCTTTGCATGAGTGTGTAAATGTAACAAGCTTAATTTTGGAATCTAATCGCAACCAAACGGAATCGCCGAATCGCGACGATTCGCATAATTCATCGCTAGGATGCGAGACTTCTCGAGCTTAAGATGATCGATTTCTTTACTTGGTTTTGCATTCAGAACTGCAATTGTAATGGAGCCGAATAATAAGCGGCTAATGCGAGAGGACATTTGCCTGCAAGGGAGAGGGGGGCGAGTTTACGGATTAATCCAGCAGAAGATTCACTCCGGGTGACTTTCATTCGAAGATTCGGGGATTTTTGTTTGTTTGATTGCCCACCATCGCCCCCATTTCCAGAGCCAAAATCAATTTATTTGATCGCGACACCGGTTTGAATTCGGGTGGCGGACACAGCGGGCCAACCACTTGTTTTTCATCACAACCACATAAAGCCACCTGGGTTCGATTCCAGACTCGGGTGTGCCTGTGTGGAGTGTCTACGTTTGTGCCTCTGTTAAAACTGTACAGTAGTTACCATACAAGGTAACTGGTATCGGTCATAGTTATCGCAATCCTGAAACAAATCTCGCAGCAGTATTGGCTAATAAATTATTGCAGAGCACCCCCCCCCTCCTGAACAATTCGAGTGACTGATGTTCTCCTCTGGGGTGAAATGTATTTATACAAAACTATTTTAAAAACACGCTTTAATGAAATGTACCGTACTAGTAATGGAAGAACTCCACGACTCCAGGAAGTGGCCCCGAAGCTTGCCACAACGTAAGGGGCCGTGGCCAATTACAGCCAACGTCAGTTGAGCGTGGACAATTAGACCCAAGCCGAAACATAATATATGAAAAATAATGGTAAATATTTGTATTTTTTATTTTATGGTAGAATATAGTATTGTCATGAGTAAGACATAAGTATACCAAGTTTGCAGTCGATACCACATTGGGAAGTGGGTTAAAATTGAGTTACAAGATTTGAGGATACAACAGAGTGAGTTAATAGAAAGCGTGTAAATAAATATCCGTTTCTTATTGTGGCAAAATGAGTATTTCAGCCGATGAGCTGTGCAGATGAATTATTGATGGACTTTGGGGCCGTCCATAAATGACGTCACGCGATTTTGGACGATTTTTTTAACCCCCCTCCCCCCTTTCGTGCGTATTTAAGGTGGCGCTGCACTCTGATGTTGTATGAGTGTTGTTATTGTTATAACAATTCTCTATTTAAAGTTGGGCATTTTGATGTGACGTCACATTTCTCAACCCCCCCCCCCATCGTCACACATCGTCACAAATGTCTGAACCCCCCCCCTCCCGTGCGTGACGTCATTTATGGACGGCCCTTCATACCGTATTGGCCACACCGGACCAGGTACTCAAACGAGTACCTGGTGCGCTGTGTAAACATCGCCCACTGGGAGACAAAGGCGGCCGGGCGTGGATGCTGGCCACCCACCCAATGGTGTGCGTGTGTGTGTGTCCGTGTGTGTGTGGGTATGCGTGTGTGTGTGTGGGTATGCGTGTGTGCGTTGTGTGTGCGTGTGTGGGTGTGCGTGTGTGTGCGTGTGTGTATGCGTGTGTGTGTGCGTGCATGTGTGTGCGTCCGCGTGTGCGTCCGCGGGTGTGCGTGTGTGTGCGTGAGTGTGCGTGTGTGGGTGTGCGCGTGTGTGCGTGTGGGGAGCGGTGGATATAGTGGTTAGCGCTACGCTGCGCGACACATCCGACGACCCGAGTTCGATTCCCGCTCACGGCCAACACCGGTTCTGGGCCTCCCCTAGGTCGACTCAGCCTCAAATGAGTAAACATCGCCCACTGGGGAGACAAAGGCGGCCGGGCGTGGTGCTGGCCACCCACCCCTCGTGTGCCACAGTGCCGGTAGCCTTCACAGGTGCTGCTACTCGCTAACAGCACTTGCCCCTACAGCCTGTTACAGGCTACACGGGGGATCTTTGTCTCTGCAGAGCCTTTACAACGAAAGGATCAACAACCCGCGCCTAGAAACAACAACGGGAGGACGTCAACCACGGCGCTTGTGCCAGGCTAGGTGCACCTTTAGGCAAGGGTACTAAAAAAAACTCACCTGCCCACGGATGTACATCCACCAAACCCAAACGCCACGTGTGTTAAACTTCTTTCGCACCGTACGTATCCAACCGTGCTAATCGCAGAGTTAGAGAGCCACGTGGACAACATGCAGAGGACAGTAGCGACGAGACGAGAAAAAATTAACCAGTAAAATCAAAGTTTTTCACTATAAATCCTTGATATGCGTGGCATCGGTTTTATTTTATTATTCATTTCTGTTTTTCTTGAGTAAGAGTTTCATTTTATCACATTGATATTTTAAATTAAATATGAAAAAAAAAATTCCTAAAAAGTGGAAAATTTTTCACGAACATTAATTGTCACGCACAACGAGTCTGTGTGCAAAATTTCAGCTCGATTGGATCACGGGAAGTGGGTTAAAAAACGACCGAAAGATTTGCACGGTCGTAAGCAAGCAAGCGAACTTAATATAAAGGATTTAAAAAGTGCAGCAATTGTTGAACAGAATCGGTGTCTTGCGTTAATTGTGAGGTTAATGTCGAATGTTGTTTGTTTGTTTAGTATTCAATAGAAGAGGATATTCAGTGTCTTCAAAGTCGTCAACGCCACACACACATGCGAACTAAACTATGAACATGTTTCGATTTTAAGTTTTCGTGACTACAGCGATTCATATTCTTGGTTCTTTCGGTAAAGTCACGTAGAAGGGAAATAATACAAAAATATTATTTATAATAAAAATTGTATTATTTCCCTTCTACGCTAATTTGTTAAAGATTAATTCTATTTTTGGTTCTTTCGGTAAAGTCACGTAGAAGGGAAATAAGAAAATGTATTATAAAATATAATATATTTTTTATAAAATAACTTTTTATTATAAAATTATATATAATCAAATCATACAATTTTTTTATTTCCCTTCTACGTGACTTTCCCGCAAGAACATAATTAATCTTTAACAAATTAGCGTAGAAGGGAAATATTTTTTATATAAAATAATGTTTTTTATTATTTTATAGTAATTTTAAAATAAAAAACATTTTTTAAAACATTTCTCTTCTACGTGACTACACAGAAAGAACCAATAATATGAATCCCTGCAGTCACGAAAGCTTTAAATCAAAAGATTAATTAGATAATTATCAGTGTCGGCTTGAACGCAATGTACAGTGCAGTAAAGTTAACTTTTCGTGTCAGCAAAGTCACATCAAAGGTGATTTACTCAAATAAAAGTTAATGTTCATCTCCTGGCCCTGGAGTTCACCGGTTGAAATTCCACAATCGTATGGCGGGGTTAGGTCCATCCATTTAACAAGTGTGAACTTACCAACATAGCAGTTTAACACGTAAGCAGGCTTTCGCGACCAATATTATTCATAATCAACGTTTTTGGGTTTAGATCGCCGCGTTATTTATAAATGTGTCGTAACCCTCCACCACCCGACACGACCAATCAGTAAAAAAGTGAGTCACGTTGACAAAAGACAAATTAGTTCACTGCTTTAGCCCACCCGGTGTGTTGATGCGTGAAACCACAACATTTACAATTATAAAGTAAATGTTGTGGTTTCACACTTCAACACACCGGTGGGGCTAAAGCAGTGAACTATTTTGTCTTTGTCAACGTGACACTTTTTTACTGATTGGCCGTGTCGGGTGGTGGAGGGTTACGACACATTTATAAATAAACGCGATCTAAACCAAAAACGTTGATTGTGAATTACCCACATAGCAGTACTGTACTAACTTTAGCATGGGGAGGGGGGCTTGCTTACTCATCCACTGAGCTATTTAGGATTAAATACTTTAAGTTAATAGGCTTAAAAGGTGCAATTCAGATGTAAATGTGTGTAAGTCAGAGATGGAAATGCATACACGTAAATTTACATGCACATTTCACACTATTTAAATGAATCCATTGACATTAAACTTTACGATCTATGAACCTTAAGGTATTTTTAAAGTAAATGTTATTTTGATAGGGCCCTACATTAAAAAATAAAATGTAAACTTAACTGTTAAAACTTCAAATAAACAACACTAGTCAGTCCCAAATGATTTGCTGCTAAAATTAGCATAAGACGCGGCGTTCATCTTACCCGTTTACAGGCCCTGGAGTCAACGGTGGCAATTCCACGTTCGTACGACGGGGACAGGTCCATCCATCGTGACCCGTAAAACGAACTCCGTTCACCGCCATTCAAACCGCCACACGCCACGTGGCGGCCGCCACGTGGTGCTCGTGACGTAATATCCGTTGGCTGACGTCACGCCGCCGGAAGTGTCGTCAGAGTCGACCTCGAGATTTTTATTTTTGTTAAAAATAAAAATGTTTTTTTTAATCATTTATATTAAGTTCGCTTGCTTGCTTGCTTAGGACCGTGCAAATCTTTCGGTCATTTTTTAACCCACTTCCCGTAATCCAATCGAGCTGACATTTTCCACACAGACTGCGTCCGCGGGTGTGCGTGAGTGTGCGCGGGTGTGCGTGAGTGTGCGTGTGTGTGCGTGCGCGTGTGGGGAGCGGTGGATATAGTGGTTAGCGCTACGCTGCGCGACACATCCGACGACCGAGTTCGATTCCCGCTCACGGCCAACATAGGTGACGATTATCTGAACCGGTTCTGGGCCTCCCCTAGGTCGACTCAGCCTCAAATGAGTACCTGGTGCGGTGTGTAGTAAACATCGCCACTGGGGAGACAAAGGCGGCCGGGCGTGGTGCTGGCCACCCTCGTGTGCCAGTGCCGGTCTTCACAGGTGCTGCTACTCGCTAACAGCACTTGCCCCTACAGCCTGTTACAGGCTACACGGGGATCTTTGTCTCTGCAGAGCCTTTACAACGAAAGGATCAACAACCCGCGCCTAGAAACAACAACGGGAGGACGTCAACCACGGCGCTTGTGCCAGGCTAGGTGCACCTTTAGGCAAGGGTACTAAAAAAAACTCACCTGCCCACGGATGTACATCCACCAACCCAAACGCCACGTGTGTTAAACTTCTTTCGCACCGTACGTATCCAACCGTGCTAATCGCAGAGTTAGAGAGCCACGTGGACAACATGCAGAGGGCAGTAGCGACGAGACGAGAAAAAATTAACCAGTAAAATCAAAGTTTTTCACTATAAATCCTTGATATGCGTGGCATCGGTTTTATTTATTATTCATTTCTGTTTTTCTTGAGAAAGAGTTTCATTTTTATCACATTGATATTTTAAATTAAATATGAAAAAATTCCTAAAAAGTGGAAAATTTTTTCACGAACATTAATTGTCACGCACAACGAGTCTGTGTGCAAAATTTCAGCTCGATTGGATCACGGGAAGTGGGTTAAAAAACGACCGAAAGATTTGCACGGTCCTAAGCAAGCAAGTGAACTTAATATAAAGGATTTAAAAAGTGCAGCAATTGTTGAACAGAATCGGTGTCTTGCGTTAATTGTGAGGTTAATGTCGAATGTTGTTTGTTTGTTTAGTATTCAATAGAAGAGGATATTCAGTGATTCAAAGTCGTCAACGCCACACACACACGTGCGAACTAAACTATGAACATGTTGTGATTTAAAGCTTTCGGTAAAGTCACGTAGAAGGGAAATAATACAAAAATATTATTTATAATAAAACATTTATTATTTCCCTTCTACGCTAATTTGTTAAAGATTAATTCTATTTTTGGTTCTTTCGGTAAAGTCACGTAGAAGGGAAATAAGAAAATTTGTATTATAAAATAAATATATTTTTTAAAAATAACTTTTTATTATAAAATTATATATAATCAAATCATACAATTTTTTTATTTCCCTTCTACGTGACTTTCCCGCAAGAACATAATTAATCTTTAACAAATTAGCGTAGAAGGGAAATATTTTTTTATTATAAAATAATGTTTTTATTATTTTATAGTAATTTTAAAATAAAAAACATTTTTTAAATCATTTCTCTTCTACGTGACTACACAGAAAGAACCAATAATATGAATCCCTGCAGTCACGAAAGCTTTAAATCAAAAGATTAATTAGATAATTATCAGTGTCGGCTTGAACGCAATGTACAGTGCAGTAAAGTTAACTCTTCGTGTCAGCAAAGTCTCATCAAAGGTGATTTGCTCTAAATGAAGCATAAAGTAATGTTCATCTCCTGGCCCTGGAGTTCACCGGTTGAAATTCCACAATCGTATGGCGGGTTAGGTCCATCCATTTAACAAGTGTGAACTTACCAACATAGCAGTTTAACACGTAAGCAGGCTTTCGCGACCAATATTATTCATAATCAACGTTTTTGGGTTTAGATCGCCGCGTTATTTATAAATGTGTCGTAACCCTCCACCACCCGACACGACCAATCAGTAAAAAAGTGAGTCACGTTGACAAAAGACAAATTAGTTCACTGCTTTAGCCCACCCGGTGTGTTGATGCGTGAAACCACAACATTTACAATTTACTCAAATTTTACTCAAATTGTAAATGTTGTGGTTTCACACTTCAACACACCGGTGGGGGCTAAAGCAGTGAACTATTTGTCTTTTGTCAACGTGACACTTTTTTACTGATTGGCCGTGTCGGGTGGTGGAGGGTTACGACACATTTATAAATAAACGCGATCTCACCCAAAAACGTTGATTATGAATTACCCACATAGCAGTACTGTACTAACTTTAGCATGGGGGGGGGGNCTTGCTTACTCATCCACTGAGCTATTTAGGATTAAATACTTTAAGTTAATAGGTTAAAATGTGTAATTGAGATGTAAATGTGTGTAAGTCAGAGATGGAAATGCATACACGTAAACTTACATGCACATTTCACACTGCTTTTAAATGAATCCATTGACATTAAACTTACGATCTATGAACCTTAAGGTATTTTTTAAGTAAATGTTATTTTGATAGGCCCTACATTAAAAAATAAAATGTAAACTTAACTGTTAAAACTTCAAATAAACAACACGAGTCAGTCCCAAGTGATTTGCTGCTAAAATTAGCATAAGACGCGGCGTTCATCTTACCCGTTTACANGGCCTGGAGTCAGCGGTGGCAATTCCACGTTCGTACGACGGGGACAAGTCCATCCATCGTGACCCGTAAAACGAACTCCGTTCACCGCCATTCAAACCGCCACACGCCACGTGGCGCTAGTGACGTAATATGCGTTGGCTGACGTCACGCCGCCGGAAGTGTCGTCAGAGACGACCACGAGATTTTTATTTTTGTTAAAAATAAAATTTTTTTTAATCCTTTATATTAAGTTCGCTTGCTTGCTTGCTTAGGACCGTGCAAATCTTTCGGTCGTTTTTTAACCCACTTCCCGTGATCCAATCGAGCTGACATTTTCCACACAGACTCGTTGTGCGAGACAATTAATGTTCGTGAATTTTTTTTTCAAAAATTTTACACTGTTCAGGGATTTTTAAAAAAAATTTAATTACCAATTGCTTAATGCTGGCAGACAATCATCTGACCCATAGGTGACAGCCATCTCAAGCCAGAGGACGAGAGGACTCTAGCCGCCACGCATATAAAGGATTTAGAGTGAAAAACTTTGTTTTTACGGGTTCATTTTTATTAAGTTCACCTGCTTGCGTGCTTGCTTGCTTGCTTACGACCGTGCAAATCTTTCGGTCGTTTTTTAACCCACTTCCCGTGATCCAATCGAGCTGACATTTTCCACACAGACTGCGTCCGCGGTGTGCGTGTGTGTGCGTGTGTGCGTGTGTGAGTGTGCGCGTGTGCGAGTGGGGAGCGGTGGATATAGTGGTTAGCGCTACGCTGCGCGACACATCCGACGACCGAGTTCGATTCCCGCTCACGGCCAACACCGGTGACGATTATCTGAACCGGTTCTGGGCCTCCCTAGGTCGACTCAGCCTCAATGAGTACCTGGTGCGGTGTGTAGTAAACATCGCCACTGGGAGACAAAGGCGGCGGGCGTGGTGCTGGCCACCCACCCTTCGTGTGCCACAGTGCCGGTAGCCTTCACAGGTGCTGCTACTCGCTAACAGCACTTGCCCCTACAGCCTGTTACAGGCTACACGGGGGATCTTTGTCTCTGCAGAGCCTTTACAACGAAAGGATCAACAACCCGCGCCTAGAAACAACAACGGGAGGACGTCAACCACGGCGCTTGTGCCAGGCTAGGTGCACCTTTAGGCAAGGGTACTAAAAAAAACTCACCTGCCCACGGATGTAATCCACCAAACCCAAACGCCACGTGTGTTAAACTTCTTTCGCACCGTACGTATCCAACCGTGCTAATCGCAGAGTTAGAGAGCCACGTGGACAACATGCAGAGGGCAGTAGCGACGAGACGAGAAAAAATTAACCAGTAAAATCAAAGTTTTTCACTATAAATCCTTGATATGCGTGGCATCGGTTTTATTTTATTATTCATTTCTGTTTTTCTTGAGTAAGAGTTTCATTTTTATCACATTGATATTTTAAATTAAATATGAAAAAAATTCCTAAAAAGTGGAAAAATGGAAATTTTTTTCACGAACATTAATTGTCACGCACAACGAGTCTGTGTGCAAAATGTTCAGCTCGATTGGATCACGGGAAGTGGGTTAAAAAACGAGCGAAAGATTTGCACGGTCGTAAGCAAGCAAGTGAACTTAATATAAAGGATTTAAAAAGTGCAGCAATTGTTGAACAGAATCGGTGTCTTGCGTTAATTGTGAGGTTAATGTCGAATGTTGTTTGTTTGTTTAGTATTCAATAGAAGAGGATATTCAGTGATTCAAAGTCGTCAACGCCACACACACGTGCGAACTAAACTATGAACATGTTTCGATTTTAAGTTTTCGTGACTGCAGCGATTCATATTTTGGTTCTTTCGGTAAAGTCACGTAGAAGGAAAAATAAAATATAATTTATATTTTTATTATTATTTATATTTATGATTAATTATATTCTTGGTTCTTTCGGTAAAGTCACGTAGAAGGGAAATAATAAAATTTTTTATTATAAAATATTTTTTAAATACAATTGTTATTATTTAATTTTTATTAGAAAATAATATATAATCAAATATAAAAGAATAAAAATTCTCACGACGTTTCGATTGCAACACAATCATCATCAGGTGTTACAGTTTATTGTTTTATATTTTTATTATTTCCCTTCTACGTGACTTTACCTAAAGAACTAATAATATAAACATGTTTATATATTTTCCCAGTTAAGGCCACTAGAAATCGTGGCTTTTTTTTGGCAGAAGCCACCCGGCTCTCACGATAATAGCCAAGCATGAGTACAGTACAACTAATTGTACAGCGACAGAGTTAATTAAGCTTTATTTTTGTTTCAAATAACCACCACACACACGCAAAGTTGAAGAGTCAGCAAAGTTTTAATTGCGTGTAGTTTGGTGGTCTGTGTGTGTAGGCTCTTAACGAGTGCGTCAAAGTATATTTTTTTATATTTTTTATTATTTTTTGTTTCCCTCCTACTGTTTACTCTATATACTATTTACTTTATATACTGTTTGCGTTTATAACTTTAGCTAACTTTAGCTCGCGGTGAAAACTCGACAAAAGCTCACTCCCGGAGGTGCAGCGAATACTAAAAGGGGGGCTTGGTTAGTGAGCTGTATGGAGTAGAGAAACCCGCTAATTTGTTAAAGATTAATTATATTCTTGGTTCTTTCGGTAAAGTCACGTAGAAGGGAAATAATAAAATTTTGTATTATAAAAGAATAATTAAATATGATTAATAAAATTGTATTATAAAATAAAAAAATATAAAATAATATATAATAAAATAATAAAAATGTTATTATTTCCCTTTTACGTGACTTTATCGAAAGAACCAAGAATATAATTAACCTTTAACAAATTTGCGTAGAAGGGAAATAATAATTATTATAAAATAATATTTTTANTATTTTATAATAATTTTAGAATTATTAAAAATTTTTTTATATTATTTACCTTCTACGTGACTTTACCGAAAGAATCAAGAATATGAATCTATGCAGTCACGAAAGCTTTAAATCAAAAGATTAATTAGATAATTATCAGTGTCGGCTTGAACGCAATGTACAGTGCAGTAAAGTTAACTCTTCGTGTCAGCAAAGTCACATCAAAGGTGATTTGCTACTCAAATTAAGCATAAAAGTTAATGTTCATCTCCTGGCCCTGGAGTTCACCGGTTGAAATTCCACAATCGTATGGCGGGGTTAGGTCCATCCATTTAACAAGTGTGAACTTACCAACATAGCAGTTTAACACGTAAGCAGGCTTTCGCGACCAATATTATTCATAATCAACGTTTTTGGGTTTAGATCGCCGCGTTATTTATAAATGTGTCGTAACCCTCCACCACCCGACACGACCAATCAGTAAAAAAGTGAGTCACGTTGACAAAAGACAAATTAGTTCACTGCTTTAGCCCACCCGGTGTGTTGATGCGTGAAACCACAACATTTACAATTTACTCAAATTTTACTCAAATTGTAAATGTTGTGGTTTCACACTTCAACACACCGGTGGGGGCTAAAGCAGTGAACTATTTGTCTTTTGTCAACGTGACTCACTTTTTTACTGATTGGCCGTGTCGGGTGGTGGAGGGTTACGACACATTTATAAATAAACGCGATCTAACCCAATACGTTGATTATGAATTACCCACATAGCAGTACTGTACTAACTTTAGCATGGGGGGGGGGGGGACTTTCTTACTCATCCACTGAGCTATTTAGGATTAAATACTTTAAGTTAATAAGCTTAAAAGGTGCAATTCAGATGTAAATGTGTGTAAGTCAGAGATGGAAATGTATACACGTAACGTAAACTTGTATGCACATTTCACACTGCTATTTAAATGAATTAATTGCCATTAAACTTACGATCTATGAACCTTAAGGTATTTTTAAAGTAAATGTTATTTTGATAGGGCCCTACATATAAAATAAAATGTAAACTTAACTTTTAAAACTTCAAATAAACAACACGAGTCGGTCCAAATGATTTGCTGCTAAAATGAGCATAAGACGCGGCGTTCATCTTACCCGTTTACAGGCCCTGGAGTCACGGTGGCAATTCCACGTTCGTACGACGGGGACAAGTCCATCCATCGTGACCCGTAAAACGAACTCCGTTCACCGCCATTCAAACCGCCACACGCCACGTGGCGCTAGTGACGTAATATCCGTTGGCTGACGTCACCCGCCGGAAGTGTCGTCAGAGACGACCACGAGATTTTTATTTTTGTTAAAAATAAAAATTTTTTTTTAATCCTTTATATTAAGTTCGCTTGCTTGCGTGCGTGCTTGCTTAGGACCGTGCAAATCTTTCGGTCGTTTTTTAACCCACTTCCCGTAATCCAATCGAGCTGACATTTTCCACACAGACTCGTTGTGCGTGACAATTAATGTTCGTGAATTTTTTTTTCAAAAATTTTACACTGTTTAGGGATTTTTTAAAAAAAAATTTAATTACCAATTGCTTAATGCTGGCAGACAATCATCTGACCCATAGGTGACAGCCATCTCAAGCCAGAGGACGAGAGGACTCTAGCCGCCACGCATATAAAGGATTTAGAGTGAAAAACTTTGTTTTTACGGGTTCATTTTTATTAAGTTCACCTGCTTGCGTGCTTGCTTGCTTGCTTACGACCGTGCAAATCTTTCGGTCGTTTTTTAACCCACTTCCCGTGATCCAATCGAGCTGACATTTTCCACACAGACTCGTTGTGCGAGACAATTATTGTTCGTGAAAAAAAATTCCCAAAATTTTACACTTTTAGGCAAAAAATAAATATTTTACATATTCAAATAGAACTCATTCATGGCTTTGGCTGAACGTCAGAGTGTAAGAGCCCAGAGCGTAACCCCTCCACAGGCCGTGGCGGAGTAGCGCAGTTGGTAGCGCCCTCGCTTCCCATGCCAAAGGTCGCGGGATCGATCCCCGCGTCCTCCACAGGCGAATATATTTTTTAATCCTTTATATTAAGTTCGCTGCCACGCATATAAATGATTTATAGTGAATAAAAACTTTGTTTTTACGGGTTATACTTATTAAACGTGGCGAGTTCCTTAAAACACGTATTGTGGCTTCTAGGCAATCCTCCTAATCCATCGTGGGGGAGCAGCCAGGAATATCCGTGGTCGATAATTCCACGACAACCTTCTACGAGTTGATGATCAACAACAACCACAACAACAACAGTCACCTGATGATCAACAACAACCACAACAACCACCTGATGATCAACAACAACCACAACAACAACAACCACCACCACCTGATGATCAACAACAACCACAACAACAACAGCCACCTGATGATCAACAACAACCACCACCACCACCTGATGATCAACAACAACCACAACAACCACCTGATGATTAACAACAACCACAACAACAACAGCCACCACCTGATGATCAACAACAACCACAACAACCACCACCTGATGATCAACAACAACCACAACAACCACCGATGATCAACAACAACCACAACAACAACAACCACCACCACCTGATGATCAACAACAACAACCACCACCACCTGATGATCAACAACAACAACCACCACCACCTGATGATCAACAACAACAACAACCACCACCTGATGATCAACAACAACCACAACAACCACCTGATGATCAACAACAACCACAACAACCACCTGATGATCAACAACAACAACAACAACAGCCACCACCTGATGATCAACAACAACCACAACAACAACAACCACACCACCTGATGATCAACAACAACAACCACCACCACTCAACAACAACCACCACCACCACCTGATTCAACAACAACCACCCCACCACCTGATGATCAACAACAACCACAACAACAACAACCACCACACCTGATGATCAACAACAACCACAACCAACAACCACCACCACCTGATGATCAACAACAACCACAACAACAACAACCACCACCACCCAACCACAACAACAACAACAACCACCCCACCACCTGCAACAACAACCACAACCAACAACCAACACCACCTGACAACAACAACCACCAACAACAACCACCACCACCACCTGATGATCAACAACCACAACAACAACCACCACCTGATGATCAACAACAACCACAACAACCCACCACCACCAGATCAACCACAACAACAACCACCACCCAACAACAACCACAACCACCACCACCACCACCCAACCAACCCCACCACCACCTGATGATCAACAACACCACAACCACCACCACCACCACCTGATGATCAACAACAACAACAACCACCACCACCTGATGATCAACAACAACCACCACCACCTGATGATCAACAACAACAACCACCACCACCACCTGCAACAACCCACAGCAACAACCACCACCACCACCTGCAACCAACCACAACAACCCACCACCACCTCAACAACCAACCACAACAACAAACACCACCACCACCTCAACAACCCCACCAACAACCACCACAANCACCATGATCAACAACCACAACCACAACAACCACCACCGCGCCTCTCCCACGCCGTCGCCACGCCAGCCCCGCCGCGTCGCACGCCGCGTGCCACGACGCCCACCCCCCCGCACACGCCACGCGGAGCGACGATCCACCATCTCCCCCCCCCCCCCCNGTAGCAGTGACACCCCCCGCCACCACCCCCCCTCGTAGCCCCCCCGCCACCACCCCCCCCNGCCACCGCCCCCCNACCCTCCCAACCCACCCACCGCCCCACCCATAGCAGTGACCCCCCGCCACCACCCCCCCCGCCACCGCCCCCCACCCTCCCAACCCACCCACCGCCCCACCCATCCCCCCGCCACCACCCCCACCCCCGCCACCACCCCCCTCCGTTGCAGTGACACCCCCCACCACCACCCCCCCCCATTGCAATGCCACTACCCCCACCCCGCCACCACCCCCCCCCCTAGCATTGCAGCGGCCCCATGTAACCCCCCCACCACCGTCTCACGTTGTCGATGTTGTCCGTCTGCTGCTGTCACCACAGAACCGCCGAGACCACCTGGGCCGTCTCCCGCTACGTCCCGGCTCAACGTCCCTTCGGCAGACTCCCACTCAGCGCCAAAGTGGAAACCTCCTCCTCCTCTGACGGCCTCAACGTTCTGTAGCACGTCGTCACGATGAACCATTGCGGGTCTTGATTGACTGTGTTCACGCTTACGGTGACTGACTTTCAGACCGCCGCATTCGATTTTCTGCTCCCCCCTCCTCTTCTCTGAACATAGATGGACTCGTCCGTCTGGCCAACTGCCAAATCGCTGTCCGTGGTGCTGATGTTAGGACAAAATATTAACCCGTAAAAACAAAGTTTTTCACTATAAATCTTTTATACGCATGGCGGCTAGAGTCCTCTCGTCCTCTGGCTTGAGATGGCTGCCACCTATGGGTCAGATGATTGTCTGCCAGCATTAAGCAATTGGTAATGACATTTTTTTCCCCTAAAAGTGTAACATTTTGGAAATTTTCACGAAAATTGTCACGCACAACGAGTCTGAGTGGAAAATGTCAGCTCGATTGGATCACGGGAAGTGGGTTAAAAAACGACCGAAAGATTTGCACGGTCGTAAGCAAGCAAGCGAAATTAATATAAAGGATTTTAAACAAGTATAACCGTAAAAACAAAGTTTTTCACTCTAAATCCTTTATATGCGTGGCGGCTAGAGTCCTCTCGTCCTCTGGCTTGAGTTGGCTGCCACCTATGGGTCAGATGATTGCATTGCCACCATTAAGCAATTGGCAATTAAATATAATATTTTTGTCCTAAAAAGTGTAAAGTTATGGAAAAAAAATTTGACGAAAACAAATTGTCATGCACAACGAGTCTGTGTGCAAAATGTCAGCTCGATTGGATCACGGGAAGTGGGTTAAAAAACGACCGAAAGATTTGCACGGTCGTAAGCGCGCAAGCAAGCAAGCAAGCGAACTTAATATAAAGGATTTAAAAAGGGCAGCACTGTTGAACGCTGGGATGTCAACACTCGGTAAAGTAGAATAGTACCTGTCAAATAAGATGGTACAAATATGTGTAGTTACATTTTTTTTACATGGTTAATAACATCTTTCTATTATGATTTCTATTATTTTTATTATTTATTTTTACCTACGTGACTTTACCGAAAAAAGCCTAAGAGTATGAATCCTTGCAGTCACGAAAGCTTCAAACCCAGATTGTCAATGGGTTGAGTCAACGCCTAACCAGGATGTGAACTTCAAACCGTCCGATTGCGAGCTACTCACTCCACCGCTGAATTTCAGAACACGCATGCGGCTCAGCGTTAATTAATTGAAAGAAATCAAAATCATTTCACTGTTCGGAAAGCTACCGACTTTAGTGTTGCGTGGAAGCGAATCATGAAATAATACATTGTTGAAATGCGTGCCTATACAGGCCACCGTACTTCAATAGGGATTACCGTTGTTACGGCTATTTTAATACACAATACACATGAAGGACAAGATCAAAAGACTCGCATAATGCATCATGTACGCTGACTCATTAATCCCCCCCCCCCNACCACATTGCCCAAGAGTGCAGAAGCGTGGCCACCACACCTACGCCTCTATATAAGGAACGAAACAGGTGGACTTCACAAATCTGGCTGTCACCTGGTGAAGCTAGTTGTAATTACTGGCGAAACGTCGTACTCAGATTGTAAATGTTGTGGCTTGGCTCTCCAACCCACTGGTGTGCTGTACCAGTATAATGCAATATACACTACACTATACACTACACTATACACTACACACTACTATACCACTACACTACACTATACACTACACTCTACACTACTATACACTACACTATACACTACACTACACTATACACTACACACTATACACATTATACACTACACTATACACTACACTATACACTACACTATACACTACACTATTATACACTACGCTATACACTACACTATACACTACACTACACACTACTATACACAACACTATACACTACTATACACTANACTATACACTACAATATACACTACACTATTATACACTAGACTATACACTACACTATACACTAGTGCTGTACTAGTGACGAATTGCCACGTTCTGTTTACGTGACAACCCTTACTAGTTGGCTGTGTCGGGTGGTGATGGGTTTTAACGACATATTTACGCGATCTAAAACCCCTCTATTAAGCAGGCAAATACTCTAAATGCGTGACGTTCATTGTAAATGTGGAGGGGAAAAACGGAGGACCCGGAGAAATATCCACGCGACCACGGGGCGCGAGAGAGAGATACAGCAGGCGTCAGGGTCGGGATCGAACCACGACCTCCTGCACACCAGGTGAGGTAGTTAACATCTCCTAGCCACCGTGATGATGATGAGAGAGAGGNCACGCAAACTCCAAATAGGCAGCAGGCGTCAGGGTCGGGATCGAACCACGACCTCCTGCACACCAGGTGAGGTAGTTAACATCCCACCACCGTGATGATGATGATGAGAGAGAGACACGCAAACTCCAAAAGACAGCAGCAGGCGTCAGGGTCGGGATCGAACCCACGACCTCCTGCACACCAGGTGAGGTAGTTAACATCTCAGCCACCGTGATGATGATGAGGAGAGAGAGGCAAACTCCAAATATACGAGAGGCGTCAGGGTCGAGATCGAACCCACGACCTCCTGTACACCTGCAGTNGTTAACATCTCCTNGCCACTGATGTGATAGAGAGAGAGACAGCAGACTCCAATAACAAGCAGGCGTCAGCGTCGGGATCGAACCCACACCTCCTGCACACCAAGTGAGGTAGTTAACATCTCCTAGCCACCGTGNTGATGATGAGAGAGAGACAGCAAACTCCAAATAGACAGCACAGGCGTCAGGGTCGGGATCGAACCCACGACCTCCTGCACACCAGGTGAGGTAGTTAACATCTCCTAGCCACCTGATGATGATGGGAGCACGCAAACTCCAAATACAGCAGCAGGCGTCAGGGTGGATCGAACCCACGACCTCCTGTACACCTGGCGAGGTTTAACATCTCCNAGCCACTGTGATGATGATGAGAGANAGACACNCAGACTCCAAAATACAGCAGCGGCGTCAGCGTCGGGATCGAACCCACGACCTCCTGCACACAGGTGAGGTGTTAACATCTCCTAGCCACGTGATGATTGAGAGAAACGCCTCCAAATATACACAGCAGGCGTCAGGGTCGATCACCCACGACCTCATACGCGGGTTTAACTCTCTAGCCACTGTGATGATGAGAGACACGCAAACTTCAAATTCAGCAGCCGGGTCATCCCACGATCACATAGGTTTAACATCTCGCCACGTGAATGATTGAAGAGACCCAAACTCCAAATATACAGCGGCAAGGGTATCGAACCCAGCTCCTGCACACCAGGTGATAGTTAACATCTCTGTGGTCATTGCCCAACGCTATGTTCTTTTTTCTTTATTTTAGACCACACACAAACACATACGTGTTTTTACGTGACTCTGGANTGTGTTGATTTATGATTATCTGTGTCGATGTGCGCCTANTAACTCAGTGCGCCAGTCACCAAATAACTAGGTTTATTAAACAGGTAAATTATTGCNGACTGCCAATTAACGTGTTATATATGCACATGTATGTTATCNTGCGGCTGTTAACTTGGGTGTGTGCCTGTGTGTGTTCGTGTGTGTGTGCGCCTGTGTGGGTGTGTGCGTGTGTGTGTGCGTGTGTGCGTGCGTGTGTGGGTGTGTGTCTGTGTGTGTGGGTGTGTGTGTGTGTGTGGATGTGTGCCTGTGTGTGTGGGTGCGCGTGCGTGTGTGTGTGTGTGCGGTGTGTGTGGGTGTGTGCGTGTGTGTGGGTGTGCGTGCGTGTGTGTGGGGGTGCGTGCGTGGGTGTGCATGTGTATGTGCGTGTGGGGAGCGGTAGTGTAGCGGTTAGCGCTACGCTGCACAACAAAGCTGACCACCCGAGTTCGATTCCCGCTCACTGCCAACACCAGTGACGAGTATCTGAACCGGTTGTTGGCCTCCCCTAGGTCGACTCAGCCTTAAATTAGTACCTGGTGCGGTGTGTAATAAATATCGCCACTGGGGAGACAAAGGCGGCCGGGCGTGGTGCTTGCCACCCACCCCCTCGTGTACCATTTTGGCCTTCGTAGGTGCCACTCGCTAACAGCACTTGCCCCTACAGCCTGTTGCAGGCTACACGGGGACCTTTGCGTGTTATTTATTGATGGTAATTCGTCTTTTTGCATAATTCACAGTCGATCAGTTTAGATAGGAACTTAAATTTTTAATGACGAAAATTTTAGAATAAAAAAAGTGCAAGTCGAAAATATGATGATAATAATTGTAGTTGTCTGTTGTTCTAATGCGATTATGAAAATAAAAAAATTTTGCCCTCGAGTTTGCTGGCTGATTGCTGTGCGGCCGTAGCCACTGAAGCTAGCTGGGTAACTGGCTGCACGGTACCTGACCCCAAGACCCCCACCACCCTTGTATAACAAATGAACATTGGATCGAGTTTAATCGACAGAAAATAACGTTTGTAATAATAATTATTAATCTCCATATATATTAAAAAGGCAAAGTTGTGATTATGTGTGTCTGTTCAAAATGTTTAGCGTACTTCCTGACATGCAATAAACTTGAAATTTCCCATGTGGGTACTTTCCAGACTGTACACCATGCACAACTTATGAAGCCGGTCCTGGGCTTCCCTAGGTCGACTCAGCCTCGAACCAGTTATTGGTGTGCTGCGAACCCGCGACCCGAGTTTGATTCCCGCTCACGGCCACCGCCGGTGACGATTATTTAACCGGTCCTGGGCCTCCCTAGGTCGACTCAGCCTCAAACGAGTAAGTCGTGTGGTGTGAAAACATCGCCACTGGGGAGACAAAGGCGGCCGGGCGTGGTGAATCCAAGTCCCGGGCGAAGCCGGATAGTAAAGCTAGTAATTTATAAACAAACACATTCCTGCGGAGGGAGCTGGTAGGAACGTCGGGTTGCTCGGTCAATGGCCTGCAGGTCAACGGCGGCGTGGTGTATTCCGCAAATATGGCCGACTGTGAGGGCGGGCACAAGCCGGCGTGAATAGATTAAACGTTGAGTTTTATAAGGGCACCACGGGGTGACCAGCCCCCCCACCCACCCCACCCTCCCACCCCCCACCCACCCCACCCTCCCCACCCGCCCNTCCCACCCTCCCCACCCCCCTCCCTCCCNTCCCCACCCTCCCTCCCCACCCTCCCNTCCCCACCTAGCCCCTCCACCCCTCCCACCCACCTCCCCTCCCCACCCAGCCCTCCCCCCTCCCTCCCACCCACCCCACCCTCCCCACCCCCCCTCCCNCCCCACCNTCCCCTCCCACCCTCCCCTCCCCACCCTCCCTCCCCACTCCCCCTCCACCCCCTCCCCACCCAACCCTCCCCACCCTCCCCACCCAGCCTCCCCACCCTCCCCACCCACCCCTCCCACCCAGCCCCACCCCTCCCATTGTTGGATGCACGACGTGGCAACGTAAATGACGACTTGAAAAACTTCTTGACTTAAAGGCTTTCACGACTGCAGGAATTCGTGTTCTTTGGGTCTTTGGGTGAAATTCACGTAGATAGGTTCGAATAAAGTAACACGAAATAAGTATAACCCGTAAAAACAAAGTTTTTCACGAACATTAATTGTCTCGCACAACGAGTCTGTGTGCAAAATGTCAGCTCGATTGGATCACGGGAAGTGGGTTAAAAAACGACCGAAAGATTTGCACGGTCGTAAGCAAGCAAGCAAGTGAACTTATATAAAGGATTTAAAAATCACTTCCCCCCTACTGCCGAGGCCGAGGTTGTCCCACCTGATGACGGTGCCTGTGTTGCGATCGACACGTGGTGATCGATTACTTTTTGAATCCTTTATATTAAGTTCACTTGCTTGCTTGCTTACGACCGTGCAAATCTTTCGGTCGTTTTTAACCCACTTCCCGTGATCCAATCGAGCTGACATTTTGCACACAGACTCGTTGTGCGTGACAATTTATTTTCGTGAAAATTTTTTCCAAAATTTTCACTTTTAGGAAAAATTTTTTTCTTATTTTTGCAATCGCAAACAAAATGGTTTGCGTTTTGACCGGTCGGTAACACGATTGCATTATGTTGTTAGTTATATGAGTATGGTTAGCTCTTGTTGTAGTGTGCGGGGATTAGCTCAGATGGTAGAGCGCTCGCTTAGCATGCGAGAGGTAACGGGATCGATGCCCGTATCCTCCAAAGGCCAATATTTTAAATCCTTTATATTAAGTTCACTTGCTTGTGCGCTTACGACCGTGCAAATCTTTCGGTTGTTTTTTAACCCACTTCCCGTGATCCAATCGAGCTGACATTTTGCACACAGACTCGTTGTGCGTGACAATTTATTTTCGTGAAAATGTTTTCCAAAATTTTACACTTTTAGGAAAAAATAAATTATATTTAATTACCAATTACTTAAAGGTGGCAGGCAATCATCTGACCCATAGGTGGCAGCCATCTCAAGCCAGAGGACGAGAGGACTCGAGCCGTCACGCATATAAAGGATTTATAGTGAAAAACTTTGTTTTTACGGGTTAATTTTACTCTACGTGACTTTACCGAAAGACCCAGCTAATTAGACGCACTTTGCTTGAGACGGCACTTTATTGAAGGCACGGTCACTTGACACCAGGCGGAGACCCCACCGCAACAGCCCCGAGTCTCCCCCGCACCCCCCCCCTTTTATACCGACACGAGACCACGCCCCCCTTCTCGATCATTCCCGTAGCCCAGAGGTCGCAACCGGGTACCCGATACCCGTACCCTACCCGATACCCGGCTGCCCGTACCCGGCCGGGTACGGGTACCCGTTTGCGACCCTGGTGCGGCCGGGTACGGGTAGGCCGTGAGTCACTGGTGAGTCACCGTTTGTCACTCATTTCCAACGTCTGTCTCTTCTCACAATTCAAGTTCCTAGAATCAACCCACCCGCGCCTGCAACATGGCTTCATCCCAGAGGTCGCAATCAGGTACCCGATGCCCGTACCCTACCCGTACCCGGCCGGGTACCTGGTGCGGCCGGGTATCGGGTAAGGAATCAAAACCCGTTTGCGACCTCTGCCGTAGCCACCGGTCCCTTCGCACTCACAGCTGATTCCCTGTCATCACCTCCCGTGGATTCATAGCGAGAGAGAGGAGAGGGAGTCATAGAGGGAGAGTCTAAGGGGAGGGAGTGAGTATGTGCTGTGTGAGTGGTACTCGCAAACAGCACTTGCCCAACCAGCCCGCTGAGGCTTTACAGGGTATCTTTGTCTTTACCTTTGTTTGCGTGAGTGGCAGATGTATGGAGGGTGGGGAGCGGTAGCTTCGTAGCGCGTCAAGAGCTCTGGGACTCCCCTAGGTCGACTCAGCCTCAAATGAGTACCTGGTACGGTGCGTAGTAAATATCACCACTGGGAGAGACAAAGGCGGCCGGGCGTGGTGCTGGCCACCCACCCCTCGTGTGTCGTGCCGGCCTTCATAGGTGCTGCTCGCAAGCAGCCGACTGGTTCGTTAAAGGCTACACGGGGGATCTTTGTCTGTGTGTGGGGAGCGGTGGTGCAGCGGTTAGCGCTACGAACCCGGCGACCCGGGTTCCCGCTCACGCCAACACCATCGTTAAACCGGTCACGGGCCTCCCTTAGGTCGACTCAGCCTCAAATGAGTACCTGGTGCGGTGTGTAAATATCGACCCGCGGGAGACAAAGGCGGCCGGGCGTGGTGCTGGCCACCCACCCCCCCCCTCGTGTGCCGTGCCGGCCTTCATAGGTTCCACTCGCTAACAGCACTTGCCCCTACAGTCTGTCACAGCCTCCACGGGGTATCTTTGGTGCAGCGGTGAACGCGAGTTCGATTCACGGCTCACGAACACCGCGGGAGACATAGGCGGCCGGGCGTGGTGCTGGCCACCACCCACCCTCTCTTTTGCGTGCCGGCCTTCATAGGTGCTGCTCGCTAACAGCACTTGCCTACCCCCCATGCCCCTCAACGAGTCTGTTAAAGGCTACACGGGGAGCTTATTCACCCTCGTGTTGGTGCACGTGCCATCTGCCAGTCTAATTGCACATCCCCCGTAACATTTGCAATGCCTCGATTTAAAGCTTTCGTGACTGCAGAGATTCATCTTCTTGGTTCTGTCGGTAAAGTCACGTAGAAGGGAAATAATAAAATAGTAAAAACAATATTGTTTTATTTTTATATTTTATTATTTCCCCTACGTGACTTTACCGAAAGAACCAAGAAGATTTGCAATGTCCATTACAAACCCACGGCTATCTCCACTCCACGTCCCGTGTGCAAGTCATCGCGTTCATCGCACGGAGATTCACGCAACCCTCCCTTCACCCGTAACGTCTGTCAGAGGCAGGCTAGAGATGGTGTAGAGTGTGGGGATCACGACCACGTTGCTGTAATTTGGAGTTCGTGTCTCTCTCTCATCACACGGTGGCTGGGAGATGTTAACTACCTCGCCTGGTGTACAGGAGGTCGTGGTTCGATCCGACCACGATGCCTGCTGTATATTTGGAGTTTGCGTGTCTTTCTCATCATCATGGTGGCTAGGAGATGTTAACTACCTCGCCTGGTGTACAGGAGGTCGTAGGTTCGATCCAGACCACGAAGCCTGCTGTATATTTGGAGTTTGCGTGTCTCTCTCTCATCATCATCCCGGTAGCTAGGAGATGTTGACTACCTCGCCTGGTGTACAGGAGGTCGTGGCTTCGATCCCGACCCTGACACCTGCTGTATCGTGTTGTCGAAAAAAAAAAACCCTTCATATCTCATTGGATCCCTCCAGCAGTAAAACTACAACATTCTGATTGTGTATATGTAATGTTGCAGATTCCGAAGACGGGTCTTGTAGACAACACTTGTTTATGTATAACACACACACAGTAACAGCCTAGCTATACAGCCTCGGGACACAGCCTAGGGCTGGCGTGCCTGACACCGGCTCCGCTCTGAGGTCCTCGGGCTCTGTAATTCCTAGGGAGGCTGTCTGACCCGACATTGCCCGGGGTACGGGTCCCAACCACTGGCTCGCTTACACTCGGCCCTGACAAGGACGTCGGGCTGAGTACCCAGGGTCTCACCACTGAGCCACACAGAGTCCCGGCCCTGACAAGGGCTAAGGTTCATCTTCTTGGTTCTTTCGGTAAAGTCACGTAGAAGGGAAATCATAAAATAATAATAAAACATAATAAAATAATTCTCACGACGTTTCGGCCACAACGCAAGCAGCCGTCCTCAGGTGAAGAACAGGTCTGTTTCAGACGCTGTATTAACGTGAGCTCGCCCGAGTAGGCGATCGAACCCAGGTGTTTCTTGCTGTTAGGTCACGAGTGTTACGAATGTACGAATAAGTGAAGGCTACCCGGACATCTTTGTCTGTGGGTGTTTATATCTGAGCCATCTGTTGGTGTAATTGTATGTCTCCCTAACATGCCTTTTCCTATTACATTCTCATCACTCACACACTCACACACACTCACACTCACTCACTCACACACTCANTACACACTCACTCACACACTTACACACTTACTCACACACTCACACACTCACACACTCACACACACACACACTTACTCACTAATCCACTTACCCACCCACTCACACACACACTCACACACTCACTCACACACTCACTCACATACACACTTACTCACACACTCACTCACACACTCACTCACACACTCACTCACACACTCACACACACTCATTCACACACTCACACACTCACTCACTCACACACTTACACACTTACTCACACACTCATTCACTCACACACTCATTCACACACTCACACACTCATTCACACACTCACACACTCACACACACACACACACTCACTACACTTACCCACACACTCACACACACACTCACACACTCACACTCACACACCCCTCACTCACACACTCACACACACACTCACTCACTCACACACTCACACACTTACTCACACATTCACACACTTACTCACTAATCCACTTACCCACCCACTCACACACACACTCACACACTCATTCACTCACACACTCACACACTCACTCACCACACACTCACACACTCACACACTTACACACACTCACACATTCACACACTTACTCACTAATCCACTTACCCACCCACTCACACACACACTCAACACCACTCACTCACTCACACACTCGCTCACACACTCTCTCACCACTCACACACACACCACACCTCACACACACACACTCACACACACTCACACANTCACTCACACACACACTCACACACTCACTCACACACTCACACACTCACACACTAATCCACTTATCCACCCACTCATACACTCACTCGCTCACACACTCACTCACTCATTCACTCAATAAACTCACCCAATCACCTATCACTCACCAAATCATCCACTCACTCACCCAATCACACACTCATTTACTCACCTACTCACCAACTTACCACTCACCCACTGCCTCCCTCACCAACCGCTCACAAGCAGCCGCCCTTCAACACTAATCACGGTGACGTCACCAAGGCGCCTGTGCAGCTAGGTGCACTATGAGGTCACGTGATGTCGAAGGCCCTCGCTGCTGGCGGGGCTCGTAGCGCAGCGCGCTAACCGCTGCACCACCGCTCCTCACAAACAAAGACAAAGATCCCCCGCGTAGCCTAGACGTACTTTGGGGCAAGCGCTGTTAAGCGAGTAGCAGCGCCTATGAAGGCCGGCACGCCACGCACGCGTGCAGTGCTTCTGAACTGGCGGTTTGGATAAGGCTGAGAGATGCTCTTAATTGCATATACAGATAAAGATCCCCGTATAGCCATTACAGACTGTTGGGCAAGTGCTGTTAGCGAGCACCTATGAAGGCCGGCACGGTACACCAGGGGTGAGTGGCCAGCACCACGCCCGGCCGCCTTTGTCTCCCCTTGTGGCGATGTTTACTTACACACCGCACCAGGTACTCATTTGGTGCTGAGTCGACCTAGGGAAGCTGAATCCGGACGGGTCTTTGGCTCACGTCCTCCCTCCCCTTTGCTGGCATCCGGTTAAAATAATAATAATCTTAAGCCTAATTTAACTTAAAGCTTTCGTGACTGCAGGAATTCATATTCTTTGGATCAATCGGTAAAGTCACGTAGATAGGTTCAAAGCAGGGGTCACCAAAAGATCTCCAAAATCATGAGCAAACACAAGATCCAGGTTCGATTTAACTCAGTACATAAATATTATTTGGTTCTTTCGGTAAAGTCACGTAGATAGAAAAAAAAACATAAAAATAATAAATTGAAAACAATGAAAGCAAAAAAATTCACGACGTAAAATTCGTGATCTGATCCCATCCGTGAAGGATCTGATCCCTGACATGCAATACCCGGCGTCTACAAACTAAGCTGTGTGTGCGGCAGCAGTTACATTGGGGAAACTAAGCGACATGTCTCGGACCGTGTTCGTGAACACAAGGCAGATCTGAAACACGGTAGGACCAATACCTCGGCCGTGGCTGATCATTGTTTCAATGCGGTGGGCTCACGCGAAATTGACTTCTCTAACTTTGCAAACCCACTGGCTATCAAACAAGATTCGTCCATGAAGCCATCCACATGTACAGACACAATTTCAATCGAGAAGATGGATATAAAATGAGCAATCAAGGACGTTATCAACCAGCAAGTCATACTCTGGATGCCCACCTAAACCTTCCGATGGTTGTTTGATTTTACATCAACCGGTTAATTTCCCACACTAACACAGCCACCTCGCACGCGCTGACGTTGCTGCTCCGCGATTTCCCATTAACATGCTAATCTCTCACATTAACATAGCCACCCGCTCACTCGTTGTGGAGGCTGCTCTCTGATCTCACATCAACACGCTAATCTCCCACATTAACATAGCCACCCGCTCCCTCGTTGTGGAGGTCGCTCTGCGATTTCCATTAACACGCTAATCTCTCACATCAACATAGCCACCTCCGTGCGCTTACCGTGGAGGTCACCCTCCGATCTCACATCAACACGCTAATCTCCACATTAACATAGCCACCCGCTCCCTCGTTGTGGAGGTCGCTCTGCGATTTCCCATTAACACGCTAATCTCTCACATCAACATGCCAACTCCGTGCGCTTACCGTGGAGGTCACCCTCGATCTCACATTAACACGCTAATCTCTCACATTAACATAGACACCTGCGCCCTTGTTGTGGAGGTCACCCTCCGATCTCACATCAACACGCTAATCTCTCACATTAACATGCCATCTCCACGCCCTCGTTGTGGAGGCCGCTCTCCGATCTCACATTAACATGCGAATCTCTCACATTAACATAGCCAACTCCGCGCTTATTGTGGAGGTCACCCTCCGATTTTACATTAACATGCTAATTTCTCACATTAACATCACTAGCCCTGCCCGTGTCGTTTATGACCCTTGGGCTACACACATTTTAGACCATTAAAACAGTCTGCTTTTGCAGCTTTCCCCCTCTTTCCTCCTGACGATCGCTTGTGTTGTGATCGAAACGTCGTGGTTTTTTTTGTTTCTTTTCTTCGAACCTATCTACGTGACTTTACGAAAGACCCGACGAATACGTAATTTAACGTCAAAGATAATTGATTGATCGTCACGACCTATCCACTGCTCTATGAAGATCGATGCAATGATGATGTCTCTTACCCTGCGCATGTGTTCTTTAATCCACGTGTGTCCCTCTCTCTGTCTCTCAGCGTAATCAACATCACCAGGGTCTATTCACTGCTGGATGGATATCGATATGATGATGACGACGACGATGTCTCTATCTTTTTCTTTTTGGTTCTTTCGGTAAAGTCACGTAGAAGGGAAATAATAAAATAATAAAAATAAAACATAATAAAATAATTCTCACGACGTTTCGGCCACAACGCAAGCAGCCGTCCTCAGGTTGCGTTGTGGCTGAAACGTCGTGAGAATTATTTTCTTATGTTTTATTTTTATTATTTTATTATTTCCCTTCTACGTGACTTTACCGAAAGAACCAAAAAGATGAATCCCTGCAGTCACGAAAGCTTTAAATCGAAATTAGATTATGTTTTATTTTTGTTATTGTATTACTTCCCTTCTCTGACTTTACCGAAAGAACCAAAGATGAATCCCTGCAGTCACGAAAGCTTTAAATCGAGACGTCTCTACCCTGCTCGTGTTCTCGAATCCACGTGGAATTACGACCTAGAGGGAGGCCAGGACCGATTCAGATAATCGCCATCGAGTGGTGTGGGTGGCCGTGAGTGGGAATCGAACCCGGTTCACGGCCGGGTTTGTGGCGCATCGCGCTAACCGCTGCACCACCGCTCCCAGTATCACCACCACCATCACCACCATCACCACAATCAACACCGCAGCAGGAGCATCGGTAGCAGCGGTCCGCATGCGTTTGTGGTCACGTTCAAATATTGATGCGAATCAATGGAGGGAGAGTCTCCATTGATCCATCACTGCCTCTGTGAGCATCTCACGTCCTCGCAAGTGTGGCTGTGGTCATGGTGGTGGTGGTGATGATTGTGATGACGATGGTGGTGATGATTGTGATGATGATGGTAGTAATGGTGGTGGTGGTGGTGGTGATGACGNTGGTGTTTGTGATGATGGTGGTTGGTGGTNATTGATGGGTGGTGATGGTGGTGGTGGTGATGATGATGGAGTTGGTGGTGGTGGTGGTGATGGTGGTGGTGATGTGGTGATGATGTGGTAGTAATGGTGGTGATAATTCTGTGGTGGTGATGGTGGTGATGACAATGGTGGTGATGATTGTGGTGGTGATGATGATGGTGGTGATGATGGTGATGGTGATGTGGTGTTGTGATGATGATGATGATGGTATGATGATGGTGATGATGATGATGGTAGTAANGGTGGTGTTCTGGAGGTGGTGGTGGTACGGTGGTGATGATGATGATGAGTGATGCTGGTGTTTGTGATGATGATGGTGATGATGATGNTGANGGTGGTGGTGATAATGGAGGTGGTGGTGGTGATGCTGGTGGTGATGATGATGATGATGGTATGCTGGTGTTTGTGATGATGATGGTGATGATGATGATTAGTAATGGTGGTGGTGATGGTGGTGGTGGTGACGGTGGTGATGATGATGATGATGGTATGCTGGTGGTGATGATGATGGTGAGTAGTAATGGTGGTGATGGTGGTGGTGGTGATGGTGATGATGATGATAGTGATGATGATGATGGTGGTGATGATGATGGTAGTAATGGTGGTGGTGATAATTCTGGAGGTGGTGGTGGTGATGCTGGTGTTTGTGATGATGATGATGATGGTGATGATGATGATGGTGGTGATGATGATGGTAGTAATGGTGGTGGTGATAATTCTGGAGNTGGTGGTGGTGATGCTGGTGTTTGTGATGATGATGATGATGGTATGATGGTGGTGATGATGATGGTGGTGGTGGTGATAATTCTGGAGGTGGTGGTGGTGATGCTGGTGTTTGTGATGATGATGATGATGAGTGATGCTGGTGTTTGTGATGATGGTGATGATGATGATGGTAGTAATGGTGGTGGTGATAATGGAGGTGGTGGTGGTGATGCTGGTGTTTGTGATGATGATGATGGTGATGCTGGTGTTTGTGATGATGATGGTGATGATGATGATGGTAGTAATGGTGGTGGTGATAATTTTGGAGGTGGTGGTGGTGGTGATGCTGGTGTTTGTGATGATGATGATGATGATGGTGATGCTGGTGTTTGTGATGATGATGGTGATGATGATGATGGTAGTAATGGTGGTGGTGATAATGAGGTGGTGGTGGTGACGGTGGTGATGATGATGGTGATTGTGTTGATGATGATGGTGATGATGATGATGATGGTAGTAATGGTGGTGGTGATAATTCTGGTGGTGGTGGTGATGCTGGTGATGATGATGGTGATGATGGTGATGGTAGTAATGGTGGTGGTGATAATGATGGTGGTGGTGATGCTGGTGTTTGTGATGATGATGATGATGATGGTGATGCTGGTGTTTGTGATGATGATGGTGATGTGATGATTAGTAACGGTGGTGGTGATAATTCTGGAGGTGGTGGTGGTGATGCTGGTGTTTGTGATGATGATGATGGTGATGCTGGTGTTTGTGATGATGATGGTGATGATGATGATGGTGATGGTAGTAATGGTGGTGGTGATAATGATGGTGGTGGTGATGCTGGTGGTGATGATGATGATGATGATGGTGATGATGATGATGGTGGTGATGATGATGGTTGTAATGGTGGTGGTGGTGGTGATAATTCTGGAAGTGGTGGTGGTGATGCTGGTGATGACAATGGTGGTGATGATTGTAGGACGGTGGTGATGATGATGGTGGTGATGATGATGTTGATGGTAGTAATGGTGGTGGTGGTGATGATGCTGGAGGTGGTGATGTTGGTGATGACAATGGTGGTGACGGTGGTGGTGGTGATGATGATGGTAGTAATGATGGTGGTGGTGATGATGGTAGTAGTTGATGGTGATGGTGGTGATGATGATGGAGTAATGATGGTGGTGGTGATGATGATGGTAGTAATGATGGTGGTTGGTCGGTGATGATGGTAGTAATGATGGTGATGGTGACGTAATTCGTTTACAAACCAACATTTGTTTAAGATCAATTCATTCGTAGTAATAATAACAATGATAATTACATTCATGAAGCGCTTTTCATCAAGGATCTCACAGCGCTGTACAGGACACAGCAGCAGCAGAACACTCAGTGCTACAATAATTTGTGTATTCCTGGTTCTTTCGGTAAAGTCACGTAGAAGGGAAGTAATAAAATAAAAAAACATAAGAATGTTTTAATAATGTTGAAATTTTATTATTTTATTATTATTTAATATTATTATTATTTTATTATTTCCCTTTTACGTGACTTTACTGAAAGAACCAAGAATATAATTAATCTTTCACAAATTAGCGTAGAAGGGAAATAATAAAAAAANTTATTACACATTTTTTAAAATTATTTCCCTTCGACGTGACTTTACCGAAAGAACCAATAATATGAATCCCTGCAGTCACGAAAGCTTTAAATAGAAATAATTTGTGTGTAGTGTAACAGCGCCGTCTGTTGTCCAGCAAACGGCAACTGCGGTGAACGAGCAGCACACACGCCGGCGAGCGCTGACGCGGCGTGCGTCGGCAGGGCGGAGGAACTGGGGCAAGGGTCACAGAAGACCCCGTCTGGAAGCCCCTGGAACCCGCTGGTGGGTTCGAGAAGGGAGGCGCGGCCAGGGTGGAGTCAGGCCGCGCCGGGGAGCATAAAAGCAGCGGAGAGCGGGGAGCTCGCGGCTGCCAGTTCTGGGAAGTGGACCCGTCGCCGTCTTCGCTAGATCATTGCGTGGCCGGAGCGTTGTTGGCCGTCTCGGGCGTAACACGGTCAGGGTTGTGTCTGGGCGAGGCCAGACGACTTGGGAGAAGCGAGAGCGAAACTGAGAACTTGAAAGTGTTGAAATAAAGAAGGTGCCTCGTCAAGAAACTTGTCTTCCGCTCCGTCGACACTACAATATTATGAATTATAAAATGTCTCTTGTCGTTATAGAGTCTATATACTACACTAAACACTACTATCCACACTACTATCCACTATACTATACACTACACTATTCACTATGATACAATACACTATACACTACGATACACTACACTATCCACTACACTATACACTACACTATTCACTACGATACACTACACTAAACACTACTATCCACACTACTATCCACTACACTATACACTACACTATTCACTACGATATACTACACTAAACACTACTATCCACACTACTCTCGACTACACTATCCACTACACACTCCACTATACACTACACTATACACTATACTATACACTACGATACACTACACTATACACTACACTATACACTACACTATACACTATATACACTACGTGATACACTACACTATACACTACACTGTACACTATACTATACACTACACTATACACTACACTACTATACACTACGATACACTACACTATACACTACACTACACTATACACTACACTACTATACAGTACGATACACTACACTATACACTACACTAGACACCCCTCTTATCGCACACCACCCCACCCCCGTCATCCCTCGCCATTTGAGCGACCCCATCCCTCGTTCTCATCTCTCCTCGCAGAAATCTATCGGCTCCGCATCGTTGCACGCGGCTACTGAGACTCGTTTGTCTTCACGAACGGAGGGGGAGGGATGGGGGGATGGGTCACTTCCAATTCACGATTCTCCCTTCCGTGTCCGTGCCTCCGCAGATTTGCCGTCGCGCACTCGGACACCGACCCCNGATCGACCCGAGCCTCATTCCCCGGCAAATCTTTGGGGCAGAGTCCACGACGCGGCAGCTCCGCTCCTTTTTTTATATTATTTTATTTTATTATGTTATTATATTATTTATTGTGTTTATTTATTTCATTATATTATTATGTTATTTTATAATGTTTCACTTTNATTATTTCATTATATATTATACCATATTATTCATTATATATTATATTATTATATTATTTATTATGTTTTATTTTATTATTTCATTATATATTATATCATATTATTTTATTATATATTATATGATTTTATTTTATTATATTACTTTATTATTTATAATATTATTTTATTATATTATTATATTATTTTATTATGTTTTATTTTATTTCATTATATTATTATATTATTTTATTGTACGATATTCTATTTGTATTATTTCACAACGTACAATATCACATTATTTAATTATATATATTATTATTTTATTATATTATTTTATTATATATTATTTTATTATGTTTTATTTTTTATTATTTTATTACTTCCCTTCTACGTGACTTTACCGAAAGAAAGAACCAAAGAACATGAAGCTCCGCCCTTGTTTTGAACGCCGTGATACTCTACGTCGCCCGCTAAACTAGGCTTTGGCAAGGTAAGGCAATTGACCCTTTTTACCGGGTAAAGGGTAAAGGCAAAGGTGTCGACATGCCAAGGGGTAAGGTAAAGGGTAGGGTACAGGTAGCGCGGAAGAATTACCGGTGAATACCTTGTTTACCTACTGCCTTGTTTACCTACTGCCTTGTTTACCTACTGCCTTGTTTACCTACTGCCTTGTTTACCTACTGCCTTGTTTACCTACTGCCTTGTTTACCTACTGCCTTGTTTAGCTACTACCTTGTTTACCTACTGCCTTGTTTAGCTACTGCCTTGTTTACCTACTGCCTTGTTTACCTACTGCCTTGTTTACCTACTGCCTTGTTTAGCTACTACCTTGTTTACCTACTGCTGTTTACCTACTGCCTTGTTTACCTACTGCCTTGTTTACCTACTGCCTTGTTTACCTACTGCCTTGTTTACCTACTGCCTTGATTACCTACTGCCTTGTTTACCTACTGCCTTGTTTACCTACTGCCTTGTTTACCTACTGCCTTGTTTACCTACTGCCTTGTTTACCTACTGCCTTGTTTACCTACTACCTTGTTTACCTACTGCCTTGTTTACCTAATACCTTGTTTACCTACTGCCTTGTTTACCTACTGCCTTGTTTACCTAATACCTTGTTTACCTACTACCTTGTTTACCTACTACCTTGTTTACCTACTGCCTTGTTTACCTACTACCTTGTTTACCTACTGCCTTGTTTACCTACTGCCTTGTTTACCTACTGCCTTGTTTACCTACTACCTTGTTTACCTACTGCCTTGTTTACCTACTGCCTTGTTTACCTACTGCCTTGTTACCTACTGCCTTGTTTACCTACTGCCTTGTTTACCTACTGCCTTGTTTACCTACTACCTTGTTTACCTACTGCCTTGTTTACCTACTACCTTGTTTACCTACTGCCTTGTTTACCTACTACCTTGTTTACCTACTACCTTGTTTACCTACTGCCTTGTTTAGCTACTACCTTGTTTACCTACTACCTTGTTTACCTAATACCTTGTTTACCTACTACCTTGTTTAGCTACTACCTTGTTTACCTACTGCCTTGTTTACCTACTACCTTGTTTACCTACTGCCTTGTTTACCTACTGCCTTGTTTACCTACTGCCTTGTTACCTACTACCTTGTTTACCTACTGCCTTGTTTACCTACTGCCTTGTTTACCTACTTCCATGTTTACCTACTGCCTTGTTTACCTACTGCCTTGTTTACCTACTGCCTTGTTTACCTACTGCCTTGTTTACCACTACCTTGTTTACCTACTGCCTTGTTTACCTACTACCTTGTTTACCTACTGACTTGTTTACCTACTACCTTGTTTACCTACTGCCTTGTTTACCTACTACCTTGTTTACCTACTACCTTGTTTACCTACTGCCTTGTTTACCTACTGCCTTGTTTACCTACTACCTTGTTTACCTACTGCCTTGTTTACCTACTGCCTTGTTTACCTACTACCTTGTTTACCTACTACCTTGTTTACCTACTACCTTGTTTACCTACTACCTTGTTTACCTACTGCCTTGTTTACCTACTGCCTTGTTTACCTACTACCTTGTTTACCTACTACCTTGTTTACCTACTACCTTGTTTACCTACTGACTTGTTTACCTACTACCTTGTTTACCTACTGCCTTGTTTACCTACTACCTTGTTTACCTACTACCTTGTTTACCTACTGCCTTGTTTACCTACTGCCTTGTTTACCTACTACCTTGTTTACCTACTGCCTTGTTTACCTACTGCCTTGTTTACCTACTACCTTGTTTACCTACTACCTTGTTTACCTACTACCTTGTTTACCTACTACCTTGTTTACCTACTACCTTGTTTACCTACTGCCTTGTTTACCTACTGCCTTGTTTACCTACTACCTTGTTTACCTACTACCTTGTTTACCTACTGCCTTGTTTACCTACTGCCTTGTTTACCTACTACCTTGTTTACCTACTGCCTGTTTACCTACTACCTTGTTTACCTACTGCCTTGTTTACCTACTGCCTTGTTTACCTACTACCTTGTTTACCTACTGCCCTGTTTACCTACTACCTTGTTTACCTACTGCCTTGTTTACCTACTGCCTTGTTTACCTACTGCCTTGTTTACCTACTACCTTGTTTACCTACTACCTGTTTACCTACTGCCTTGTTTACCTACTGCCTTGTTTACCTACTGCCTTGTTTACCTACTACCTTGTTTACCTACTACCTTGTTTACCTACTACCTTGTTTACCTACTGCCTTGTTTACCTACTGCCTTGTTTACCTACTACCTTGTTTACCTACCACCTTGTTTACCTACTACCTTGTTTACCTACTGCCTTGTTTACCTACTGCCTTGTTTACCTACTACCTTGTTTACCTACTGCCTTGTTTACCTACTACCTTGTTTACCTACTGTCTTGTTTACCCACTACCTTGTTTACCTACTGTCTTGTTTACCTACTGCCTTGTTTACCTACTGCCTTGTTTACCCACTACCTTGTTTACCTACTGTCTTGTTTACCTACTACCTTGTTTACCTACTGCCTTGTTTACCTACTGCCTTGTTTACCTACTGCCTTGTTTACCACTACCTTGTTTACCTACTGTCTTGTTTACCTACTACCTTGTTTACCTACTGCCTGTTTACCTACTGCCTTGTTTACCTACTGCCTTGTTTACCACTACCTTGTTTACCTACTGTCTTGTTTACCTACTACCTTGTTTACCTACTGCCTTGTTTACCTACTGCCTTGTTTACCCACTACCTTGTTTACCTACTGTCTTGTTTACCTACTACCTTGTTTACCTACTACCTTGTTTACCTACTACCTTGTTTACCTACTACCTTGTTTACCTACTGCCTTGTTTACCTACTACCTTGTTTACCTACTACCTTGTTTACCTACTGCCTTGTTTACCTACTGCCTTGTTTACCTACTACCTTGTTTACCTACTACCTTGTTTACCTACTAGCTTGTTTACCTACTACCTTGTTTACCTACTGCCTTGTTTACCTACTACCTTGTTTACCTACTGCCTTGTTTACTTACTGCCTTGTTTACCTACTACCTTGTTTACCTACTACCTTGTTTACCTACTACCTTGTTTACCTACTACCTTGTTTACCTACTGCCTTGTTTACCTACTACCTTGTTTATCTACTACCTTGTTTAACTACTGCCTTGTTTACCTACTGCCTTGTTTACCTACTACCTTGTTTACCCACTGCCTTGTTTACCTACTACCTTGTTTACCTACTACCTTGTTTACCTACTACCTTGTTTACCTACTACCTTGTTTACCCACTGCCTTGTTTACCTACTGCCTTGTTTACCTACTACCTTGTTTACTCACTGCCTTGTTTACCTACTGCCTTGTTTACCTACTACCTTGTTTACCTACTGCCTTGTTTGCCTACTACCCTGTTTACCTACTGCCTTGTTTACTCACTACCTTGTTTACCCACTACCTTGTTTACCCACTGCCTTGTTTACCTACTACCTTGTTTACCTACTGCCTTGTTTACCTACTGCCTTGTTTACCACTACCTTGTTTACCTACTGCCTTGTTTACCTACTACCTTGTTTAACTACTGCCTTGTTTACCTACTGCCTTGTTTACCTACTGCCTTGTTTACCTACTAGCTTGTTTACCTACTAGCTTGTTTAACTACTACCTTGTTTACCTACTACCTTGTTTACCTACTGCCTTGTTTACCTACTACCTTGTTTACCTACTACCTTGTTTACCTACTACCTTGTTTACCTACTACCTTGTTTACCTACTGCCTTGTTTACCTACTACCTTGTTTACCTACTGCCTTGTTTACCTACTGCCTTGTTTACCTACCACCTTGTTTACCTACTACCTTGTTTACTACTGCCTTGTTTACCTACTGCCTTGTTTACATACTACCTTGTTTACCTACTACCTTGTTTACCTACTACCTGTTTACCTACTGCCTTGTTTACCTACTACCTTGTTTAACTACTGCCTTGTTACCTACTGCCTTGTTTACCTACTAGCTTGTTTACCTACTACCTTGTTTACCTACTGCCTTGTTTACCTACTGCCTTGTTTACCCACTACCTTGTTTACCTACTACCTTGTTTACCTACTGCCTTGTTTAACTACTGCCTTGTTTACCTACTGCCTTGTTTACCTACTAGCTTGTTTACCTACTACCTTGTTTACCTACTGCCTTGTTTACCTACTGCCTTGTTTACCTACTAGCTTGTTTACCTACTACCTTGTTTACCTACTACCTTGTTTAACTACTGCCTTGTTTACCTACTGCCTTGTTTACCTACTAGCTTGTTTACCTACTACCTTGTTTACCTACTGCCTTGTTTACCTACTACCTTGTTTACCTACTGCCTTGTTTACCTACTAGCTTGTTTACCTACTACCTTGTTTACCTACTGCCTTGTTTACCTACCACCTTGTTTACCTACTACCTTGTTTAACTACTGCCTTGTTTACCTACTGCCTTGTTTACCTACTAGCTTGTTTACCTACTACCTTGTTTACCTACTGCCTTGTTTACCTACTGCCTTGTTTACCCACTACCTTGTTTACCTACTGCCTTGTTTACCTACTGCCTTGTTTACCCACTACCTTGTTTACCTACTGCCTTGTTTACCTACTGCCTTGTTTACCTACTAGCTTGTTTACCTACTGCCTTGTTTACCTACTGCCTTGTTTAACTACTACCTTGTTTACCTACTGCCTTGTTTACCTACTGCCTTGTTTACCTACTGCCTTGTTTACCTACTGCCTTGTTTACCTACTGCCTTGTTTAACTACTGCCTTGTTTACCTACTACCTTGTTTACCTACTACCTTGTTTAACTACTGCCTTGTTTACCTACTGCCTTGTTTACCTACTGCCTTGTTTAACTACTGCCTTGTTTACCTACTGCCTTGTTTACCTACTACCTTGTTTACCTACTACCTTGTTTACCTACTGCCTTGTTTACCTACTGCCTTGTTTACCTACTGCCTTGTTTAACTACTACCTTGTTTACCTACTGCCTTGTTTACCCACTACCTTGTTTACCTACTGCCTTGTTTACCTACTACCTTGTTTACCTACTACCTTGTTTACCTACTGCCTTGTTTACCTACTGCCTTGTTTACCTACTACCTTGTTTACCTACTGCCTTGTTTACCTACTGCCTTGTTTACCCACTACCTTGTTTACCTACTACCTTGTTTACCTACTACCTTGTTTACCTACTACCTTGTTTACCTACTACCTTGTTTAACTACTGCCTTGTTTACCTACTGCCTTGTTTACCTACTAGCTTGTTTACCTACTACCTTGTTTACCTACTGCCTTGTTTACCTACTACCTTGTTTACCTACTGCCTTGTTTACCTACTAGCTTGTTTACCTACTACCTTGTTTACCTACTGCCTTGTTTACCTACCACCTTGTTTACCTACTACCTTGTTTAACTACTGCCTTGTTTACCTACTGCCTTGTTTACCTACTAGCTTGTTTACCTACTACCTTGTTTACCTACTGCCTTGTTTACCTACTGCCTTGTTTACCCACTACCTTGTTTACCTACTGCCTTGTTTACCTACTGCCTGTTTACCCACTACCTTGTTTACCTACTGCCTTGTTTACCTACTGCCTTGTTTACCTACTAGCTTGTTTACCTACTGCCTTGTTTACCTACTGCCTTGTTTAACTACTACCTTGTTTACCTACTGCCTTGTTTACCTACTGCCTTGTTTACCTACTGCCTTGTTTACCTACTGCCTTGTTTACCTACTGCCTTGTTTAACTACTGCCTTGTTTACCTACTACCTTGTTTACCTACTACCTTGTTTAACTACTGCCTTGTTTACCTACTGCCTTGTTTACCTACTGCCTTGTTTAACTACTGCCTTGTTTACCTACTGCCTTGTTTACCTACTACCTTGTTTACCTACTACCTTGTTTACCTACTGCCTTGTTTACCTACTGCCTTGTTTACCTACTGCCTTGTTTAACTACTACCTTGTTTACCTACTGCCTTGTTTACCCACTACCTTGTTTACCTACTGCCTTGTTTACCTACTACCTTGTTTACCTACTACCTTGTTTACCTACTGCCTTGTTTACCTACTGCCTTGTTTACCTACTACCTTGTTTACCTACTGCCTTGTTACCTACTGCCTTGTTTACCCACTACCTTGTTTACCTACTACCTTGTTTACCTACTACCTGTTTACCTACTACCTTGTTTACCTACTACCTTGTTACCTACTGCCTTGTTTACCTACTGCCTTGTTTACCTACTACCTTGTTTACCTACTGCCTTGTTTACCCACTGCCTTGTTTACCTACTGCCTTGTTTACCTACTGCCTTGTTTACCTACTACCTTGTTTACCTACTGCCTTGTTTACCTACTGCCTTGTTTACCTACTACCTTGTTTACCTACTACCTTGTTTACCTACTGCCTTGTTTACCTACTACCTTGTTTACCTACTGCCTTGTTTACCCACTGCCTTGTTTACCTACTGCCTTGTTTACCTACTCCTTGTTACCTACTACCTTGTTTACCTACTACCTTGTTACCTACTGCCTTGTTTACCTACTGCCTTGTTTACCTACTACCTTGTTTACCTACTACCTTGTTTACCTACTGCCTTGTTTACCTACTGCCTTGTTTACCTACTGCCTTGTTTACCTACTACCTTGTTTACCTACTACCTTGTTTACCTACTAACTTGTTTACCTACTACCTTGTTTACCTACTACCTTGTTTACCTACTGCCTTGTTTACCTACTGCCTTGTTTACCTACTGCCTTGTTTACCTACTGCCTTGTTTACCTACTACCTTGTTTACCTACTACCTTGTTTACCTACTACCTTGTTTACCTACTGCCTTGTTTACCTACTGCCTTGTTTACCTACTACCTTGTTTACCTACTGCCTTGTTTACCTACTACCTTGTTACCTACTACCTTGTTTACCTACTACCTTGTTTACCTACTGCCTTGTTTACCTACTACCTTGTTTACCCACTACCTTGTTTACCCACTGCCTTGTTTACCTACTGCCTTGTTTACCTACTGCCTTGTTTACCTACTACCTTGTTTACCTACTACCTTGTTTACCTACTACCTTGTTTACCTACTGCCTTGTTTACCTACTACCTTGTTTACCCACTACCTTGTTTACCCACTGCCTTGTTTACCTACTGCCTTGTTTACCTACTGCCTTGTTTACCTACTACCTTGTTTACCTACTACCTTGTTTACCTACTGCCTTTTTACCTACTGCCTTGTTTATCGCTCGCTAAAAGCTCCGTGGAGCAGTCCGTGGCCTCCATATAAAATTGGAATCATCGAGAGTATTCTATATGAATGAAGCGCTCTACCGAGCATTTACCTGTTATAAACCTTGTTCATGTGCAGTAGTACCCAGTAATTACCCTGTAATCGGGTAATTTGAATGGGGTAAGGGTAAAGGTAGGCTCATTGCTTTTACCTTTACCTTTGACCTTTGACCTTTGACCTTACCTTGCCGAGGCCTCGTTAAACGTCGTCCACCGGAACGTCGTCGTCCCTTCGATTGAATCTCGTCGGTTGCGTCCAGCACCAGGATGAACAGGAACAAGTGGGGTGGGGGTGGAACCTTGATTCACTTCTGTAACGTTCTAAATTATCGTATGTATTTAGAAAAAATAAAAACAAGAAACTGGATATATTCTTGGTTCTAGATTTGAAGCTTTCGTGACTGCAAGGATTCATATTCTTAGGTTTTTTCGGTAAAGTCACGTAGGTAAAACTTTAAAAAGTAAAATAAAATAAAAATCACGACGTTTCGGAGGCAACACAAGCTTCCACCTGAAGACGGAAGCTTGTGTTGCCTCTGTAACGTCGTGATTTTACCGAAAAAACCTAAGAATATATTCTTGCTTCTTTCGGTAAAGTCACGGAGACTGAAAATAAAATGAAAATGTAAAAATAAATCTTGATTTGAAGCTTTCGTGACTGCAGGAATCTATACTCTTTGCTTCTTTCGTTAGAAATAAAACTAAGTAAAACAACTCACGACGTTTCGATTGCAACACAAGCGGTCGTCATCACCGAAAGAACCAAAGAGTATAAAAAATTTAATGTCACAAATGGATAGCTTCTCAACGAAGTTGGCCGCTCATCATCATAATCGTCGTCGTCGTGTGGACATTTATAGCAGCAGCAGCAGCAGCAGCAACCAAATATTCTTGACGCATGATGTTGATTCTCTAGGGAAAGCGGAGGACGCGAAGAAAATCCACGCGACCATGGGGAGACGAGAGAGACACGCAAACTCCACGTATACAGCAGCAGCAGGCGTCAGGGTCGGGATCGAACCCACGACCTCCTGTACAACAGGCGAGGTAGTTAACATCTCCTAGCCACCGTGATGATGATGATGATAGAGACGCAAACTCCAAATATACAGCAGGCGTCAGGGTCGGGATCGAACCCACGACCTCCTGTACACCAGCCGAGGTAGTTAACATCTCCTAGCCACCGTGATGATGATGATGATAGAGACGCAAACTCCACATATACAACAGCAGGCGTCAGGGTCGGGATCGAACCCACGACCTCCTGTATACCAGGCGAGGTAGTCAACATCTCCTAGCCTCCGTGATGATGATGCTGATGAGAGAGACGCAAACTCCACATATACAGCAGCAGGCGTCAGGGTCGGGATCGAACCCACGACCTCCTGTACACCAGGCGAGGTAGTTAACATCTCCTAGCCACCGTGATGATGATGATGATGATAGAGACGCAAACTCCACATATACAGCAGCAGGCGTCAGGGTCGGGATCGAACCCACGACCTCCTGTACAACAGGCGAGGTAGTTAACATCTCCTAGCCACCGTGATGATGATGATGATAGAGACGCAAACTCCACATATACAACAGCAGGCGTCAGGGTCGGGATCGAACCCACGACCTCCTGTACACCAGGCGAGGTAGTTAACATCTCCTAGCCACCGTGATGATGATGATAGAGACGCAAACTCCACATATACAGCAACAGGCGTCAGGGTCGGGATCGAACCCACGACCTCCTGTACACCAGGCGAGGTAGTTAACATCTCCTAGCCACCGTGATGATGATAGAGACGCAAACTCCACATATACAGCAGCAGGCGTCAGGGTCGGGATCGAACCCACGACCTCCTGTACACCAGGCGAGGTAGTTAACATCTCCCAGCCACCGTGATGATGATGATGATAGAGACGCAAACTCCACATATACAACAGCAGGCGTCAGGGTCGGGATCGAACCCACGACCTCCTGTACACCAGGCGAGGTAGTTAACATCTCCCAGCCACCGTGATGATGATGATGATAGAGACGCAAACTCCACATATACAACAGCAGGCGTCAGGGTCGGGATCGAACCCACGACCTCCTGTACACCAGGCGAGGTAGTTAACATCTCCTAGCCACCGTGATGATGATGATGATAGAGACGCAAACTCCACATATACAACAGCAGGCGTCAGGGTCGGGATCGAACCCACGACCTCCTGTACACCAGGCGAGGTAGTTAATAACATTTCCTAGCCACCGTGATGATGATGATGAAAGAGACGCAAACTCCACATATACAGCAGCAGGCGTCAGGGTCGGGATCGAACCCACGACCTCCTGTACACCAGGCGAGGTAGTTAACATCTCCTAGCCACCGTGATGATGATGATGATAGAGACGCAAACTCCACATATACAGCAGCAGCAGGCGTCAGGGTCGGGATCGAAACCACGACCTTCTGTACAACAGGTGAGGTAGTTAACATCTCCTAGCCTCCGTGATGATGATGCTGATGAGAGAGACGCAACTCCACATATACAGCAGCAGGCGTCAGGGTCGGGATCGAACCCACGACCTCCTGTACACCAGGCGAGGTAGTTAACATCTCCTAGCCACCGTGATGATGATGATGATGATAGAGACGCAAACTCCACATATACAGCAGCAGGCGTCAGGGTCGGGATCGAACCACGACCTCCTGTACACCAGGCGAGGTAGTTACGCAACGCAGTGTTTACCAGGGCGGGCGCCCGGATTGGAACCTCGCCCCAGGCGACGAGCACGCGCCGAGCGATCATCCAACAGCCAATCACAGCCGCTCGCTCCACGCGGCAGCCCCAACAGCGTCAAGTAAATAAAGAAATAAAGAAAGCTCATAAAATTTTTACAATAAATTAAATATAATTGACAATATAACACACACGTCTCCCCCCCTCCTCCCCCTCCTCATCACCCCCCCCACCTCATCCTCCACCCCTCCCCGCCTCCACCCCACCCTCATCCTCCTCCCCCCTCCCTCTCCCCGCACCTCCCTAACCCCTCCCACCCACCTCCTCATCCCCCCCCCACCTCCTCTCCCTTCCCCCCCACNTCCTCCTCCTATTTCCCTCCCCGTCTACCCGCCCCCACCTCCTCATCCCCCTTCCCGAGTCCTCCCCCCTTCNCCCCACCTCCTCACCCCCCCCCNACCACCTCCTCCCCCTTCCCCTCCAACCTCCTCCCCTTCCATCACCCCCCCCCCCACCTCCTCATCTCCCCCCCCCTTCCTCCTCTCCCCGGCGCGAGAGTCATCTCGCTCGAGCACGAGATGAAATGTTTCGTGAACTCCTCCCCCCACCTCCCCCCCCNGACACTTCCTCCCCCCCACCTCCCCCCACCTCCTCCCCCACCTCCTCTCCCCACCCTCCCCCACACCTCCCCCCACCTCCCACCTCCTCCCCCCACCTCCTCCCCACCCCTCCCCACCCCTCCCCCACCCCTCCCCNATCCCTCCCACCTCCTCCTCCCATCCCTCCCCACCTCCCCCACACCCCCACTCCTCCTCCCACTCCCCCCCACCCTCCCACACCTCCCCCNACCCCCTCCCCACCCCCCACCCCTCCACACCTCCCCCACCCCTCCCCACCCCTCCCACCCNTCCCCCACCTCCCCCACCACGAGGGTCTGTCCGTGACTCCCCGGGGCTCGTCCATCATGAGACAGGGGAGGGGGAACGGAGGCCGCCACCCCACCCCCTCTGTCTTTCTGTCCGGCTGTCTGTCTCTCTGTCCGTCGGTCTGTCCGCGTGTCTATGCAGTCATCTGTCCCTACCTTTGTCTGTCCGCCTATCTGCCCCTATTGGTTTGGCCGCTTTGTCTGTCTGTCTATCGGTCCGCTCACCATTGGTCTGTCCGTTTGTTGGTCTGTCTGTCTATCAATTTGTCTGTCCGACCGTCTGTCTATCTGCACGTCCATCGATTTTTCCTTTGTTTGTCTCTCGTTCCGGCCCCCATTCGTCTGTCCGCTGATCGTTCTGTCTGCCCTTCCATTCGTGTGTCCGCTTGTCTGTCTGTCCATTCGTCGGTCCGTACGTCTGTCTGTCTATCTGTAAATCTGTCTGTCCGACCGTCTGTCTATCTGCACGTCCATCTGTCTGTTTGTCTCTCTGCCCCCATTCGTCCGTCCGCTGATCGTTCTGTCTGTCCTTCCATTCGTGTGTCGCCGGTCTGTTGCCCATTCGTCGGTGTCGTTGTTGTTATTGTTGTCCATCTGTCTGTGTGTTGTCGATGTTGTTGCTGTTGTCTGTGCTCCTGTTATCTCTCTTGTTGTTCTGGCGTTTGTCGCNTGTAAATGATTTTAGTTGATGTCGTTGTTGATGTTGTTGTTGATGTCGTTGGTAATGTTGTTGATGTTGTTGCTGATGTTTATGATGATGTTATTTTTGATGTTGTTGATGTTGCTGTTGATGTTGAAGGTGTTGATGATGTTGATGTTGTTGATGATATTGCTGATTTGTTAATGATGCTGTTAATGTTGTTCATATCGTTCATGTTGTTGATTATATTGTTGATTGTGCTGTTGATGTTGATGTCGTTGTTGATGATGCTGTTGGTGATGTTAGTGTTTTTGTGTTGATGTTGTTGATGCTGTTGATAATATGTTAACTACCTCGCCTGGTATGCAGGAGGTCGTGGGTTCGGATCCGGACCCTGACGCCTGCTGTGATACTGGAGTTTGCGTGTCTCTCTCATCATCTCACGGTGGCTAGGAGATGTTAACTACCTCGCCTGGTATGCAGGAGGTCGTGGATTCGGATCCGGACCCTGACTCCTGCTGTAATACTGGAATTTGCTGTCTCTCTCCCTGTCTCTCTCACTTGGTCGCGTGGATTTTTTTTCTCCGGGTCCTCTGGTTCTTTCCCTCCCCTCTCCACATTCAGAATCAACGTCACAGAGAATGTTGCCGATTTAAAATGCCACGTGATGATGATGATGATGAAAAGCTGCCACTTGGTCCAGTTATCATTTGCGATAGCCAGGGTCGCTTCTGAAAAAAAGCCTTACCGGGTAAAAATAAAAGAAAATAGTTTATAGTTTAAGGTTGTACGGGATGATATATTGCTGTGTGGAGTTGATGTGTATTCTCTCGTCTGCAATGAGGTTTCCTCTGCATCCGCAGCTAAACCCCACGTGACATGCAACCACGACGGCTTGCAGAATATCGGCCAGAGAAGGAAGTGAATTACCACAACGAAAAAGCGACGTGTATAACCCACAATATCCACGACATCACCCGTGGCCCTTTCTGGAGAACCGCCTTGCAAAACCACCCAACTGGAATTGCAGCAGCAGCTGCAGCAGCAGCAAAGCACTGCAAACACGTAACAAGATTCCATAATAAAATTTCGATTTAAAGCTTTCGTGACTGCAGGGATTAATCTTCTTGGTTCAGTAAAGTCACGTAGAAGGGAAATAATAAATAATAAAAATAAAACATAATAAAATTTCGATTTAAAGCTTTCGTGACTGCAGGGATTCATCTTCTTGGTTCTTTCGGTAAAGTCACGTAGAAGGGAAGTAATAAATAATAAAAATAAAACATAATAAAATAATTCTCACGACGTTTCGGCCACAACGCAAGCAGCCGTCCTCAGGTGAAGAACAGGTCTGTCGATTAGACTGCTTNTCAGAATGACAGACCTGGTCTTCACCTGAGGACGGCTGCTTGCGTTGCGGCCGAAACGTCGTGAGAATTATTTTATTATGTTTATTTTTATTATTTCATCACTTCCCTTTTACGTGACTTCACCGAAAGAACCAAAAGATGAATCCCTGCAGTCACGAAAGCTTTACATCGAAAAAGAAGGATATCCTCCTGAAGATTGAGACTCAAAACGAAAGGCTCCCACCACCCCCCCACCGCCTTCATTCATTCGGCGCAGCCCTTCTGCTTGTCCCCTCCACACCCCCCGCCCCCGTCTGCTCCAATATCTGTTTGTTTTTGTTTTATTTTTAAATCGGCCGGGGCCTTGGTGATGGTGGTGGGGAGGGGGAATGGAAGGACCGCTGCTGGTCTCCACGTCTCTTGTTCGGTCTTCCAGAGAGGGGGGTGAGGAGGGGGGGAAATTGGTGTGGGGGGGGGTAATTGCCCCCCCCATCCCCCTCCCTTCCTGCCCACCCCTCCACCACCACTCCCGCGGTGTAAAACCGCTCCGTGACCCATAGCCTCAATGAGCTGTCAGCTGCGGGCTAAATGAAGTCCTCTGATTGATTGAGTGATCGAGTGATTGGAACCGAGTCGTGATTGATGCCCTGAGATTCGCAACGGCTGCTAGCCCCCCCAGCCCCTCCCCTCCAGCCCCTCCCCCTTCCCCCAGCACCCCCACAGCCCCTCCCCCAGCACCCCTCACAGCCCTCCCCCCAGCACCCTCACAGCCCCTCCCCTACAGCCCCTCCCCCCTTCCCCCCAGCACCCCCACAGCCCCTCCCCCCAGCACCCTCACAGCCCCTCCCCCCAGCCCCCTCACCTCCCCCAGCCCCTCCCCCCTCCCCCCCCCCCAGCCCCTCCCCCCAGCCCCTCCCCCNCCCCCCCCCCCCCCCCAGCACCCCTTTCAGCCCCTCCCCCGAGCCCCTCCCTCCCCCCACCCCCCCAGCCCTCCCCCCCCCCCACCCCTCCCCCAGCCCTCCCCCCACCCTCCCCCCCCCTCCCCCCAGCCCCTCCCCCACCCTCCCCCCCAGCCCTCCCCCCGACCCTCCCCCCAGCCCTCCCCCCACCTCTCCCCTCACCCCTCCCCCAGCCCCTCCCCCCACCCTCTCCCCCCAGCCCCTCCCCCCACCCTCTCCCCCCAGCCCTCCCCCCACCCTCTCCCCCCAGCCCCTCCCCCCCNACAGGGCCCACCTCACCTCCCACAAATATTCGCCAATAATCAGAAATCAGAATTTTAGATTTGAAACGTCGTGATTTTTATTTTATTTTTATTTTACTTTTTATTAATACATTTTTTTTACCTACGTGACTTTACCGAAAACACCTAAAATAGGAATTTGTTTTAGTTTTGCTTATGACTGCAGGCGGAATCTGATGAGCTATGAAGCTCTTTCTTTTACAAGGATTAGTGCGCGCGCGCGTGTGCAAACTGCACACGCGCGCACACACAAATGCAACACTCAACCATCGCCATCCGACCAGGCTAAAGCCCCAATGAGGGCTTTTACTGACACCACGTGACCTTAAAAAGTAAGAGTTCAATCGCGAATAAAAAAAACGCATTCGCTAAATATTCGATGGCCGACGTTTCGGGCTACGGGCCTTCAAGGCAGCACCGCGCGCGGTCCTTGCAAGGAGGGAAGAGTGGTCGGGGAGTTGGAGGCGAGAGACTTTGTTTCATTGGAATTCGTAACTCCGCTCAGATCTCTCGGGCATGTCGATGTGCCGTGCAGAAGGGCCATTGCCCGAAACGTCTTCTATTTAAAATAATTATACACAGGCTAGCCCAAAAGCAGGACACGCAGGGATAGTATGTTAATTTTAACAAATGACATGCGGCTATTATGTTTAGTTTAACAAAGCACATATGGATATTATGTTTATTTAACAAATCACATAGGGTTAATCTATGTATATTAACAAATCCTATAGGGTTAATATATTTACATTAACAAATCACATAGGGTTAATATATTTAGATTAACAAATCACACATGGATATTGTTTATTTTAACAAATCACGTAAGGTTATGTTTATTATAAAAAATCACATAGGGTTAACATATGAACATCACGTAAGGTTATTATGTTATTTTAACAAATGAGTTAAATGCGAATTTAACAAATTATAGAGTTAATGTATTTATATTAACAAATCAATGGGTTATTATATTTAGTTTAACAAATCACATAGGGTAATCTATTTACATCAACAAATCACATGGGATATTATATTTAGTTTAACAAATCACGTAGGGTTATGTTTATTTTAACAAATCACATAGGGTTAATATATGTACATCGCGTTATTATATTGAATTATTTAAAACAAATGTGCTAAATGACTTTTCTAACATCAATTGGATGTTTGTCTCCTTCCATTCGATAAGCTATTTTTTCTTTAACCAGGTAAGGCCAACTCAGCTATAAGTCTACACTATGGGAACCTCATTTGCCAGTAAAAATATGATAATTGTTTTTTACCCTTCTATCTGGCAACAAAACTGACACCTTTATACAAAAGCATGTTTGCATAGACCGCAATACCTGCAGTCATAATCAAACAAAAGAACATAACTCTGATAATGTACCTGTCCTTGAGTTGATTGGTCCACACCCGGAGTTTCCTTGAGCTGTCTCACTGGTTGGATGACGCCAAAAGGTGCACATTTAGAGTTATGTTCTTTTGTTTGCATTATGACTGCAGGTATTGCGGTCTATGCAAACATGACTCCTTGTAAAAAGGTGTCAGTTTTGTTGCCAGATAGAAGGGTAAAAAAACTCCATAATTATCAGCTATAGAGCTCGATGGATCTGACTGCAAATGAAAGCTCAACGAAGTAGATCATCGCCATCATCGTGTGGAAATGTCAGCAGCAGCCAAATATTAAACGCGTGATGTTGATTCTAAATGTGGAGGGGAAAACCCGGAGGACCAGGAGAAAAATCCACGCGACCACGGGGAGAGAGAGAGACGCAGACTCCAAATATACAGCAGCAGGCGTCAGGGTTGGGATCGAACCCACGACCTTCTGTAAACCAGGCGAGGTAGTTAACATCTCCTAGCCACCGCGAAGATGATGAGAGAGAGACACGCAGACTCCAAATATACAGCAGGCGTCAGGGTCGGGATCGAACCCACGGCCTCTGTATACCAAGCGAGATCGAACCCACGACTTCCTGTATACTGGGCGAGGTAGTTGACATCTCATAGCCACGTGGCGTCAGGGTCAGGATGGAACCTACGACCTCCTGTAGACCAGAAGAGGTAGTCAACATCTCCTAGCCACCGCGAAGATGAGAAAGAGAGACACGCAAAGCCCAAATATACAGCAAGCGTCAGGGTCGGATCGAACCACGGCCTCCTGTAAACCAGGCGAGGAAGCTAATATATCCTAGCCACCGTGGCATCAGGGTCCGAGATCGAACCCACGACTTCCTGTCTACTAGGCGAGGTAGTTGACATCTCCTAGCCACGTGGCGTCAGGGTCAGGATGGAACTCACGACCTCCTGTAGACCAGGCGAGGTAGTTAACATCGACAAAGAATAAACAATGAAAGTAATGTTAACGCCGATGTTAAAATACACTTAATAACCCAACGTGTCTCTGGCTTTTAGGGCCCCCCTATGCATGTGCAGTGGGTTAACTTCAGGCGCACACCGGAACTTTGGAGGCAACACTATATATGAGCTCAACACAACGGGTAACCCTTAACATTAACAAGATAACGACATAGGGTGGTGGTAACCACCGTTCCTAACTTAGCTGGCCGCCTCCGCCCCAGGACACGCCTCCCTTCCCGATCCTTCCGGAAGGCCCGAGCCCCCAACCACGTGACCCCCCTGAGGCCCCTGACCCCCCCTTTATCCGGTCACGTGTCACACAGTAGTGTCGTTCTACTACACTACACATGCAACCTCACGTTTTTTGGTTTGGCCATGTTTGTTTGTTGTAGTACAGAGTTAGACTGATGGCCTTAATCTAAGTTGTCTTGTGGTTGTTGTTGTTGTTGTTGTTTGACTTGCATCCCACTGGGATTTTTGTGTACGGTGCTTTTTCTGCAATATTTTAGTGTATTTTCTTGGATTTTCTGTTTGCACTTAGTCACATATTCACTTTAAGATGTTTCTTGTTCATGTTTTTGTTTTTTGTTTGTTGCAGTTGCACCCGATTCAAGAGCTGTTTCATTGCTTTCATGGCTTTATTTTGGTGATTTCGAAAAGTGTAATGGTTTGGCCATGTTTGTTTGTTGTAATACAGAGTTAGACTGATGGCCTTAATCTAAGTTGTCTTGTGGTTGTTGTTGTTTGACTTGCATCCCATTGGGATTTTTGCACACAGCGTTGGTTTACGGTGCTTTTTGTGCAATATTTTGCTGTCTTTTCTTGGATTTTCTGTTTGCACATAGTCACTTTAAGATGTTTTCTTGTTCATGTTTTTCTTTTTTGTTTGTTGCGGACGCACCCGATTCAAGAGCCGAATGGCTCACAGGCTATACCTAATACATGAACTTTGAACTTTGAACGTGCCCCTAAGCACAGAGCGCCTCCTCCTGCAGTGCTGAGTCTGTGGTGCAGTGTTGAGTCTGTGGGCAGTGTTGAGTCTGTGGTGCAGTGTTGAGTCTCAGTGTTGAGTCTGTGGGCAGTGTTGAGTCTGTGGGTGCAGTGTTGAGTCTGTGGGAGTCTCAGTGTTGAGTCTGTGGGTAGTGTTGAGTCTGTGGGCAGTGTTGAGTCTATGGNAGTGTTGAGTCTCAGTGTTGAGTCTGTGGGTAGTGTTGAGTCTATGGGTAGTGTTGAGTCTGTGGTGCAGTGTTGAGTCTGTGGGCAGTGTTGAGTCTGTGGGTAGTGTTGAGTCTGTGGGCAGTGTTGAGTCTGTGGGTTGTGTTGAGTCTGTGGGTAGTGTTGAGTCTGTGGGCAGTGTTGAGTCTGTGGGTAGTGTTGAGTCTATGGGCAGTGTTGAGTCTGTGGGTAGTGTTGAGTCTGTGGGCAGTGTTGAGTCTGTGGGTAGTGTTGAGTCTATGGGCAGTGTTGAGTCTGTGGTAGTGTTGAGTCTGTGGGCAGTGTTGAGTCTGTGGGTAGTGTTGAGTCTGTGGTAGTGTTGAGTCTATGGGCAGTGTTGAGTCTGTGGNGCAGTGTTGAGTCTGTGGTGTTGAGTCTGTGGTGTTGAGTCTGTGGGTAGTGTTGAGTCTGTGGCAGTGTTGAGTCTGTGGGCGGTGTTGGGTATATGGACAGTGTTGAGTCTGTGGGCAGTGTTGAGTCTATGGGTAGTGTTGAGTCTGTGGGCCACAANTGAAAATAAANGTACAAATCAGCCTGTGGCGNTGCCNGCGCTGAGTCANGTGGTGGTGGTGGTGGTGGTGTGGTGGTGGTTGGGTGGTGTGGTCTGTGGTGGTGGTCGGTGGTGGTGGTGGTTGTGGTGGTGTGGTGGTGTGGTGGTCATCGGCAGCNGTGAGAGCGAGCGCTTCAGAAGTGAACACCAAGGCGCCGTCCACGCGCTGCAGAGAGGGGCTCCGCTCCCCACTCGAAAAGACGGTCACATCGCCGACGTGGTGGTAATGGCGTGCTCCACGGAGTCGCGCAGCGAGAGAGACAGAGACACAGAGAGAGACGAGCACACAGATGAGACAGAGACAGATAGAGAGACAGAGCACAGAGAAGACAGAGACACATCACCGACACGTGTGTGGTACATGGCGTGCTCCAGCCGGAGCCGCCCTTGAGCAGAGAGAGACAGAGACAGAGAGAGACAGAGACACACAGATAGAGAGACAGAGACACAGAGAGAGACAGAGACACATCACCGACACGTGTGTGGTACATGGCGTGCTCCAGCCGGAGCCGCGCCTTGAGCAGAGAGAGACAGAGACACAGAGAGACAGAGACACACAGAGAGAGACAGAGACACAGAGAGAGACAGAGACACATCACCGACACGTGTGTGACATGGCGTGCTCCAGCCGGAGCCGCGCCTTGAGCAGAGAGAGACAGAGACACAGAGAGAGACAGAGACACAGAGAGAGACAGAGACACAGAGAGAGACAGAGACACAGAGAGAGACAGAGACACAGCAGAGACACGAGAGAGACACGAGGCGAGGAGAGACACGACAGAGACNCAGAGAGAGAGACACAGAGAGAGACAACATCACCGACACGTGTGTGGTACATGGCGTGCTCCAGCCGGAGCCGCGCCTTGAGCAGGCCCCTGAACACTGGAAGCTCCACAGAGCAGCCGTCAGTGTCACCTTGCAGCATCTTCTTCCTCGTTCTGTACACAGAGAGAGACAGAGATAAATAACTGGTCAACACACTGTTTCTGGCATAAGGTATTCCAACGGTTTCAAGGTAATTTTGGGGTGCTGATTCCAAATCTGTCATCACATCAGTTTTTGAGATATCAAAGATTGCATTTTCAATAAAAAAAATGCAGAAGAAAAATATTAAATAAATGTGGATATCTACATAAAATGATATATAAACACACATCCTAAAAATCAGCACCATATTTTAACACTAAAGCAGTCACTGACTCGCAACAACTTGCAATCATAAGTGACAGAGTTAATTTCGGGTAAAATCAATGAAATGGGGGTATGCCGATAGCATAAAATGAGATGTGATAGAGCAAATCTGAGATCGATTTGGAACGGCACCCTGAAATTAGTCTAGAACAGCTGCAAAAGTCCAGGCCAGAAAAAAATGTTGTTTTTTGTTGACCAGTGTTATTGTTTCAAGATTTGAAGCTTTCATATTCTTAGGTTTTTTCGGTAAAGTCACGTAGGTAAAAAATAATAAAAGTAAAATAAAAATAAAATAAAAATCATATTTTGATTTCAATTAATAAAAGTAAAATAAAAATAAAGTAAAATCTTTATGATTTTAATTTTATTTTACTTTTATTAATTTAATTTTTTACCTACGTGACTTTACCGAAAAAACCTAAGCATATAAAGTGTTGTTATTGTTTAATCCGAGATCAGATTTGGAATCAGCACCCTGAAATTAGTCTAAAACAGCTGCAAAAGTCCAGGCCAGAAAAAAATGTGTTTTTTTTGTTGACCAGTGTTATGCGCGTTTGCGACGTACGGTGCAAAATAAGTTAAACGTACATACATGATGGTGGGTGATGGTGGGTGATGGTGGTGACGATGATGTTTACCGAGTATTGGCATCCCAGCGTTTAAAAGTACTCTCTTTGTATTTGGATTGTCAACCAACACCGGTTACAACAACAAGTGCACCTATGGTTCCCCAACCCCCCCCCCCCACAACACGTGATAGACAAAAACTGATGCCAGATTTGGAATCAGCTCCCCAAAATTACCTTACAACCGTTGGAATACCTTACGCCAGAAAAAGTGTGTTGACCAGTGTAATATGGTTGACCAATAGGGAGCCATCCCTTGACCGCATCCGGGCATCGATCAACCACCCATTGTGTTTGTACCAGATGGAGATTCCTCCGGTACTGCCATGGAAGACTTCAGGAACTACGTGGTGAAAATAGATGTTAAATAATGTGGGAGCCAGAGGACATCCATGTCGCACCCCACGGTAAACAGGGAATGCCAGATTTGGAATCAGCACCCCAAAATTACCTTAAAACCGTTGGAATACCTGATGCCAGAAAAAGTGTGTTGACCAGTGTTATAATCGGAGGTGCCTGGAAGCACAACAAACATCGCAGCTCCCAGTAGCGTCCAATGTAACGTGAGGATATATCCGGCTCACTGACGTATCACAACTCGTCACGATGATTGGCTCTGCCGGTCCTGGTCCATAGCCAATGGGGGAAGCCTAGGGGGCGTTGCCATGACGTGATGAAAAAGTGACAGCTGTAAGTAGAGGATTGGTTCTGCTGGCTTTGGCCACAGCCAATGGGAGATGAGTCAGGGGCGTGGTCCCGGGAGCTACGAGGGAGTCTGGAATATTCCATGGAGGCTAACCAGGATTGGTGGAAACGTACCACGTGACCCGGGTATTAAATAGGGGTGGAGACGAACAACACGTGGTCAGAACTGGAACGAACGGAGGAGGAGGCCACGCGGAGCGGGGCTCCGGGTTGCCACGTGGTCCAGGCTGCCACGTGGTCCAGGCTGCCACGTGGTCCAGGCTGCCACGTGGCTTCGCGTCTCTCTCTCTATCTATCCCTCTCACGCTGCCTGTCAGCAGCGTGAAGGAAAGCTGTAATGCAAAGTGAATTAAAGACCGAATTCCAGAAGTCGCCTTAACGACATTTATTACACTACATCGTAACGAAGAGAGCGTTCCAGACGGCCGCAGGAGCGCCTCCCAAAGCGCAGGGCCACGAAGGGCCACGGAGAGATTTAAAGCCTCGCCCGCAGCTGCGCATTCGTTAGCTTCACCCTTCATCGGTGACGAATCTCAAACGGAACTTGTTCAATCCACTGCTGGATGAAGGCTCTGTCGACCGTAGTGGGTAGGGGCGGAAGTGGAAGATGAGGAGGAGGAGGAGGGGGGGGAGCAGAAGTATTATTTGATCATACTTCACCGCGCTGGTCAATGCCCCCAAAACTTCCCCCCCTCCCTCCCTCCCCGCTAACCCAAAGATACCAGCAGGGGCAATGATGCAATGCACGGACGAGGAATTAAATTACCCAAAGTGGATTTAAATTTCGATTTAAAGCTTTCGTGACTGCAGGGATTCATCTTCTTGGTTCGTTCGGTAAAGTCACGTAGAAGGGAAGTAATAAAATAATTTTATTATTTTTTTTTATTTTTTTGTTACTTCCCTTCTACGTGACTTTACCGAAAGAACCAAGAAGACAAAGTGGATTTTTTGCTCCTGATGTTTCTGTTATCTTTCAAAACAAAGGGGGAGGAAGTTAACGCGATCAGTCTCGACGATTGTCTCCCTGCTCTGGTGGAGTGAATCGTGGAATGGATAAGTGCCAGAAGCTGTAATCCGCACAGACAAAGACAAAGGTACCACGCCGGTAGCCTTCACAGACTGTTGGGGCAAGTGCTGTTAGCGAGTAGCAGCAGCGCCTATGAAGGCCGGCACGGTGGCACACGATCGGGGTGGGTGGCCAGCACCACGCCCGGCCGCCTTTGTCTCCCGATGGCGATGTTTATTTTTTTTACACATCGCACCAGGTACTCATTTGGGGCTGAGTCGACCTAGGGGAGGCCCAGCGCCGGTTCAGGTAATCGTCACTGGGTTGTTGGTGGCCGTGACAGGGAATCGGACTCGGGTCGCCTGATTCGTAGCGCTAACCACTGCGCCACCGCTCCCCACAGGCACAGACTCGCTCACAGACTCACTAACAGACACACACGGAGGCTCGCACACACAAAGACGAAGATCCCCGCATAGCCTTAACGGACTGTTGGGGCAAGTGCTGTTAGAGAGCACACAGACTCACACACACAGACCCTCCCATTCACACACAATATCACACAGACTCACACACATACAGACTCACAACACAAACACTCACACATCTGCCATTAGTAACATTCACTTCACACACAACACAATGACAACCGCCATTCGCCACTAAGTGGCGGTGACGTCACCACGACGCTTGTGCCAGGCCATGTGCAGCTTGAGGCCACGTGAAGTGTCGAACGCCCGCTGGCAGGAGGTCACGGGGCAGACCCAGATGCCACAGGTCGACTGACTGAGACGACTTGCTGATGCACCACCTGTATCCCTTACTGTGTCAACTTGCTGTGCTTTATCCACCCGGCGCACCGCTCGTTGTTGTGAGCGTCGCTCCTCCGCCCTCCGTTGTTGTTGGAGGGCGACTGCCTCCAACTGCCCAGTAGCGTCCTTCACGAGCCTCCTCCACAGAGGCCGATCTTGACACCAGTCATCGGCAAGTCCACTCAGCTCCACGTCCTCCTGTACCACATCACTCCATCTCTTCTCTAGCCCGTGCCACGCCCGTTTAGCCCCCTCAATCCGGCCGAACAAAAGCTGGTTAGGCATGCGGTGGCTGGGCATACGGGCTATATGACCCAGCCAACGCAGCCTTGCCTGCCGGAGGAGCTCACCGATGTGACTTTGTCCACATCTTGCTAGGATTTGTGAGCTCCTCACACAATCCAGCCTGGTTAAACCCAGGATGGATCGTAGGCAGGCCAGCCTAAATGTTTCTAACGGCAAAAATGCTCCATTAGGGGGTCCACGTTTCGCAAGCGTAGAAACGAGAGGGAATGACCGTGGCCGAGAAGACCTGAAGCTTTCTGTGGAGTAACAGACCAGGTAGCTTCCACACAGCGTTACGCAACCGATGAAAAGATATTGCCGCTCGACTGATTCGGAGTCAGACCTCTGCTGTTAAACCGGAGCCGGTCATGAGCACACTGCCCAGGAATGGGAAACTCTCCACTCTCTCCACTACCGCCTCATCACCTATTGGGAGTTTGGCCAGGAGACGTCATAGGCGCCTGTCCCCCGGGGCCTCCAGCACAAGCTAAAAATAAAAAATGTAAATCGTAGTTTGGTGGTAGTTAATTGAAGGTGAAAGGGTTACCAACCACTCACACCAGTCCAGAGCCCCTAAAACAACTCACATTCACACACACACACCACAGACTCACGCACACAACACACACTTCTCTCACACACACACAGACTCTCACACACACAGACACACTCACCATTAGTAACATCCATTTCACACACACAACACAGACTGACACATACAACTCACACACACACTCATACACACACTCACACACACCACCGACTCACGCACACAACATAGAGACTCACACACACACACAGACTCACACACAGACACACTCACACACTCACCATTAGTAACATCCATTTAACACACAAAACAAACTGACACATACAACTCACACACACACTCATACACACACTCACACACACACACACCACCGACTCACGCACACAACATGGAGTCTCACACACACACTCACACACACACACTCACACACTCACCATTAGTAACATCCATTTAACACACACAACACAGATTGACACATACAACTCAGACACACACACTTATACACACACTCACACACACTCACACACACACCACAGACTCACGCACACAACACACACTCTCACACACACACACTCACACACAGACACACACACACACTCACCATTAGTACCATTCATTTAACACACACAACATAGACTGACACATACAACTCACACACACACTCATACACACACTCACACACACACCACAGACTCACGCACACAACACACACTTTCTCTCACACACACACAGACTCACACACAGACACACACACACACTCACCATTAGTACCATTCATTTAACACACACAACAAACTGACACATACAACTCACACACACACTCATACACACACTCACACACACACCACAGACTCACGCACACAACACACACTTTCTCTCACACACACACAGACTCTCACACACACAGACACACTCACCATTAGTACCATTCATTTAACACACACAACATAGACTGACACATACAACTCACACACACACTCACACACACTCACACACACACACCACCGACTCACGCACACAACATAGAGACTCACACACACACACTCACACACAGACACACTCACACACTCACCATTAGCAACATCCATTTAACACACACAACACAAACTCACACATACAACTCACACACACACTCATACACACACTCACACACACACCACCGACTCACGCACACAACATAGAGACTCACACACACACACAGACTCACACACAGACACACTCACACACTCACCATTAGCAACATCCATTTAACACACACAACACAAACTGACACATACAACTCACACAACACTCATACACACACTCACACACACACCACAGACTCACGCACACAACACACACTCTTTCACACACACACAGACTCTCACACACACAGACACACTCACCATTAGTCACATCCATTTAACACACACAACACAGACTGACACATACAACTCACACACACACTCATACACACACTCACACACACCACCGACTCACGCACACAAATAAGACTCACACACACACACAGACTCACATCAGACACACTCACACACTCACCATTAGTAACATCCATTTAACACACACAACACAAACTCACACATACAACTCACACACACACTAATACCAACTCAACACACACCACCGACTCACGCACACAACATAGAGTCTCACACACACACTCACACACACACACTCACACACTCCCTTGCATCCATTTAACACACGCAACAGAAACTGACACAACAACTCAGAACACACACTCATACACACACTCCACACACCACAACCACGCACACAACAAGAGACTCACACACACCACTCACACACAGACACACCACCACCACCATTAGCAACATCCATTAACCACCAACACAAACTGACACAACAACCAGCAACCACCAACACACACTCACACCACCACAACCACCACCAACTGAGACCACCACACACACAGACCTCACACCACCACTCACCACTCACCATTAGCAACATCCATTTAACACCAAACCAAACTCCACAACAACCACCACTCATCACCACTCACACCACACACCGCNCAGCACCAACAAGAACTCACACCACNCACACNGACTCACACCAGACACACTCACACACTCACCATTAGTAACACCATTTAACACCACAACACAGACTGACACATACAACCCACCACCATACACCACTCACACACACCACCACCACCACCACCAACAGAGACCACCACACACACAGCTACCACAGACACACTCACACACTCACCATTAGCAACATCCATTAACACACACAACACAAACCAACTACAACCACCACACTAATACACACACTCACACACACACCACCACCACCACCAACAGAGACTCACACCACCACAGACCACACACAGACAACCACACACCACCATTAGTAACATCCATTTAACACACCAACACAAACTCACACATACAACTCACACACACACTAATACACACACTCACACACACACCACCGACTCACGCACACAACATAGAGTCTCACACACACACACTCACACACACACAGACTCACACATTCACCATTAGTAACATTCACTCCACACGTTTTATCTCAGCGGGGAGCTCAAATTGCCAAGCGATTTCAACATCTGTAATTGCGTATAAAGATGCATCTAGACCGTCGCGAACCAGTGAATACAAATAAGAATTAATGACACACACACACAGATAAAGATCACCCGCGTAGCCTCGATATACTGTTGGGGCAAGTGCTGTTAGCGAGCACCTATTAAGGGTCTGCACGGCACACGAGTGGGTAGTGGTGCGGGTGGGGGTTAGATGTGTGACCAACGCAACGCCTGGCCGCCTTTGTCTCCCCTGATGCCTGCTAAGGTACTCGTAGCAGCGAGGGTTGGTGGATTGCACACAGATGGGGTTGTGAAAGTCCCTTGCTTCCCGTGGGGGAGGAGTCGTAGCCCAGGCTCTGGCAGGAGAAGGCGGTACGGCAAAGTGTGTGGACTTATCTCCATCTGTTCCACCACCACTGCAACCACAACCGCCACCAAGACTACCGCCAACCGCCAACACCAACTGCCACCACCACCAACTGCCGCCACCACCACCAACCGCCAGCACCAACTGCCACCACCACCACCAACCGCCAACACCAACTGCCACCACCACCACCACCACCAACTGCCACCACCACAAGCATTAACTGCCACCACCACCCACCACTACCACCAACCGCCACCACCACTAATCGCCACCACCACCCGCCACCACCACCACCACTAACCGCCACTAACACCAAAACCGCCAGCACCACCAACAACTGCCACCACCACCACCAACTGGCACCAGCAACAACCGCCAGCACCACCAACCGTTACTACCACCAACCGCCACCATCACCACCAACCGCCACCACCAACCGCCACCACCACCACCACCAACCGACACACCAACCACCACCACCACCAACCGCCACCACCACCTCCACCAACCGCTACCACCGCCTCCACCAACCGCAAACGCCACCACCACCGCCAGCACCACAAACCACCACGACAACCAACTGCCACCACCACCCACTATCCTGCAACCACCAACACCATCCGCCGCCACCACCACCAACCTCCACCAACACCACCACCAACCAACCACCACTACCAGCCAACCACCAACCACCACCAACAACAATCAACNATCACCACCACCACCACCGCAGCCGCCAGCCCCACCACCACCACCAACGGGGATTNACCAGTCGCCGCTCCTCCATCCATCAGCGACAGAAGTAATTGGGTTCTGGACATGCCCCAGATATGGGGGAAGGTGGAAGGGGGGGATCAAGCGAGATGGAACTGAGATCAGCACCCAAACCACCACGGCAACTAATCACCACCACGCTCCGCTTTGCGCCTTTAACCAATTGCCACCGCCCCCGCCTCCCTCCCCCGCCGCCAAAAACAGAATTAACNCGACCCGCGCTGCCCGCGCCTGATGATTGTTGCTGTCGCCGTTGGCTTCTGGGAGGAGCAATTCACGCCATCGTGCCGTGAAGTCGCATCGAGTTGAAATGTCGGATCTTTCTCTCTCTCTATCCAACAATATAGAAATCGCCTCCANTGCCTTCTTGCTGGCGGAAATAAAAGTTGAAAGTCAAAGTCTGCGAACGAAATCGTCTTCTCCTCTCTGAACCTCGCACCATCACCACCCTTCCTCACCACCCTCCCCCATCACTCAAACCCCCCTTACCCATTCANACCCCCCCATCCTCACTCCCCGCCGTCCCATCATCACATCACCCTCCCTTACCATCCCATCCTCAAACCCCATCCTTTGCCCCATCATCATCATCATCACCCTTCCTCACCATCCTTCCCCAACACTCACATCATCTTGACCCATCATCATCATATCACCCTCCCTTCAATCCCTTCACTCAAACCCCATCCCTTGCCCATCACCATCATCACCCTCCCTTACCATCCCATCACTCCCCCATCCCTTCCCATCTCATCCACAACCTTACCATCCCTCCCCAACACCACCCTCCTGTCCTCACCATCCCTCCCCCATCACTCAAACCCATCCCCTGTCCCATCATCACTACCCTCCTCACCATCCCTTCCCATCACTCAAACCCCATCCCATACCCCATCATCATCACCCTCCATTACCATCCCATCACTCAAACTCCATCCCTTGACCCATCATCATCATCACACATCCTTACCATCCCTCCCCCAAAACTCAACCCCATCCCATGACTCATCATCATCATCACCCTTCCTTACCATCCCATCACTCAAACCCCATCCCCTGTCCCATCATCATCATCACCCTTCCTCACCATCCCTTCCCTCCCCTAAAACTCCCCCTGCCCCCCACCCCTGCTATCCCTTTCCCCCATCAGCCAGTAATAATTGGTGTACCATTTTGAATAATTTGGTAAAGCGCTGTGACCAATGCGTAGAATAACCCATGCAATTCTCCACCGTGGCTCGTTGGAGGCGGGGAGAGCTAGATTTGAAGCTTTCGTGCTATTCATATTCTTAGGTTTTTTCGGTAAAGTCACGTCGGTAAAAAATTAATAAAAGTAAAATAAAATAAAATCACGACGTTTCGGAGGCAACACAAGCTTCCGTTTCAGGTGGAACCGTCACAGCCCTGATAGCTGATACAGCAATCGTGCTGTGACGGTTCCACCTGAAGACGGAAGCTTGTGTTGCCTCCGAAACGTCGTGATTTTTTTTTACTTTTATTAATNTTTTTTTACCTACGTGACTTTACCGAAAAAACCTAAGAATATGTGCAGAAGCTGTTCGTACATTATTAGTGCCCATTTCTTTTGTACACAGAGAGAGAGAGAGGGGACACGGATAGGCCCTCTCTACGTTGGTCTGGGTGCCCATGCGAATCTCTGGGCCTCGGTGTGAATGTCTCGGTTCCTTTGTTTGGGGTCGTCCATAAATGACGTCACGCGATTTTGGACGATTTTTGACCCCCCTCCCCCCCCCCTGGTCACACGACGTCACAAAAAGTCAGACCCCCCTCTCAAATATGACATTCAAACTCTGTCTCCCCGACAGACATGTTCTTCACCTGAGGACGGCTGCTTGCGTTGTGGCCGAAACGTCGTGAGAATTGTTTTATTATGTTTTATTTTTATTATTTTATTACTTCCCTTCTACGTGACGACTTTACCGAAAGAACCAAGAAGATGAATCCCTGCAGTCACGAAAGCTTTAAATCGAAATATAAAACATTCTTCAAATCGTTTTAAACTATTGTAATTGTAGTGCGTATTTAATGCGGCGCTGCACTCTGATGTTGTAGGAGTGTTGTTGTAAAAATTCTTTATTTATTTAAAGTTTCGCATTTTGACGTGACGTCACATTTCTCAAACACCCCCCCCCCTCGTCACACATCGTCACAAATGTCCGACCCCCCCCCGCCCTAGGTGCGTGACGTCTTTATGGACGGCCCCTTAAGTCTTTGGCAGTAGCGTCAGGAGCGTGGGGGGGGGGCTGTCCCTTCCACATCTCCTGGTGAGCAAAGCTACGAGACGGGGGGGGGGGGGGGGGGGGGTCCTTGACAACCGACGATGAGAAATGTTACGAAACATCCGAATGGATGTTTTACCCTTTCTAGCAATAATAATAAAACACGAGTTGCGTTACGATGTCCAAACACCCAAAAATAGATCGAGCTTTCGCGAGCGGTCAATTGACCGCATTCACCACTCACAGCTCTTGCTGTGAACGTGCAAACAAAACACGTGGCTTTGATAATAGTAGGAACCTCCTGGTTCCACCAGCCCACAGGGGATTATTGTGTCCGTCCGTCCGTCGTGCAGGGAGGGCTGGGTGGGGAGGGAGGGGCTGGGTGGGAGGGGCTGGGTGCGGAGGGGAGGCTGGGAGGGTCTGGGTGGGGAGGGTGGGGCTGGGTGGGGAGGGTGGGGAGGGGCTGGGTGGGAGGGTGGGAGGGGCTGGGTGGGGAGGGTGGGGAGGGGCTGGGTGGGGAGGGTGGGGAGGGGCTGGGTGGGGAGGGTGGGGAGGGCTGGGTGGGGAGGGTGGGGAGGGCTGGGTGGGGAGGGTGGAGAGGGCTGGGTGGGGAGGGTGGGGAGGGGCTGGGTGGGGAGGGTGGGGAGGGGCTGGGTGGGGAGGGGCGGGTGGAGTGGGGAGGGGCTGGGTGGGGAGGGTGGGGAGGGGCTGGGTGGGAAAGGTGGGGCTGGGTGGGGAGGGGCTGGTCACCCCGTGGTGCCCTTATAAAACTCAACGTTTAACCTACTCACGCCGGCGTGTGCCCGCCCTCACAGTCGGGCATATTTGCGGAATACCCCACGCCGCCGTTGACCCTGCAGGCCATTGACCGAGCAACCCAGCGTTCCTACCAGCTCTCTCCGCAGGAGAATGTGTTTATAATCTACGACGCTTTGTCTTTGAAACAGCAGCAGCAGCCTTCTCTTAGGGGCAGTTCTCGACTTACGAACGAGATTCGTAAGTGACACGGCGGCGGTGCTGTAAGTCGGAACGCAACGAGGCACCGTGTTTCGAAATGCCCGTACGGTGAGCGTCATGAATGGTGTTAGGCTGCAACGATAGGAAGGGAAGAAGCGATGTTAACTCACGCATGCGAATACGTATTGCACGTTTGCGTCTAATGTATGGTAATAGAACAAATGAACTTAATTCGTTTAAAAAACAAAATCGGTTTGATTGTCGGTGCTAATGCTTGCTTGCCTTGTCGGAAGGAGGTTTACGAGTCAGCAGAGTTGCACACACGCTGGGTACGCGCACACTCACACAACAACAACAGCATGTTCTTGGTTCTGTAGTGTTGTAAAGGACGGACTAATAAACTCCACTACAGTTCTTTCGGTAAAGTCACGTAGAAGGGAAATAATAAAATAAGAAAAATATAAACATAAAACAATATTTTTTATTTTATTCATATGCTTGGTTCTTTNGGTAAAGTCACGTAGAAGGGAAATAATAAAATAAACATAAAACAATATTTTTTATTTTATTCATATTCTTGGTTCTTTCGGTAAAGACACGTAGAAGGGAAATAATAAAATAGTAAAAATTAAACAGAATACAATTCTCACGACGTTTCGGCCACAACACAAGCAGCCGTCCTCAGGTGAATAACAGAGCTGTCGGGGAAAAAAAAACACCTGAGGACGGCTGATTGTGTTGGGGCCGAAACGTCGTGCGAATTTAATTGTTTTATTTTTATTATTTTTTATTTCCCTTCTACGTGACTTTACCGAAAGAACCAAGAATACGAATCCCTGCAGTCACGAAATCTTTAAATCGAAACAACAACAACAGCTGCCATTCGCCACCAAGTGGCGGTGACGTCCCACGACGCTTGTGCCAGGCTAGGTGCACGTTGAGGCCACGTGACGTGTCGAACGCCCGCAGGCAGGAGGTCACGGGCAGACCCAGGTGCCACGGGTCGACTGACCGAGACGAGAGGCCGATGCACCACATGAGCCCCTGCCGTGCCAACTTGCTGTGCTTTATCCGCCCGGGCTCCGCTCGTTGTTGTGAGCGTCGCTCCTCTGCCCTCCGTAGNTGTTGCTGGAGGGCGACTGCCTCCAACTGCCCAGTAGCGTCCTTCACGAGCCTCCTCCTCCACACACACAAAGACAAATGTCCCCCTATAGCCTTAACAGACTGTTGGGGCAAGTGCTGTTAGCGAGCACCTATGAAGGCCGGCACGGCACACGAGGGGGTGGGTGGCTAGCACCACGCCCGACCGCCTTTGTCCCCAGTGGCGATGTTTACACACCCCACCGGTTACTGATTTGAGGCTGAGTCGACCTAGGGAGGACCAGGACCGGTTCAGATATTCGTCACTGGTGGTGACCTTGAGGGGAATCGAACTCGGGTCGCTGGTTTGCAGCGTAGCGCGAAAACTGCTGCACTACTGCTCCCCCACACTCTCACATACACACACACCCACACACACACAATCACACACACTCACACACACTCTACACACACACACTCACACACAAACACTCTCTCACACACACACTCTCTCACACACACACACTCTCACACACACACANTCTCACACACTCTCACATACACACACACACACACNTCANTCACACCCACACACTCTCACACACACACACACCCACACACACACACACATACACACACACACACACATACAACACNCACACACTCTCACACACACACACACACCCACACGTCTNACACACACACACTCTCACAACACACAATCACACACACACACAACACCCACACACTCTCACACACACACACTCTCACACACACACTCTCACACACACACTCTCACACACACACACTCTCACACACACACACACACCCACACACATACAATCACACCCACACACTCTCACACACACAATCACACCCACACACACATCTCACACACACACACTCTCTCACACACACACACACTCTCACACACACACACTCTCACACACACACACAATCACACCACACACAATCACACCCACACACTCTCACACACACACAATGGAAATCNGAACCTATATATTTCGTCCTGGCTTAAATGACAACAAATGCGTTGCCCGGGGCATCAATGGAGCAAAATTATTTGGGACTTCCTTTGCCTGATCGAGACATATGACAAACACACACACACATACATACAATAAAAGACAAAGATCCCCCGTATAGCCTTAACAGACTGGAGGGGCAAGTGCTGTTAGCGAGCACCTATGAAGGCCGGAACGGCACGCGAGGGGTGGGTGGCCAGGGCCACGCCGACCGCCTTTGTCTCCCCAGTGGCGATGTTTACACAACGCACCAGGTACTCATTTGAGGCTGAGTCGACCTAGGGGAGACCCAGGACCGTTTCGGATAATCGTCACTGGCGTTGGCCGCGAGTGAGGATCGAACCCGGGTCGCCGGGTTTGTAGTGAGCTCGCAAACCGCTGCACCACCGCTCCCCACCCGCTCCCCACCTACATACACACATTCGCACACAGACACACACGTGNACACACTCACAGACACACGCACACACGCATTCACACACACAGACACACACACAGACGCACAGACTCCCCCACACAGACTGTCCACAGCGACACCACAAGGCCGGCACGGCACACAGATTCACCACGCCGACCGCCTTGTCTCACACACATCGCACCAGACTCACACACCTAGACTCAGATACACACAGGTTCGTGGCNCAGACTCACCACACACACAGAGACACACAGACACACACACATACACACACACCTCACAGACACACACACACACCACACACACAGACACACAGACTCACCACACAGACTCACACACAGAGACACACAGACACACACACAGACTCACAGACATACACACACACACACACACAGACACACACACATAGACTCACACACACACACAGACTCACACACACACAGAGACACACAGACACACACACAGACTAACCACACACAGAGACACACAGACACACACACAGACACACACAGACACACACACACAGACACACAGACACCACACACAGCCACACACACAGAGACACATAGACACACACACACACACACACACNGACACACAGGCTCACACACACAAACAGACTCACCACACACACAGAGACACACAGACACACACAGACACACACACAGACTCACCACACACACACAGACACATACACAGACACACACACAGACACAGAAACACAAAACACAGACACACACACAGACACACACACAGACAAACACACATACACAGATTACAAAGATCCCCCGTATAGCCTGAACAGACTGTAGGGGCAAGTGCTGTTAGCGAGCACCTATGAAGGCCGGAACGGTACACGAGGGGGTGGGTGGCCAGCACCACGCCCGACGCCTTTGTCTCCCTAGTGCGATGTTTACACACCGCACCAGGTACTCATTTAAGGCTGAGTCGACCTAGGGAGGCCCGGACCGGTTCAGATATCGTCACTGGTGTTAGCCGTGAGCGGGAATCGAACCCGGGTCGCCAGGTTCATAGCGCAGCGCGCTAACCGCTACACTACCGCTCCCCAACACACACACAGACACACACACAGACCACACGCGCGCGCTCACTAAGCATCACCTCCCACCCACGTCACAAAAGTCCTATTTTCTCAGTTCCATCTTTAAATGCAACAAATCCGACGCCCGGGTTAGAGCCAAGTCAGAGACTATTTGATTTGAAATTTTGGAGAGAAGGAAATAAAAAAAATCACACTGCTGCAATATCACGGCCGTTAAAACCGGTAACCGCTTTGCCGCGCGCGTGTCAAACCGGTTTTTTTTGGGGGTCCGAGCCCCCCCCCCCCTCATCATCCCCCCCCGGCACTCCGTCACCGGTCCGGCTACGGTAGCCGGCGACCCNAGTTGATTTCAAACGAAGAAACGAAAATATAACCCGTAAAAACAAAGTTTTTCACTATAAATCCTTTATATGCGTGGCGGCTAGAGTCCTCTCGTCCTCTGGCTTGAGATGGCTGCCACCTATCGGTCAGATGATTGCCAGTATTAAGCAATTGGTAATTAAATATAAAAAAAAATTTCCCTAAACAGTGTAAAATTTTGGAAAAATTTTCACGAAATTAATTGTCACGCACAACGAGTCTGTGTGCAAAATGTCAGCTCGATTGATCACGGAAAGTGGGTTAAAAAACGACCGAAAGATTTGCACGGTCGTAAGCAAGCAAGCAAGCACGCAAGCACGCAAGCAAGCAAGCAAGCGAACTTAATATAAAGGATTTAAAAAAGTGTTTTACCCGATGCCAGCATAGGGGAGGGAGGACGTGAGACAAAGACCCGTCCAGATTCAAGCTCCCCTAGGTCGACTCAGCACCAAATGAGTACCTGGTGCGGTGTGTAAACATCGCCAGTGGGGGAGACAAAGGCGGCCGGGCGTGGTGCTGGCTACTCGCCCCCACTCGTGTGCCGTGCCGGCCTTCATAGGTGCTCTTTGACAGCACTTGCCCCTACAGTCTGTTAAGGCTACACGGGGGATCTTTGTCTTTGTATGCGTGTGCCCACAGCGACACCCTGCAGAAGCCTATAGCACCTGTTATGCAGTCAATATCCAGGCTTCAGACCTGCTTAGCTTGCAATATCTCACGTGATCGCAGGCGCATTCCGGCGTAAGGGTCGTCATTCCGTCATAGATATATACCATTCCATATTCCCATGGCCGGGGTCAGTCCATCCACATATTCACCGAGTGCTTGCAGACTTTTAAAATGTAGGGAGTACATCTAATTTTATCGACCCCGGAATGATGATGATGATGATGGTGGTGATGATGATGATAGATAGAAAAATTATAAATAAATGAACGCTAGCAGCCGTAGCAGCAGCTGTTAAATTGCTGTTCACTGCGGAATAATTATATTTAAGGAAGAATATAAATAAAGCTGAATAACCGCATGTTTATAATGAAATGCCAAACGCATAATTTTTTTACAAATGCGTCGGCGCATTGAGAGAGCTGTTCATTTTCATTTTTATTTTGCACTGAGAAATTCTTTTACAAAAACTAAAGAAGCATCTCTCGATAAAGCAGAGAGAGCGAAAACCTCCATCTCACTGACACAACCGCTAGAAAATTGTGTAATTCGCGTGTGTGTCTGTGTGTATGTGTGTCTGCGTGTGTGTGTGTGTGNCTGTCTGTGTGTGTGTCTGTGTGGGGAGCGGTAATGTAGTGGTTAGCGCTACGCTGCGCTACAACCTGCGACCCGGGTTCGATTCCGCTCACGGCCAACACCGTGACGATTATCTGAACCGGTCCCGGGCCTCCCTAGGTTGACTCAGCCTAAAATGAGTACCTGGTGTGGTGTGTAAACATCGCCACTGGGGAAACAAAGGCGGTCGGCGTGGTGCTGGCCCCCACCCCCTCGTGTACCGTTCCGGCCTTCATAGGTGCTCGCTAACAGCACTTGCCCCTACAGTCTGTTAAGGCTACACGGGGATCTTGTCTTTGTTGAGGTCTGTGTGTGGGGAGCGGTAGTGTAGCGGTTCGATTCTCGCTCACGGCCACCACCGGTGACGATCGTCTGAACCGGTTCTGGGCTTCCCCTAGATCGACTCTGCCTCAAATGAGTACCTGGCGCNGTGTGTAGAAACATCGCCAGTGGGGAGACAAAGGCGGCCGGGCGTGGTGCTGGCCACCCACCCCTCGTGTGCCGTGCCGGCCTTCATAGGTGCTCGCTAACAGCACTTGCCCCTACAGCCTGTTAAGGCTACACGGGGGGTCTTTATCTTTGTATGTACGTGACCTCCTGTCACAGGTGCTGGCTAAAGTGGCGCCTCGGGATCGAGTCGTCCTGTTGAGTGACTTTAATGCCCGAGTGGGTCATGACGCTCGCACCTGGGCTGGAGTGATTAGAAGGCACGGGCCAGATCGGCTCAATAACAACGGCAGCAGCAGCAGCAGGAGGAGGAGGCTGCTGGACTTCTGTGCAGTGCCGTGGGTTTATAATCACCAACTACGCCGTGAAGCATCACAGTTGCACGCCGGGTCCAAGGAAGAACATCCGCTGGGCTGCACAGTGACGGAACAGCGGATGTCCTTGACACCACGACCTACCGTGGAGCTGATCTGCCCACTGACCATCGACTTGTCATCTGTAAAATGCGCCTGCCATTCTTNCGCGCCGGTGATGGGCGTCCATCTAGGACCCAGTTCAAACCCACAGTCGCCTGCCTCTCAGTTATGGCTGCAAGGTTTTGGTAGTACATGTCTATGCCATTTATTGTGAAAATTCCGTCACAGTTCCTATGATTGCTTTTTAAATCCTTATATTAAGTTCGCTTGCTTGCTTGCTTGCGTGCTTGCGTGCTTGCTTACGACCGTGCAAATCTTTCGGTCGTTTTTTAACCCACTTCCCGTGATCAATCGAGCTGACATTTTGCACACAGACTCGTTGTGCGAGACAATTAATGTTCGTGAAAATTTTTTTCCAAAATTTTACACTGTTTAGGGAAAACTAATTAAATATTTAATTACCAATTGCTTAATACTGGCAGACAATCATCTGACCCATAGGTGGCAGTCATCTCAAGCCAGAGGACGAAAGGACTCTAGCCGCCACGCATATAAAGGATTTATAGTGAAAAACTTTGTTTTTACGGGTTATACTTATTCATTGCTTTCATGGCTTTATTTTGGTGATTTCGAAAAGTGTATTGGTTTAGCCATTTTGTTTGTTGTAGTACAGAGTTAGACTGATGGCCTTAATCTAAGTTGTCTTATGGTTGTTGTTGTTTGCTTGCATCCCACTGGATTTTTGCACACAGCGTTGGTGTACGGTGTTTTTTCTGCAATATTCTGTCTTTTCTTGGATTTTCTGTTTGCACTTAGTCACATATTCACTACAAGATGTTTTTTATTCATGTTTTTGTTTTTGTTTGTTGCGGTTGCACCCGATTCAAGAGCCGAATGGCTCACAGGGCTATACCTAAGAAATGAACTTGAACTTGAGTCGAGGATGATTGCGAGCAGGAATTTCAACATCGCTTGCAGCTGGGGTTGGCATCGCTCCCCCCCCCACCTCCCCGTTCCTGCTGATACTGGAGGAGTGGTGGGGGGAATGGGTTCATTACTGTCGATCATGCAGCTGCAATGGCTACATTGGGTATGCAGTCTCGTCCCAGAGGAGCTGGCTGAAGGAGGGAGGTGTTTCGGTGGTCGAGGCAAATCGACAGGCCCGCTGTCACCGCCTACAGCATCCAGCGCCGGCGAATGAGGAGGCTTACCGCCAGTGGCTGCTAGGATAAGTCTTATTCTTAGGTTTTTTCGGTAAAGTCACGTAGGTAAAAGATTAAAATTAATAAAAGTAAAATAAATAAAAATANCGACGTTTCGGAGGCTTGTGTTGCCTCCGAAACGTCGTGATTTTATTTTATTTTACTTTTATTAATTTTAATGTTTTACCTACGTGACTTTACCGAAAAAACCTAAGAATATGAATCCTTGCAGTCACGAAAGCTTCAAATCTAGAATTAGCTAGGATATTTTGCGCCCGGGGACGAACTATAAAAATTAACCCGTAAAAACAAAGTTTTTCACTATAAATCCTCTATATGCGTGGCATCGGTTTTATTTTATTATTCATTTCAGTTTTTCTTGAGTAAGAGTTTCATTTTTATCACATTGGTATTTTAAATTAAATATGAATTTTTTTCCCAAAAAATTGATAATTTTGGAATTTTTTTCACGAAAATAAATTGTCACGCACAACGAGTCTGTGTGCAAAATGTCAGCTCGATTGGATCACGGGAAGTGGGTTAAAAAAACGACCGAAAGATTTGCACGGTCGTAAGCGCGCAAGCAAGCAAGCAAGTGAACTTAATATAAAGGATTTAAAAATTGGCGCCCCCCACCCCCCCCGTTTAATCACATACCAAAATATAATTACATGACATGTAGGCTGTGTGTGGCGGGATATATAAACTTTGAGGTTGAGGTGTAGATCTGTCGTGGCTGTGACGGTTCCACCTGGAGACGGAAGCTTGTGTTGCCTCCGAAACGTCGTGATTTTTATTTATTTTACTTTTAATAATTTTAATGTTTTACCTCCGTGACTTTACCGAAAAAACCTAAGAATATTTGTGCAGTAGTTTCAGGCTGCCGCGCCCGCCGCAATAAGTTATAAAAGCCTCATTTTGGCGCCTCTTTACCTTGGCGCCCGGGGACACATGTACCCCCCTGCCCCCCCCCCCCCCCTAGCTATGCCTCTGCTTACCGGAGGTTCGGAGAGCCGTGCGGCGCTGCAAGGATGGGGTGGCAGCCGCGGTCCGCTGGCGAAGATGGAATCAGCCTCAGTGGGCCGAGATTACGAGTCACTCTTAATTCCATCAAAAAAGTAACTTTCAGAGGCCCATCTATCACCGCGCTGAAGGGAAACGACGGTGATTCGATCTCCGACCTCCCCAGGAACTCCTCTGCAGGTTTGCGGAGCATTTAATCATTTCTTAGGGGAGGGACTTCGTACAGCCTGCCAACATCACGGGGGCAAGGCGGGGGTGACGCTACTTGGGTGCTGACGTGCCCCAAATATTGGCAGAAGTAGCCACTTCTAGATTTGAAGCTTTCGTGACTGCAAGGATTCATATTATAATTGTTTTTTTACCCTTCTATCTGGCAACAAAACTGACACCTTTTTACAAGGAGTCATGTTTGCATAGACCGCAATACCTGCAGTCATAATACAAACAAAAGACATAACTCTGATAATGTATGCACTGCCCTGAAGTTGATTGGTCCACACCCGAGACAGCTTTCCTTAGAGCCCAGTCTCACATGGGTTGGACCAGATGACGCCAAAAGGCAGCTGTATCAAGTACAGCTGTCGGGCTGTGCGGTTCCACCTGAAGACGGAAGCTTTGTTGCCTCCGAAACGTCGTGATTTTATTTTATTAAATCCTTTATATTAAGTTCGCTTGCTTGCTTGCTTGCGTGCTTGCTTGCTTACGACCGTGCAATCTTTCGGTCGTTTTTTAACCCACTTCCCGTGATCCAATCGAGCTGACATTTTCCACACAGACTCGTTGTGCGAGACAATTAATGTTCGTGAAAAAATTTTTCCAAAATTTACACTGTTTAGGGAAAACTAAAAATATTTAATTACCAATTGCTTAATACTGGCAGACAATCATCTGACCCATAGGTGGCAGCCATCTCAAGCCAGAGGACGAAAGGACTCTAGCCGCCACGCATATAAAGGATTTATAGTGAAAAACTTTGTTTTTACGGGTTATACTTATTTTTATTTTACTTTTATTAATTTAATTTTTTACCTACGTGACTTTACCGAAAAAACCTAAGAATATGAAGTAGCCACTGCTTGTGAGTGGCTGGCTTGGGGTGACATCCGTGGAGGGAAAAATACGGGGGCCGATCCGGAGTCCGAGACCAGGAAAGCGCCGGGCAGAGATGATCTCCCAAGCGAACTGATGAGGGAGGGTGGCGTTTGAGAGCAGACTGCTGGACTAGTAACGAATTGGCACGTCCTGTTTACGTGACAAACCTTACTAATTGGTTGTCGGGTTTAACGAAACATTTAAATATTTACGAAATCCCCCCCAAAAAACTGTATTGACATGCTAATTTCTATAACCCCTCCCTCTCTCTCTGCCCCCGCCCCTCTCTCTATTTAAGGCCTCGACACAGAGACGTGGTTTCTCTGTGTGCCTATGTTTGTCTCTCTCTATGTCTCTCTGTGATATCTGTCTGCTTATATGTCTGTCTGTGTGTCTATGTTGTGTGTCTCTCTCTGTGCGTGTTCTGTGTGTCTCTGTGTTGTCTCTCTCTGTGTATCTCTGTGATATCTGTCTCTGCTTATATGTCTGTTGTGTGTCTGTGTTGTGTGTCTCTCTCTGTGTGTGTCTCTGTGTGTCTCTGTGTTGTCTCTCTCTATGTGTCTCTGTGATATCTGTCTGCTTATGTGTCTGTCTGTGTATCTATGTTTGTGTCTCTCTCTGTGTGTCTCTGTGTGTCTCTCTCTGTGTATCTCTGTGATATCTGTCTGCTTATATGTCTGTCTGTGTGTCTATGTTGTGTGTCTCTCTCTGTGTGTCTCTGTGTTGTCTCTCTCTGTGTATCTCTGTGATATCTGTCTGCTTATATGTCTGTCTGTGTGTCTATGTTGTGTGTCTCTCTCTGTGTGTGTCTCTGTGTCTCTGTGTTGTCTCTCTCTATGTATCTCTGTGATATCTGTCTGCTTATATGTCTGTCTGTGTGTCTATGTTGTGTGTCTCTCTCTGTGTGTCTCTGTGTGTGTCTCTGTGTCTCTGTGTTGTCTCTCTCTATGTATCTCTGTGATATCTGTCTGCTTATGTGTCTGTTGTGTGTCTATGTTGTGTGTCTCTCTCTGTGTGTCTCTGTGTGTCTCTGTGTTGTCTCTCTCTATGTATATCTGTGATATCTGTCTGCTTATATGTCTGTCTATGTCTCTGGTTCTGTGTTTAATCTCTCTCTCAAATTTAGCATTCTCAGGAAGAACGTAATCAACCAGTTAAGGTGTTGACTGTTATGTTATCCGACTCTCTGTTGTATTACATTACATTTCTAAGTATACTAGATTTGTGTTTCTATTTCATTTATACCTGNTGATGATTCTTGTGTTGCAATCGAAACGTCGTATGTAGTATTTAATTTATAATTTTCTCTTTATACGTCACTTCACCGAAAGAACCAAAGAGTAATTCGTGCAGTCACGAAATCCAAATTAAGTTGTATTATGNATGCCATATATGACTATACTATAGTCCGGATTCTGGACTTCCTGCAGGATGAAGGATGCTGGTGGTTCACTCCTTAAGGAGACCGCATAGAATCTAACAACTACAGGATCTCCCTTCTCAATTTGCCGTNAAAGGACTGAAGGATTATTCAAGCGCTTTGCAAGGCAGCACACAGAGGAGAGGCTCGCGGAGCCCCAATGTGTTTCTTGCAGGCCAGGGACCGGTCCTGCCAGACGCATTATTTTTGTCCGTCTGCTGCAGCAGAGGTGAAGGGAATAATTGCAACATAACCTACATCTCTGATTTGATTACCGCGAGGCCTATGATACCGTCAGTATGCCAGGGCTCTGGGTTGTTCTCCGTGCTTTCCAGGATCCCCGACTCTAAGATAAACCGTGGCTTGGGCCGGGTAGGGAACGTGGTTGGCAATCATTTGGAGCATCACGGTGGCTATGAGATGTTAACTCCCTCGCCAGGCATCCAGGAAGTCGTGGGTTCGATCCCGACCCTGACGATGCTGCTGTATATTTGTAGTTTCGTGTCTCTGTCNTCTCATCATCATGGTGGCTAGGATATGTTAACTACCTCGCCTGGTATCCAGGAGGTCGTGGGTTCAATCCCAATTCTGACGCTGCTGCTGTATAGGAGTTCGTGTCTTCATCATCACCCTGTTAACTACCTCGCCTGGTATCCAGCAGGTCGTGCGTTCGATCCCGACCCTGACGCCTGCTGCTGTATAGGAGTTCGTCTTCTCTCTCATCCTGTTAACTACCTCGCCTGGTGTGCAGGAGGTCGTGGGTTCGATCCCGACCCTGTTGATGCTGCTGTATATTTGGAGTTTGCGTGTCTCTCTCTCTCATCATCACGGTGGCTAGGAGATGTTAACTATCTCGCATTGTGTAGAGGAAGTCGTGGGTTCGATCCAGACCCTGACGCCTGCTGCTGGAAATTTGGAGTTTGCGTGTTCTCCATTCCGTGGTGGGATGTTAACTACCTCGTCTGGTGTACAGGAGGTCGTAGGTTCGATCCTGACCTTGACGCCTGATGTATATTTGGAGTTTGCGTGTTCTCTCTCTCTCATCATCATGGTGGTGAGATGTTAACTACCTCGCCTGGAATACAGGAGGTTGTGGGTTAATCCCGACCCTGACGCCTGCTGTATATTTGGAGTTTGCGTCTTCTCCCATTCGTGGTGAGATGTTAAATACCTCGCCTGGTGTACAGGAGGTCGTGGTTCGATCCCTACCCTGACGCCTGCTGTATATCTGGAGTTTGCGTGTTCTCTCTGTCGTGGTGAGATGTTAACTACGTCGCCTGGTGTGCAGGAGGTCGTGGGTTCGATCCCAACCCTGACGCTGCTGTATATTTTGAGTTTGCGTGTCTTCTCTCTCCGTGGTGAGATGTTAACTACGTCGCCTGGTGTGCAGGAGGTCGTGGGTTCAATCCCGACCCTGACGCTGCTGAAATTTGGAGTTTGCGTGTTTCTCTCTTCTCATCGTGGTGAGATGTTGACTACCTCGCCTGGTGTACAGGAGGTCGTGGGTTCGATCCTGACCTTGACGCTGATGTATATTTGGAGTTTGCGTGTCTCTCTCTCTCATCATCATCACGGTGGCTAGGAGATGTTAACTACCTCGCCTGGAATACAGGAGGTCGTGGTTTAATCGCGACCCTGACACCTGCTGCTGCTGTATATTTGGAGTTTGCGTCTTCTCCCATCGTGGTGAGATGTTAACTACCTCGCCTGTTATCCAGGAGATCGTGGGTTCAATCCCGACCCTGACGCTGCTGCTGTATATTTGGAGTTTGCGTGTCTCTCTCTCTTCATCACGGTGGTGAGATGTTAACTACCTCGCCTGTTATCCAGGAGGTCGTGGGTTCGATCCGACCCTGACGCCTGCTGCTGTATATTTGGAGTTTGCGTGTCTCTCTCTCTCATCATCACCACGGTGGCTATGAGATGTTAACTACCTCGCCTGGAATACAGGAGGTCGTGGGTTAATCCCGACCCTGACGCTGCTGCTGTATATTTGGAGTTTGCGTCTTTCTCATCATCATCATCACGGTGGCTAGGAGATGTTAAATACCTCGCCTGGAATACAGGAGGTCGTGGGTTCGATCGCGACCCTGACGCCTGCTGCTGTATATTTGGAGTTTGCGTCTCTCTCTTCATCATCACCGTGGTGAGATGTTGACTACCGCCTGGTATCCAGGAATGTGGGTTCAATCCCGACCCTGACGATGCTGCTGTATATTTGGAGTTTGCGTCTCTCTCTCTCTCTCTCACCACGGTGGCAGGAGATGTTGACTACCTCGCCGGTGAAGGAGTCGTGGTTCGATCGCGACCACGCTGCTCTGGAAATTTGGAGTTTGCGTGTCTCTCATCGTCATCACGGTGCGAGATGTTAACTACCTCGCCTGGTGTGCAGGAGGTCGTGGGTTCGATCCCAACCCTGACACCTGCTGCTGTATATTTGCGGTTAGTGTTTCTCTCTCTCTCTCCCCACGGTGGCTATGAGATGTTAACTACCTCGCCTGTTATCCAGGAGGTCGTGGGTTCGATCCGACCCTGACGCCTGCTGCTGTATATTTGCTGTTTGTGGTTTCTCTCTCTGTGGATTTTTTTTTAATAAATCCGGACTACCTCGCTTTCTCTCCACGATGTCACGCGTTCGAGCCTTAAAGTGTCGGCTGCTGATAGAAATATCCAGTGTAAGCCACTCACTCTTCATCCTTGTCAGGTGGCTTCGAAACATAATCCAGCTCGTTTGCTTTACAGGTGANAGGACGTGGGTTAATCCTTATATTAACGCTTGCTGCTGCGTGCTTGGCGTTTGCTTCTTGCTTACGACCGTCAAATCTCGGTGTTTTTTAACCACTTCCCGTGATCCAATCGAGCTGACATTTTGCACACAGACTCGTTGTGCTGACAATTAATTTCCAAATCACCAGGGTGTTTTTCAAATATTAAGTACCTTGCTTAATGCTGGCAGACAGTCATCTCGACCCATAGGTGGCAGCCATCTCNAGCCAGAGGACGAGAGGACTCTAGCCGCCACACAATAAAGGATTTAGAGTGAAAAACTTTGTTTTTACGGGATTTTTTTTCAATTAAATCCTATATTAACGCTTGCTGCTTGCTTGCTGACCGTGCAAATCTTTCGGTCGTTTTTTAACCCACTTCCCGGATCCAATCGAGCTGACATTTTCACCACGTTGAGATTAATGCGTGAAATCCTTTACATTGTTTGGGTTTTTTTATATTTAATTACCAATTACTTAACTGAGATATCATNTCCATATAGCCATCTCAAGCCAGAGACAGAATCTAGCCGCCAGTATGGATTTATAGTGAAAAACTTAGTTTTTACGGGTTTATTAAATCCTTTATATTAAGTTCGCTTGCTTGCTTGCTTACGACCGTGCAAATCTTTCGGTCGTTTTTTAACCCACTTCCCGTGATCCAATCGAGCTGACATTTTGCACACAGACTCGTTGTGCGTGACAATTTTTCAAAATTTTACACTGTTTAGGGAAATTTTTTAAAATATTTAATTACCAATTACTTAATGGTGGCAGACAATCATCTGACCCATAGGTGGCAGCCATCTCAAGCCAGAGGACTCTAGCCGCCACGCATATAAAGGATTTCTAGTAAAAAACTTTGTTTTTACGGGTTATTTTTTAGTTTTTTCTATTTCACCCGTTTTTTTTTNCTATTCGTTGTTGTTTTGTTGCGCTGTGATCCCTGTCCCCTGCTCGACATCTGTGAATTAAAGAGCTTTAGAGCTCATCGGTCCTTTCGCAGCATAAATACAGATTCTGAAGCGGTTTTCGTGCTTGAACAGTTTACATATTTTTCGATTTGAAGCTTTCGTGACTGCAAGGATTCATCTTGGTTTTTTCTAAAGCACGTGGTAAAAAATAATAGTAAAAAAATAAAGTAATATAAAATAAAATATATATTTTTATTTTATTACTTTACTAAGAATACCTCTAATTTTTATAATCGTTGGGTAAAACGCATATGTTGAATAATTGTTTTTTTACCCTTCTATCTGGCAACAAAACTGACACCTTTTTACAAGGAGTCATGTTTGCATAGACCACAATACCTGCAGCCATAATGCAAACAAAAAACATAACTCTGATAATGTACACTGTCCTTGAAGATGATTCGTCCACACCCGAGACAGCTTTCCTTAGAGCCTAGTCTCACATGGTGTTGGACCAGATGACGCCAAAAGGCGCACAACTCAAAGACAATGCACCATCAGAGTATGAGAGCTCGGGGTAAGCATTTACACCATTGGAACCTCATTTGCCAATAAAAATATGATAATTGTTTTTTACCCTTTTATCTGGCAACAAAACTGACACCTAAATAAGGTGTCAGTTTTGTTATATAGTTGTTATATAGCTGTTCATGGTAATACTACTTCAACTACTAAGCGTAGTCTGCGAAACTCACGCAACCACTGCCAATGCCTCGATACTCACTGAGAAAAAGTGGTACTCACTTTATCGACCCCGTCCCACACGGACGTGATGATGGGCTGAGTCAACCCACTTCCCACGCCCCTTACCCCACGCCACGGAAACCAAGATGCGAAATCGACACGGTCCGCCTTCATCAGCTCTCCGGATGTCTCCTCCCTAGGTCGACTCAGCTGTAAACGAGTGTCCTAATGGGATGTACAAAAAAAAACATCATAGGTGGTGATGCTGCTGCACTTGCCCCGATACGGTGTGGTGGCGGTAGGGGTTGGGGGATCTTTACCTTTGGTGGGGATTCGAAGAGGCGATGGTGTGGGGGGGCTATGGGGGGAGGGGTTAATGCCTCCTTGATTGCCAATAAAGGAGCCCACGGTCGTGGCGTTGGTGTTTAATAAAAGCAAATACGACCGCTCGGCTGTATAATGTCTTCAGCTGCGAAATCCGAGATGCACCCTGGCCAGAGACTCGGGCTCCACTCGCGTTCACCCACCCACTCACTCACCCGTCCAATCAACCACTCACCCACCCACTCACTCACCCGTTCACTCACCCACCCACTCACTCACCCACCCACGTGTCCACTCACTCACTCACCCACTCACCCACTCACTCACTCACCCGTCCACTCAACCATTCACCCACCACTCACTCACCCACCCACTCACTCACCCGTCCACTCAACCACTCACCCACCCACTCACTCACCCGTCCACTCAACCACTCACCCACTCACCCACCAACTCACTCACTCACCCACTGATCCACCCACCCACTCACTCACCCACTCACTCATTCACTCACCTACCTACTCACTCACCCACCCACACACTCAATCACCCGTCCACTCAACCACTCACCCACCCACTCACTCACCCACCACTCACCACCACTCACTCACTCACCCACTCACTCACTCACTCACCCATCCACTCACCCACCCACTCACTCACCCGTCCACTCAACCACTCACCCACCCACTCACTCACCGCCCACTCAACCACTCACCCACCCACTCACTCACCCGTCCACTCATCCACCCACTCACTCAACCACTCACTCACCCGTCCACTCAACCACTCACCCACCCACTCACTCACCCACCATCCACTCACCCACTTGTCCACTCACACACCCAGCCACTCACTCACCCACCCATCCACTCACCCACTTGTCCACTCACCCACCCAGCCACTCACCCATCCACTCACCCAGCTACTCATCCACCCACCCAATCAGCCACTCATTCACCCGACCCACTCACTCACTCACCCACTCACCCACCCACTCACTCACCCACTCACTCACCCGCCCACTCACTCACCCGTCCACTCACTCACCTATCTACACATTCCCCACTCACCCACCCATCCACTCACCACTTGTCCACTCACCCACTTATCTACTCACCCACCCAGCCACTCACCCACCCAGCCACTGACCCACTGACTCACCCACCCACTCCTCCACCCAACCAATCATCCACCTACTCGCCCATCCACTCACTCACCCACTCATACACCGACTAATTCACGTACTCACCCACCCACTCACACACCGACGAATTCACGTACTCACCACCCACTCACCCGTCCACTCACTCACCCACTGACCCACCACTCACCCAACCACTCACACATTCACCACCACTGACCCGGCCACTCACTCACCCACTGACCCACCCACTCACCAACCACCCAACCACCCACTCACTGACTCACCCACCCACTCATCCACTCATCCACCCAGCCACCCAATCATCCACCTACTCACCCATCCACTCACTCGCCCACTCAAACACTGACTCGTTCACGTACTCACCCACCCACTCACCCGCCACTCACTCACCCACTGACCCACCCACCCACTCACCCATACATTCACCCACCCACTCACCTACCCACCCAGTCACTCACCAACCCAATGATCCACCTACTCACCCACCCCATCACCCACTCACCATCCACTCACACATCCACTCACCCACTCATCCATCCACTCACCCACTCACCCACTCACCCGCCCACTCACTCACCCACTGACCCACCCACCCACTCACCCACCCACTGACCACCCACCCACCCACTCCCCCATACATTCACCCACCCACTCACCTACCCACCCAGTCACTCACCCACCCAATGATTCACCTACTCACCCACCCACTCACCCATCCACTCACACATCCACTCACCCACTCACCCATCCACTCACACATCCACTCACCCGCCCACTCACCCGCCCACTCACTCACCCACCCACCCACTCACCCACCCACTCACCCACCCACTGACCACCCACCCACCCACTCACCCATACATTCACCCACCCACTCACCTACCCACCCAGTCACTCACCCACCCAATGATCCACCTACTCACCCACCCACTCACCCACCCACTCACACATCCGCTCACACACCCACTCACCCACTGACTCCCTTACCCACCCACCCTATCACCCACTCGCCCAGCCAGCCACCCATTCACCCACCCATCGACTCACACACACTCATACACATACAAACACTCAAATGCGAGTAAATACTGGCGCACGCACACACGCACGCACATACAGAGATACATTTTTCCCGGGTAGCCCACACAGACTGTCGGGGAAGTGCTGTTAGCGAGCACCTATGAAGGCCGGCACCGCACACGAGGGGTGGTGGCCAGNACCACGCCCGGCCGTCTCTCACAGACATTCATTCGCAGTACAGACACATACAAAGACATACACTCACAAGAGTACATATTGACACACTGATGTTATNTCACAAGACAGAATACAGAGACCCCCCGTGTAACCTGAACAGACTGTTGGGGCAAGTGCTGTTAGCGAGCACCTGTGAAGGCCGGCACGGCACACGAGGGGTGGGTGGCCAGCACCACGCCCGGCCGCCTTTGTCTCCCCAGTGCAATGTTTACACACCGCACCGGTGCTCACTTGAGGCTGAGTCGACCTAGGGGAGGCCCAGGACCGGTTCAGATAATCGTCACCGGTGTTGGCCGTGAGCGGGAATCGAACCCGGGTCGCCGGGTTCGTAGCGCAGCATAGCGCTAACCGCTGCGCCACCGCTCCCAGCTCTTCTGTGTCCTCAAAGACACGCACGTGCCGTCACGTCTATCTGGATGTCCTGGGCCCTGCCATGGCAACGTGACATTTCCACAACGCCGAGGCGCATAACGGAAACGCGCAAGCGGCACCCGCGACGTTCCTTGGAACGCGGAGACGTTTTGACATTGACCGAGGGAGGGTGCCGGGCAGAGGGGAGGGCAAGTGGGGGGTGGGGGTGGGGGTGGAGGATTTGGGGTCGAAGGGAGGGTTTGGGGAGCTCACCCCCCCCCCTCATTGCCCCCCCCCCACCCAGCCCCCACCCNGCCGAGCAGCCAGCAGGGATGAATGTTGAAGCAGAAAAATCAATCCCAGCCGGAGTTTAGCGCCAGGATTTAGAGTCGTGCAAGGAGCTGAAGGGTGGTGGGGTGGTGGGGTGTGAGTGTGTGTGAGTGTGTGTGGCTGTGTGACTGTGATTGTGTGTGAGTGTGTGTGGTTGTGTGAGTGTGAGTGTTGTGTGAGTGTGTGTGACTGTGACTGTGTGTGTGACTGTGTGTGTGCCTGTGTGAGTGTGTGTGACTGTGACAGTGATTGACTGTGATTGTGTGTGAGTGTGTGGCTGTGTGTGACTGTGATTGTGTGTGAGTGTGTGACTGTGTGTGAGTCGGTGTGTATGAGTGTGAGACTGTGTGTGAGTGTGTGTGAGTGTGTGATTGTGTGTGAGTGTTGTGTGAGTGTGTGAGTCTGTGACTGTGTGTCTGTGTGACTGTGTCTGACTGTGATTGTGTGTGAGTGTTGTGTGAGTGTGTGTGCCTGTGTGTGTGTGAGTGTGTGTGACTGTGACAGTGTGTCTGTGTGACTGTGTCTGACTGTGATTGTGTGTGAGTGTTGTGTGAGTGTGTGTGCCTGTGTGTGTGTCTGTGTGAGTGTGTGTGACTGTGTGTGACTGTGTGTGTGTCTGTGACTGTGACTGTGTGTGAGTGTGTGACTGTGTGTGATTGTGATTGTGTGTGAGTGTGTGACTGTGTGTGAGTCGGTGTGAGTCGGGCACAGGTGGTGCATCAGCCAGTCATCTCAGTCATCTCGGTCAGTCGACCCGTGGCACCTGGGTCTGCCCGTGACCTCCTGCCAGCGGGCGTTCGACAATTCACGTGGCCTCAATGTGCACTTGGCCTGGCACAAGCATCGTGGTGACGTCACCGCCACTTAGTGGCGAATGGCGGTTGTTGTTGAGTCGGTGTGTATGAGTGTGAGACTGTGTGTGAGTGTGTGTGAGTGTGTGACTGTGTGTGACTGTGATTGTGCGTGAGTGTGAGTCTGTGTGTGAGTGTGTGTGACTGTGTGTGAGTGTGTATGAGTGTGAATCTGCGTGTGAGTCTGCCCTACATGACATCATAACAACAGTCTGGACCACTGGACGGGTTCCGCAGGACTGGAAGGATGCCCTGGTGGTCCCCTTTTTAAGAAGGGGGACCGCACAGACTGTAACAACTACAGGGCATCTCACTCCTCAGTGTTCCAGGAAAGGTCCTCTAAAAAATGACATCACCTTGCCAGGCACATTGAGGAGAGGCTTGCGGAGCCCAATGTGGTTTCAGGAAAGGGCGGTCCTACACAGATGCCATATTTTCTGTCCATCTGCTACAGCAGAGGTGTAGGGAATTATTGACCTGGTCAAGGCCTATGATACCATCAGTAGGCCTGGGCTCTGGGTTGTTCTTCGTGCTGTCGGAGTCCCTACTCTGCTCACGATCATTAAGGACCTTCATGATGGTGAGCGGGCCCGGGTAAAACTACGTGGCTGGGAGTCAGAGCCTTTCCCTGTACACCTTGGGGTGCGGCAGGGATGTCCTCTGGCTCCCACATTATTTAAAATCTATTTCGACCACCTAGTTCCTGAAGTCTTCCATGGCAGTACTGGAGGAATCTCCATCTGGTACAAACACAATGGGTGGTTGATCGATGCCGGACGCGGTCAAGGGATGGCTCAACCACGTTATGCATTCTGATGATCTGGTAATTGCTGTTCACTCATAGGAGGAGTTGGAGGCGCTGCTGCTAGACCTGGGGCATGCCACTAAGAGGTGGGGCCTTACCATCAGCCTCACCAAAACTAAGCACCTGCCTGGGTATTTGGTGCCATCAGACACTCCACCAATTCCCATTGGTGAAGGGGCAATTGTGGATCGAGTGGAAAATTTTCCATACCTGGTCAGTGCGCTTATGACCACCTCCGGTGTGACAGCAGAGGTCTCACTCTGAATCTGTATTTTCATCGGCTGCGTAACGCTGTGTGGAAGCTACCTGGTCTGTTTCTCCACATGAATCTTCGGGTCTTCTCGGCCACGGTCATGTCCTCCTTCTCTGTGGTTGAAAAAGCGTTGTGGCCGAAATGTCGTGAGAATAATTTTATTATGTTTTATTTTTATTATTTTATTACTTCCCTTCTTCGTGACTTTACCGAAAGAACCAAGAAGATGAATCCCTGCAGTCACGAAAGCTTTAATCGAAAAATAAACTGCCCTAATAGAACATCTTCACCGGTTAGAAACATTTAAGCTGGCGTGCCCACGATCATTGTGGGTTTAACCAGGCTGGATTTTGTGACGAGCTCACAAATCCTCAAAAGTGCTCTTAGCGAGTAGCAGCACCTATGAAGGCCGGAACGGCACACGAGGGGGTGGGTGGCCAGCACCACGCCGGCCGCCTTTGTCTCCCNAGTGGCGATGTTTAAACACCGCACCGGGTACTCATTTCAGACCGAGTAGACCTAGGGGCGAGGCCCAGGACCGGCCCGAATATTCGTAATCGGCGTTGGTGGCCTTGAAGCGAGAATCGAACTCGGTGGCCGGTGCGTAGCGCTACCGCTCCACTGGCCGCTCCACCGGAGCTCACAAAGACAAAGATCCCCCGTGTAGCCTTGACGGACTTTTGGGCAAGTGCTGCGAGGGAGCACCTATGAAGGCCGGACCGGTGCACAAAGTGTTGGGTGGCCAGCACCCCACCACGCCTGTACCGACGTTGCTTTCGTGACTGCAGGAATTATTCTAAGCCTGCTCACTCCTTTTTGTTGCACTCATTGACATGTACATTTTTTCTCTAACCCCTCCCTCTCGCTGCCTCCGCCTCCCTCTGTCTATTTAAGGCCACCCCACAGAGACGATCACCCTCTCTCTATGTATCTTGGTGATATCTGTCTGCTTATATGTCTGTGTATAATTTTTTTCTGGTTAGATTTTATGTCGCTATTTCACTATACCTGATGATGATTGCTTGTGTTGCAATCGAAACGTCGTATGCTATTATTTAATTTATTATTTTTTCTTTATACGTGACTTTACCGAAAGAACCAAAGAATAGTTCAGTTCAGTTTCATGCATTTGGTGTAGAGCCCTGTGAGCCATTCGGCTTCTTGAATCGGGTGCAACCGCAACAAACAAAAAACAAAACATGAACAAGAAAACATCTTCAAGTGAAAAAAATCCAGGAAAAAAACAAAATCTTCTGGCCACGTCTCCCGGTGGCGATGTTTACACTCCCACCCAGCGCCGGATTACTCATTTAAGGCCGAGTCGACCCAGGGGAGGAGGCCCAGGACGGCGTCGGCGGCCTCGGAGCTGGAATCGAACTCCGTGTCTGCCGAGGTCACGTGGTCCGTGGGGGGCTCCCTGACCCGTTGCGGCGTTTCCCCCGCTCGGATTGAACAACAACAACACAACAACACCAACAACAACAACAACAACACCAACAACAACAACAACACTCACAACACTCGGCAAAAGGTGGAAGTCGTTGAATGCACTTTGCAGCTGAGCTGACGCGGCACGGATGAGTGTTTGGGGCGGGGGGTTCAGGCTAAAGTGGAGGGGGAGGAGGAGGGAAGGGGGGGCAGGTGTGGAAGAGGGGGGGAGGGTGGTGAGGAGGTGGGGGGGGGTGCAGTGGGTGGTGAAGGGTGGGGGGGGGTGGAGGGGGTGGTGAAGGTGGGGGGGGGGTGCAGGTGAGTAAGGGGGGGGCACGGGTGGTGAGGAGGTGGAGGGGGTGCAGTGGGTGGTGAAGGGTGGGGGTGGAAGAGGGGGGGGAGGGGTGAGGGGGGGGTGCAGGTGAGTAAGGGGGGGGCACGGGTGGTGAGGAGGAGTTGAGGTGGGGGGGGGCCCAGTGGGTAGTGGAGGGGGGTGCAGGTGAGGGCGAGGTGGGGGGGTGAAGGGGGGAGGGTACAGATCTGAAGTCATCTCAGTCTGTCCACCCATGGCACCTTGGTCTCAACGCATCTCAAAGTGAACTCACTTGTTGATTGTGCCAGGTGAAAACCTCTGAGCTGTGGAGTTCTTTATCAAAAGCTACCTGACCATTTTTTGTCTTTCTTTGGAATTTTCACAATTAAATTCTAACTTAGCAATCTTTGAAATACGTAATCGACCAGGCTGTGCGTTAATTGTGTGTTAACCGACTCTCTGTGTCGTTTTACATAACATTTCGATACTTTTCTAGGTTATTTAATTTAGTGTGTTCGTTCTCCCTCTAAGCCTTCGTACTCATTGACATGTACATTTTTTCTCTAACCACCTCCCTCTCTCTGCCTCCGCCCCCTCTGTCTATTTAAGGCCACCCACAGAAACGATCACCCCTCTCTGTACCTGGGTTGCTCTCTCTGTGTATCTTGGTGATATCTGTCTGCTTATATGTCTGTCTATAGATTTCTGGTTAGATTTTATGTCGCTATTTCACTATACCTGATGATGATTGCTTGTGTTGCAATCGAAACGTCGTATGCTATTATTTAATTTATTATTTATCTTTATATGTGATTCTAGATTTGAAGCTTTCGTGACTGCAATGATTCATATTCTTGGGTTTTTTCGGTAAAGTCACGTAGGTAAAAACTTAAAAAGTAAAATAAAATAAAAATCACGACGTGGAGACACAAGCTTGTGTTGCTCCGAAACGTCGTGATTTTTTATTTTATTTTACTTTTTAATGTTTTTACCTACGTGACTTTACCGAAAAAACCTTTATAGGTGACTTTACCGAAAAAAACCAAAGAATACTACCTGACCATCACACATGATAGCGAGGCCGATTGGCGGCTTGTTATGATCATCATTAACGTGTGGACATTCATAGCAGCAGCAACATAACTCTAACATGCGTGATTGTTGATTCTAAATGTGTGGAGAGGGGGTGGGCACCGAAGCTTTAGGGCAAATGAGATCAGCTGCAGAGACTTCAAATGAAAGGTTTTTATTTAAACACCAAAGTTGATCTGAGGTCTCTGTGCAAGTCTATGGGTCTCTGCCTGGGTATGGGTCTCTATGTGAGTGTGGGTTTCTATGGATGTCTATGGATCTCTGTGTAGGTGTGGGTCTCGATGTGAGTGTGAGTCTCTATGGATGTCTATGGGTCTCTGTGTAGGTGTGGGTCTCGATGTGAGTGTGAGTCTCTATGGATGTCTATGGGTCTCTGTGTAGGTGTGGGTCTCGATGTGAGTGTGGGTCTCTATAGATGTCTATGGGTCTCTGTGTATGTGTGGGTCTCGATGTGAGTGTGGGTCTCTATGGATGTCTATGGGTCTCTGTGTAGGTGTGGGTCTCGATGTGAGTGTGAGTCTCTATGGATGTCTATGGGTCTCTGTGTAGGAATGGGTCTCGGTGTGAGTGTGGGTCTCTATGAAAGTCGATGTCTCTGTCTGGGTATGGGTCTCTATGTGAGTGTGGGTCTCTATGGATGTCTATGGGTCTCTATGTAGGTGTGGTCTCGGTGTGAGTGTGGTCTCTATGGATGTCTATGGGTCTCTGTCTGGGTATGGGTCTCTATGTGAGTGTGGGTCTCTATGGAAGTCTATGGGTCTCTGTGTAGGTATGGGTCTCGGTGTGAGTGTGGGTCTCTATGGATGTCTATGGGTCTCTATGTGAGTGTGGGTCTCGGTGTGAGTGTGGGTCTCTATGGATGTCTATGGGTCTCTGTCTGGGTATGGGTCTCGGTGTGAGTGTGGGTCTCTATGTAAGTCTATGGGTCTCTGTCTGGGTATGGGTCTCTATGTGAGTGTGGGTCTCTATGTAAGTATATGGGTCTCGGTGTGAGTGTGGGTCTCTATGGATGTCTATGGGTCTCTGTGTAGGTGTGGGTCTCGATGTGAGTGTGGGTCTCTATGTAAGTCTATGGTTCTCTGTCTGGGTATGGGTCTCGATGTGAGTGTGGGTCTCTATGGATGTCTATGGTTCTCTGTCTGGGTATGGGTCTCGATGTGAGTGTGGGTCTCTATGTAAGTCGATGGGTCTCTGTCTGGGTATGGGTCTCGATGTGAGTGTGGGTCTCTATGGATGTCTATGGTTCTCTGTCTGGGTATGGGTCTCGATGTGAGTGTGGGTCTCTATGTAAGTCGTTGGGTCTCTGTCTGGGTATGGGTCTCGATGTGAGTGTATGTAACTCTATCTTAATATATGTAACTCAATGTTAATCTATGTTAATCTATGTAAGTCTATGTAAGTCTATGGGTCTCTTTGTGAGTCTATGGGTCTCTTTTTGAGTCTATGGGTCTCTTTGTGAGTCTATGGGTCTCTGTGTAAGTCTATGGTCTCTTTGTGAGTCTATGGGTCTCCTTGTGACTCTATGGGTCTCTATGTAAGTCTATGAGTCTCTTTGTGAGTCTATGGGTCTCTGTGTAAGTCTATGGGTCTCTTTGTGAATCTATGGGTCTCTTTGTGAGTCTATGCAACTCTCTGTAACTCTATGGGACTCGCTGTAAGTCTATGGGTCTCTATGTAAGTCGATGGATCTCTGTGAATCTATGGGTCTCTTTGTGAGTCTATACAACTTTGTAACTCTATGGAACTCGCTGTAACTGCTGTTGAAGTCGCTGTAAGTCTATGGAACTCGCTCTAAGTCTATGGGTCTCTTTGTAAGTCTATGGGTCTCTTTGTGAGTCTATGCAACTCTGTAATTCTATGGAACTCGCTGTAACTGCTATGGGTCGCTTTGTAACTCTATGGGTCTCTTTGTGAGTCTATGGGTCTCTCTGTAAGTCTATGGGTCTCNTTGTGAGTCTATACAACTCTAGAACTCTATACAACTCGCTGTAACTGTTATGGGTGTCTATGTGAGTCTATGGGTGTCTATGTGAGTCTATGGGTGTCTATGTAAGTCTATGGTCTCTTTGTGAGTCTATGGGTGTCTGCGCAGGTCTGTGGAACCCTCGGTAAGTCTGCCGTTACCCCATGCAACTCCAGGGTTGAGGGCATCTGAAGGGACACGTGTGAAAATCGGCGTTGAGACTCACGGCCAAAAATTTGGGATGTGACCCCCAAGCCTCCCTGCGCTTTCTGCCATCGTCTCGCGAACTACCCCCTCTCTCTACCCCCCTCTCTACCCCTCTCTCTGCCCCCCTCTCTACCCCTCTCTCTACCCCCCCTCTCTCTCTACCCCCTCTCTCTGCCCCCCTCTCTCTACCCCTCTCTCTGACCCCCCCCTCTCTCTCTACCCTCTCTCTACCCCTCTCTCTGCCCCCTCTCTCTACCCCTCTCTCTCTCTCTCTCTGCCCCCCTCTCTCTCTACCCCCCNTCTCTCTCTCCCCTCTCTCTCTACCCCTCTCTCTCTACCCCTCTCTCTCTCCCCCCTCTCTCTGCCCCCTCTCTCTCTACCCCCTCTCTCCTGCCCCTCTCTCTCTACCCCTCTCTCTGCCCNCCTCTCTCTCTACCCCTCTCTCTTTCTACCCCTATCTCTCTCCCCCTCTCTCTCTACCCCCTCTCTCTGCCCCCCTCTCTCTCTCCCCCCCCTCTCTCTCTACCCCTCTCTCTACCCCTCTCTCTGCCCCCCCTCTCTCTCTACCCCTCTCTCTACCCCTCTCTCTCTACCCCTCTCTCTGCCCCCCTCTCTCTCTACCCCCTCTTTCTCTACCCCTCTCTCTACCCCCTCTCTCTGCCTCCCCCCTCTCTCTACCCCCTCTCTCTCTACCCCTCTCTCTACCCCTCTCTCTGCCCCCCTCTCTCTCTACCCCTCTCTCTCTACCCCTCTCTCTACCCCTCTCTCTCTACCCCTCTTTCTCTACCCTCTCTCTACCCCCTCTCTCTCTACCCCCTCTTTCTCTACCCCTCTCTCTCTACCCCCTCTCTACCCCTCTCTCTGCCCCCCCCTCTCTACCCTCTCTCTACCCCCCTCTCTCTCTACCCCCTCTCTCTGCCCCCNTCTCTCTACCCCCTCTCTGACCCCCCCCCTCTCTCTCTACCCCTCTCTCTACCCCCTCTCTCTGCCCCCCTCTCTCTACCCCTCTCTCTACCCCCTCTCTCTGCCCCCTCTCTCTCTACCCCCTCTCTCTCTACCCCTCTCTCTACCCCNCTCTATGCCCCCCCNTCTCTCTCTACCCCCTCTCTCTGCCCCCTCTCTCTCTACCCCCTCTCTCTGCCCCCCCTCTCTCTACCCCCTCTCTCTCCCCCCTCTCTCTCTACCCCCTCTCTCTGCCCCCTCTCTCTCTCCCCCCCCCTCTCTCTCTACCCCCTCTCTCTACCCCTCTCTCTGCCCCCTCTCTCTCTACCCCTCTCTCTACCCCCTCTCTCTCTACCCCCTCTCTTGCCCCCTCTCTCTCTACCCCTCTCTCTCTCCCCCTCTCTCTACCCCCTCTCTCTCTACCCCCTCTTTCTCTACCCCTCTCTCTCTACCCCTCTCTCTGCCTCCCCCCTTTCTCTCTACCCCTCTCTCTCTACCCCCTCTCTCTACCCCTTCTCTCTGCCCCCCCTCTCTCTCTACCCCCTCTCTCTCTACCCCTCTCTACCCCTCTCTCTCTACCCCTCTCTTTCTCTACCCCTCTCTCTACCCCCTCTCTCTCTACCCCCTTTCTCTACCTCCTCTCTCTCTACCCCTCTCTCTGCCCCCCTCTCTCTCTACCCCCTCTCTCTCTACCCCCTCTCTACCCCTCTCTCTCTACCCCTCTTTCTCTACCCCTCTCTCTGCCCCCCCCTCTCTCTCTACCCCTCTCTCTACCCCCTCTCTCTCTACCCCATCTCTCTCTACCCTCTCTCTACTCCCTCTTCTCTACCCCCTCTCTCTGCCCCCCCTCTCTCTCTACCCCTCTCTCTGCCCCCACTCTCTCTCACCCCCTCTCTTGCCCCCTCTCTCTCTACCCCCCTCTCTGCCCCCCCTCTCTACCCCCTTCTGCCCCCCCCCCTCTCCCTCTCTCTACCCCTCTCTCTCTGCCCCCCTCTCTCTCTACCCCTCTCTCTGCCCCCCCTCTCTCTACCCCTCTCTCTGCCACCCTCTCTCTCTCTACCCCCTCTCTCTCACCCCTCTCTCTGCCCCCCTCTCTACCCCCTCTCTCTTACCCCCTCTCTCTCTACCCCCTCTCTCTCTACCCCTCTCTCTCTCCCTCTCTCTTACCCCTCTCTCTCTACCCCTCTCTCTGCCCCCCCTCTCTCTACCCTCCTCTCTCTACCTCCTCTCTCGCCCCTCCGCTCTCTACCCCTCTCTCTCTACCCCCCTCTCTCTACCCCTCTCTCTCTACCCCTCTCTCTCTACCCCTCTCTCTCTACCCCCTCTCTCTACCCCCTCTCTTTCTACCCCTCTCTCTACCCCCTCTCTCTGCCCCCACCCTCTCTCTCACCCTCTCTCTCTGCCCCCCCTCTCTCTCTACCCCTCTCGCGAACTACGAAGTGTCCGTTCCTGCCGATCCGTGTTGTGATTCCATACGACTTTCTCTCTCTCTCTCTNGAGGCAGATGAAAGTGAACGCTCGCTCGTGATTAATTTATATCGCCTTCGGGCAAATTATTCCTTTAGACTTTACCCAACCCTACACCCCACCACCCCCACCACCCCCAAATAAAAACGCGGCATTGGAATTAAAATAACGGAGAGACAGACGACACGACACGACACACGGAGGACTCAAGGATTCATAATTGCAGTGTGTTGCGATGTAGAGGCTCGTTGGATTCAACTGTAGGCAATCAGCCACCACGTGTGATTACACGTGAGCCCCCTGGTGCTGATTGTCTTAGCCCGGTGGACACAGAGAGACAGAGACTCACTCGTACAGAGAGACATAGACTCACACAGAGAGACATAGACTCACTCACACAGAGACACTCACACAGAGAGACACAGACTCACACAGAGAGACATAGACTCACTCACACAGACATAGACTCACTCGTACAGAGAGACATAGACTCACACAGAGAGACAGACTCACTCACACAGACATAGACTCACACAGAGAGACATAGACTCACTCACACAGAGAGACACAGACTCACACAGAGAGACAGACTCACTCAGAGAGACATAGACTCACACAGACATAGACTCACTCACACAGAGAGACATAGACTCACACAGAGAGACATAGACTCACTCACACAACGAGACACTCACACAGAGAGACAGACTCACTCACACAGAGATACACTCACACAGAGAGACACAGACTCACTCACCGAGAGACACAGACTCACTTACACAGAGAGACACAGACTCACTCACACAGAGAGACAGACTCACACAGAGAGACACAGACTCACACAGAGAGACACAGACTCACTCACACAGAGAGACAGACTCACTCACACAGAGAGACACTCACACAGAGAGACATAGACTCACTCACACAGACACAGACTCACTCACACAGAAAGACATAGACTCACTCACACAGAGAGACACAGACTCACTCACACAGAGAGACACAGACTCACTGCACACAGAGAGACAGACTCACACAGAGAGACACAGACTCACACAGACGTAGACTCACTCACACAGAGAGACACAGACTCACTCACACAGAGAGACACTCACACAGAGAGACATAGACTCACTCACACAGACACAGACTCACTCACACAAAGAGACACAGACTAACTCACACAGAGAGACATAGACTCACTCACAAAGAGAGACACAGACTCACTCAGAGAGACACAGACTCACTCACACAGAGAGACACAGACTCACTCACACAGAGAGACATAGACTCACACAGAGAGACAGACTCACTCACACAGAGAGTCATAGACTCACTCACACAGAGATACACAGACTCACTCACGCAGACAAAGACCCACTCACACAGAGAGACGCAGACTCACTCACACAGAGAGACACAGACTCACTCACACAGAGAGACATAGACTCACACAAAGAGACATAGACTCACTCACACAGACATAGACTCACACAGAGAGACATAGACTCACACAGAGAGACATAGACTCACACAGAGAGACATAGACTCACTCGTATAGAGAGACATAGACTCACACAGAGAGACATAGACTCACACAGAGAGACAAAGACTCACACAGAGAGACACAGACTCACTCACACAGAAAGACACAGACTCACCCCTCTCTGTATCTCTCTGCCTCTCCATGTATCTCTCCCTCTCTCTACCATTCTCTCAACGGCCCTGTGGCTCAGCCGAATCTCGCCAGGGTAACAGACTTGTGCATTTCCTGCGGTGCCAGGGAGGATCTACCCCACCGGTACTTACGCTGCCAGCGGCTCAAACCAATGTCTCGTCTTTTGGAAGACATCTTCAGGAAACTGGGGGTGCCCTTCTACAACAGCAGCTTCGTGTATGGGGTGGTGCCTTACCTGGCTAACAAGCGCCATGACCTCGCCAACTTCGCCTGTGCTCAGGCGAAGTTGGCGGTGTACAGAACGAGGAAGAAGACGCTGCAAGGTGACACTGACGGCTGCTCTGTGGAGCTTCCAGTGTTCAGGGGCCTGCTCAAGGCGCGGCTCTGGCTGGAGCACGCCATGTACCACACACGTGTCGGTGATGTGTCTCTGTCTCTCTCTGTGTCTCTGTCTCTCTCTGTGTCTCTGTCTCTCTCTCTGTCTCTCTCTGTGTCTCTGTCTCTCTGTGTGTCTCTGTCTCTCTCTGTCAAGGCGCGGCTCCGGCTGGAGCACGCCACTCTCTGTACCACACACTGTCGGTGACTCTGTCTCTCTCTGTGTCTCTGTCTCTCTCTGTGTCTCTGTCTCTCTCTGTGTCTCTGTCTCTCTCTGCTCAAGGCGCGGCTCCGGCTGGAGCACGCCACGTGACACACACGTGTCGGTGATGTGCAGCGCGTCTTCTTCGAACGCTGGGAGCCGGACAAGCCCTCTCTGCACCAGCGTGGACGGCACCTCGTGGTGTTCACCTTCTGAAGCGCTCGCTCGTCACCGTGGCGTGCGCGATGACCACCACCACCACAACCACCACCACCACCACCANAACCACCACCACAACCACCACCACCACAACCACCACCACCACCACCACGTGGCTTTTCTTTCGTGTTGTGCACGGTGCATCTATCGCCCCAGCGCCTGTGTGGTTTATTGTGTTGCTGGTGACTTTGTGTGTTTCACATCGGAATCGCCTCCAGTGCTGTCGCTGCTGGCGGCAATACAAGTTGTTTACAAGTCAAAGTCTCTCTCTCTCTCAGTCTGTCTCTGCCTCTCTCGCCCTCGCTGCGTGCCACGATTGGGAACAAAGGTTTCGTCGGAAGGAGAATTGTAATTAACCAAAAAAATGAAATTTTGAACGAGAGAGTTGACGAGGGTTTTCACTTATGGAGCCGGAAAGGAAACCCACAGAGAGAGAGAGAGAGATGGCGAGAGGTAGAGTGGGAGCTTTCTAGGCTGGGTCCCAAATGAGTGTTGGGATTGGTGAGAAAACAGGAGGGTCCAGGCTTGGATTGTTCAGGAGAGATGAGGTAGGGAGAGAGGGGGTAGAGAGAGGGGAGAGAGAGAGAGAGGGGGTAGAGAGAGGGGATAGAGAGAGGGGGTAGAGAGAGAGGGGGTAGAGAGAGGGGTAGAGAGAGGGGGGTAGAGAGAGAGGGGTAGAGAGAGAGGGGGTAGAGAGAGGGGGGTAGAGAGGAGGGGGGGGGTAGAGAGAGAGGGGTAGAGAGAGGGGGTAGAGAAAGGGGTAGAGAGAGAGGGGTTAGAGAGAGAGAGGGGGTAGAGAGAGGGGGGTAGAGAGAGGGGGGGGGTGCAGAGAGAGAGGGGGGAGAGAGAGGGGGTGGAGAGAGAGGGGGTAGAAAGAGGGGTAGAGATAGAGGGGGTAGAGAGAGGGGGTAGAGAGAGAGGGGTAGAGAGAGGGGTAGAGAGAGAGGTGGAGAGAGAGGGGGTAGAGAGAGGGGGGTAGAGAGAGAGGGGGTAGAGAGAGAGGGGGGGCAGAGAGGGGGGGTAGAGAGNGGGGGTAGAGAGAGAGGGGGTAGAGAGAGAGAGGCAGAGAGGGGGTGGAGAGAGAGGGGGTAGAGAGAGAGAAGGGGCAGAGAGGGGGGTAGAGAGGGGGGGGGCAGAGAGGGGGGTAGAGAGAGAGGGGGTAGAGAGAGAGAGGGGGGCATAAAGGGGGTAGAGAGTGAGGAGGTGGAGAGAGAGAGGGGCAGGGAGGGTAGAGAGAGAGGGGTAAAGAGAGGGGGTAGAGAGAGGGGTAGAGAGAGGGGGTAAGAGAGGGGGTTAGAGAGAGGGGTAGAGAGAGAGAGAGGGGGCAGAGAGGGGGTAGAGAAAGAGGGGGTAGAGAGAGGTGGTAGAGAGAGGGGTAGAGAGAGAGAGGGGGCAGAGAGAGGGGTGAGAGAGAGGGGTAGAGAGTGATGGGTGGAGAGAGAGAGGGGGCAGTGAGGGTATAGAGAGAGGAGGGGCAGAGAGAGGGGGTAGCCCCTCCCCACCCAGCCCTCCCTCCACGACGGACGGACACAATAATCCCCTGTGGGCTGGTGTAACCAGAGGTTCCTACCAGTATAAATCCACGCGCTTTGGCACTAAAAGCACCGCGCACAACACGAAATAAAAGCCACGTGGTGGTGGTGTTGTGGTGGTGGTTGTGGTGGTGGTGGTTGTGGTGGTGGTTGTGGTGGTGGTTGTTGGTGGTTGTGGTGGTGGTTGTGGTGGTGGTGGTGGTGGTGGTGGTTGTGGTGGTGGTGTCATCGCGCACGCCACGGTGACGAGCGAGCGCTTCAGAAGGTGAACACCACGAGGTGCCGTCCACGCTGGTGCAGAGAGGGGCTTGTCCGGCTCCCCAGCGCTCGAAGAAGACGCGCTGCACATCACCGACACGTGTGTGTCACGTGGCGTGCTCCAGCCGGAGCCGCGTCTTGAGCAGAGAGAGACAGAGACACAGAGAGAGACAGAGACACAGAGAGAGACAGAGACACAGAGAGAGACAGAGACACAGAGAAGAAGACGCGCTGTACATCACCGACACGTGTGTGTCACGTGGCGTGCTCCAGCCGGAGCCGCGCCTTGAGCAGAGAGAGACAGAGACACACAGAGAGACAGAGACACAGAGAGAGACAGAGAGAGAGACAGAGACACAGAGAGAGACAGAGACACGAGAGAGAGACAGAGACACAGAGAGAGACACAGAGAGAGACAGAGACACAGAGAGAGACAGAGACACGGAGAGAGACAGAGACACAGAGAGAGACAGAGACACAGAGAGAGACAGAGACACAGAGAGAGACAGAGACACATCACCGGCACGTGTGTGGTACGTGGCGTGCTCCAGCCGGAGCCGCGCCTTGAGCAGGCCCCTGGACACTGGAAGCTCCACAGAGCAGCCGTCAGAGTCACCTTCAGCATCTTTTTCTCGTTCTGTACACCGCCATCTTCGCCTGAGCACAGGCGAAGTTGCGAGGTCATGGCGCTTGTTAGCCAGGTAAGGCACCAGCCCATATACGAAGCTGAGAGACAGACACAGAGAGAGAGAGACAGAGACACAGAGAGAGAGACAGGACACAGAGAGAGAGACACACAGAGAGAGACACACAGGACAGAGACAGAGAGAGAACGACAGATGTGGCATTATTGACTGGCAGGAGGTCATGGGACCCCAGGTGGTGCCATGGGTTGACTGCTGTGCCAGGCTAGGTGCAGGAGGAGGTCACGGATAGACTCCAGGTGGTGCCATGAGTTGACTGCTGTGCCAGGCTAGGTGCAGGAGGTCACGGGACAGACCCAGGTGGTGCCATGGGTTGACTGCTGTGCCAGGCTAGGTGCAGGAGGAGGTCACGGGACAGACCCAGGTGCCATGGGTTGACTGCTGTGCCAGGCTCGGTGCAGGAGGAGGTCAGGGGACAGACCCAGGTGGTGCCATGGGTTGACTGCTGTGCCAGGCTAGGTGCAGGAGGAGGTCACGGGACAGACCCCAGTGGTGCCATGGGTTGATTGCTGTGCCAGGCTAGGTGCAGGAGGAGGTCACGGGACAGACCAGGTGCCATGGCTTGACTGCTGTGCCAGGATAGGTGCAGGAGGAGGTCACGGGACAGACCCAGGTGCCATGGGTTGACTGCTGTGCCAGGCTCGGTGCAGGAGGAGGTCAGGGGACAGACCCAGGTGGTGCCATGGGTTGACTGCTGTACCAGGCTAGGTGCAGGAGGAGGTCACGGGACAGACAGGTGGTGCCATGGGTTGATTGCTGTGCCAGGCTAGGTGCAGGAGGAGGTCACGGGACAGACCCAGGTGCCATGGTTGACTGCTGTGCCAGGATAGGTGCAGGAGGAGGTCACGGGACAGACCCAGGTGCCATGGGTTGACTGCTGTGCCAGGCTCGGTGCAGGAGGAGGTCAGGGGACAGACCCAGGTGGTGCCATGGGTTGACTGCTGTACCAGGCTAGGTGCAGGAGGAGGTCACGGGTCAGTCCCAGGTGGTGCCATGGGTTGACTGCTGTGCCAGGCTAGGTGCAGGAGGAGGTCACGGGACAGACCCAGGTGCCATGGGTTGACTGCTGTGCCAGGCTCGGTGCAGGAGGAGGTCAGGGGACAGACCCAGGTGGTGCCATGGGTTGACTGCTGTGCCAGGCTAGGTGCAGGAGGAGGTCACGGACAGACCCCAGGTGGTGCCATGGGTTGATTGCTGTGCCAGGCTAGGTGCAGGAGGAGGTCACGGGACAGACCCAGGTGCCATGGGTTGACTGCTGTGCCAGGATAGGTGCAGGAAGAGTCACGGGACACACCCAGGTGCCATGGGTTGACTGCTGTACCAGGCTAGGTGCAGGAGGAGGTCACGGGTCAGTCCCAGGTGGTGCCATGGGTTGACTGCTGTGCCAGGCTAGGTGCAGGAGGAGGTCACGGTCAGTCCCAGGTGGTGCCATGGGTTGACTGCTGTGCCAGGCTAGGTGCAGGAGGAGGTCACGGGGCAGTCCCAGGTGGTGCCATGGGTTGACTGCTGTGCCAGGCTAGGTGCAGGAGGAAGTCACGGGGCAGACCCAGGTGGTGCCATGGGTTGACTGCTGTGCCAGGCTAGGTGCAGGAGGAGGTCACGGGCAGACCCAGGTGGTGCCATGGGTTGACTGCTGTACCAGGCTAGGTGCAGGAGGAGGTCACGGGACAGCCCCAGGTGGTGCAAAGGTTGACTGCTGTGCCAGGCTAGGTGCAGGCGGCGACCATACAATCACCACCAAGAGGGGTAGGGGGGTCGAACTCAAGGCCCCCTTCTCCTCTGCAGGGGTCACAACTCCGTTGACCTTGACCTTGACCTCCCCCCTCCCCCTAACATTTGACAGAGGGAAGCGAGAGGGGTCAGATAGAGGTCAAACGAGAAGAGAGGAGGGGCGTGAGAGGGGGGGGGGGAGAGTGAGGGGAGGGAGAGAGGGGGTGAGTGGGGGGAGGAGAGAGGGGGGTGAGTGGGGGAGGGAGGGGGGGGGTGAGTGTGGGGAGGGAGAGAGGGGGGGGTGAGTGGGGGGAGGGAGAGGGGGGTGGTGGGTGTGGGGGGGGAGGAGAGAGGGGGGTGAGTGTGGGGAGGGAGAGAGGGGGGAGTGGGGGGAGGGAGAGGGGGGTGAGTGGGGGGAGGGAGAGAGGGGGGTGAGTGTGGGGAGAGAAAGGGGGTGAGTGTGGGGAGGGAGAGAGGGGGGTGAGTGTNAGGGAGGGAGAGAGGGGGGTGAGTGGGGGGAGGGAGAGAGGGGGGTGAGTGTAGGGAGGAGAGAGGGGGTGAGTGGGGGGAGGGAGGAGGGGGTGAGTGGGGGGAGGAGAGGGGGGGTGAGTGTGGGGAGGGAGAGAGGGGTGAGTGGGGGGAGGGAGAGAGGGGTGAGTGGGGGGAGGGAGAGAGGGGGGTGAGAGGAGGGAGAGAGAGGGGGGTGAGTGGGGGGAGGGAGAGAGGGGGTGAGGTGGGGGGAGGGAGAGGGGGGGGGGGAGGGGGGGGGGGAGGGGGGCGGGGAGTGGGGGGAGGGAGAGGGTGGTGGTGGGGGGGAGAGAGAGAGGGGGGTGAGTGGGGGGGGAGAGAGAGGGGGTGATGGGGGGAGGGAGAGAGGGGGGTGAGTGGGGGGGGGAGAGAGGGGGGTGAGTGGGGGGAGGGAGAGGGGGTGAGTGGGGGGGGTGAGAGGGGGGTGAGTGGGGGGGGGAGAGGGGGGGTGGAGAGGGG